>JARYHS010008074.1:55639932-55709411 GCA_031002005.1 Vandiemenella viatica
CATGTCAGTTCTTGAAATAAAACACACACGTAAACATCAATGATCTAAGCCTTAGGTTCCCAACCTTGTCATACAGATCCCGCCCTTCTTTTTTTATTTATAAAAACGGTTATCCTTTACATAACAAATAATGGGACCCATAGTATTCCAACGTTTTTGTCTCGTAACCTACTTTTTGAAACAGTCATTCGATGGAGCCCTTTTAGGTGAAGTGTATAATATCATATAGGCCTCTATAGTAAAAAAAGGACAGATTTCTAAAATTACTTTATAAAAGATATAATGGGTGTACTCTTCACAGTTTGATTAAAAAATATACATAATGTAAAATATTAATAATTGGGGGCTGAGCTAGGTGTAATAGTAATACTTTTTTTAATACTAAGGGCCTTGTTTGTAATCAGTAATCTTAAATTGCCGCGTTACTCTACTGACAATCTGTTTCTTTTCTTCGCTAATAAATTACTTACTACTCTAAATCCTCTTTTGCTACATATGAATTAGAAACTTCTTTGATGCAGCCCGCGAAGTCGGATATAATGCATGAAAGCCCCTCAGATCTGCCTTGGACCAGAAACGCCCCCAGGACCTCTTCAACGCCCACCGGTGGGAACCATTGATCTAACCGGTGGAGTCCACAGTTTAGAAGAATTGTTTATTTTCATACTTTTAAGATTCACGTATTGGTACTTAAACCGTACCTTCCTGTCTTAAGAAATGTTTATTAGTGTCCTTAATCTTCTTGCGAAAACACAGCTGTAGTGTTCAGAATCGAACAGAGATTTAGTTTTTCCTATCCGGGTAGAAATTAGTGTCTAGTTTCAGTAGGACGTTTTCTACTTTTGAAGATATGTACGTATCTACATATATTAGCGGACCGTTTCGTAGAGATATTTTTGTGTCGACACCAAGCAAAAACTATCGGACAGATTTTTATTGGGTTTTCTCGGTTCTAGAGCCTATAATCTAGCTTAAAACCTGCGTTACGGCAAAGATTTTGCGTGACAGAATGCCGGAGCAGAAAATAATAATCCGTTCTTAATCCCACAAGATAAGCACCAAAGATTCTTCATACAACACAGAGGTTGCACACTACATCGAAGATAAACTCCACATAGGTTGCACTACAGTTTATAAAATTCCTTATACAATGTATGCAAAAGAATAAAACAGGTGAAGACTGTGAAAAGTTGCAGGGGGACCTGGATAGAATATCTAAATGGGTAGGTCAGCTTGAAATTAAGATAAATGCCAAGAAGAGTCAGCTTATTAGGTACACAGATAAAAAACTAAAGGTTAATTATGATTATAGGGTGGGGTCAGAAATGCTTGTTGAAAGTTTGAAGTGTAAATATCATGGAATAACGTTTGATAACAAACTCAACTGAGCAGAGCACATTGGGCAGGTGGTAGGAAAGGTACAAAATCCTTCATTTACTGGAGAGGGTGATGAGACAATGTACCAGAGAAGTTAGGAATAGGGTTACAAAACTTTGGTCAGACCATTGGTTGAATATGGTGGTGTAGTTTGGGACCCATATGCTGTTTATCAAATACAGGTTGCAAGGTGTGCAAAGAAGAGTAGCTAGATTTGTTTGTGCAAATTATCGCAGGACCCAGTCAGTAACTGATATGATAAAGGAGCTGGGTTGAGACTCATTTGAGGAAAGGAAGAAGGGAAGAGTGCTGGGAATGTACTGGGGCTTGGAGGTATATTGGTAAAGGTTAGGAATGGTGCCTGGAAGGCGACCATGACCACAAGCTGGCGCTGGATTTTATGCATAAGGGAGTGGAAAAATTTTCTTTTGTTGGTAAGGGTGTTAGTGATTGGAACAAACTACCAAGTGAAGTTATGAATAATTTACCAAAACGCTTAAGGAATTTAAAATTAAACTTTGTAAAAGTGAATGGGGGAGGAATTTAACACATGCAACTATAAAAGAAAATTTTCCGACCTCTCTCACAGTTAAACATTTGGGTGAATATGGTCGTCACTCTTCACTTTGGCATCCTTGGTCTACGAGAACTTGTGGACAAAAAAGTGTCATGTTGCAGCATAATGTTCACCACTCTTAAGTTAAAACCATAACAATTTTGCACAATAAATAGCACCGTAATTCTCATACTATTACATGTTAAGCTTTCAATTTTAATCATTTAGTACTCTTCATATGGTAATATTTGGAGCCAAATTTCATTCATTTATGACAACTCCACCTGGATTTGCACTTCCGTCGGGGTATATTGTGCAAATAGACACTTCGGAAGCTTTATGTAGGAATCTATTCAGTCAAATATCACCAGATGGGCAGTACAGCTAGAGAATGGAACGAGATCAGGAACCAAGTGGACTGAAGAAAGAAAGGGAGCTTATGGAGAGAAAATGAAAACTATTTGGAAGCTCAGAAAGGCGAATCATAAAAGCACTCATTGATCCAACTGGGTCATTACGCACAAAGTAATAATAATAAAATTATGTGCAAATGGACGCTAACGGATCACGCACAACCTTGATTCTCATCATGGCTTGCAATTAAGAATTTGTTTCCACTGGTAAACTAGAACCAGGGATCGTCAATTCATGAAGTAATTGGACGGGTGCTCTAAGTGTTGCCATCTGTAACTTATGTCCTCTATGATATGTGTATTTTTGTTTGTGAAATGTGTAATTTATGAGGCGGTAATAAGGGACCGTCCCAAAATTTGTCTAGATCAGCGATTCTCAAAGTGTGGTACGCGAACCCCTAGGGGTTCGCGAGTTGATCATAGGGGGTTCACGGCGAGATTTACGTAATGGTGGCAGACTGATTGTATCACGCGTGTGACATGCATCATTTAAACAATGCCTTCAAAAAATATCGCTCCTTTCACTCGATGTGCCGAATAAGTATTAATAGATAATATGTAAATTTTTGAACGCCAAATATCTTTCAAGGTTCAAATTCTACATTATGCTATATATTTCCATTATTCGGCACCACTCACAATCGTGTTAGGTTTGGTAACAATAGGGGCGGAAAATAATGCCTTAAGAAAGGGCTACAATGGCTTGAAATTACGTAATAATTTGTGACTGACAAAAAGCGCGCGGCATTTTTAGTATAGTTGTTTCTCAAGTCAGTGGTACTCCGCGCGCGCACTTATTTCGGCCGGCTGAAATAAAGTTGATAAGTAATTTTGATTAAAAAGTAAGTGAAAACATGAACCAGTGGTTAAAAACCGGATCAATACGCGGAAAATGCCCAATACTCAAAAGTTATCCAGTTCAGAAACATTGAAAACTTCGTTGAGTCAAATTGTGTCTACGTCTACTGAAAGTTCAATTTCGAAAGAAAATACGCGGAAAACAAGTAAACCAGAAGAACACTTCATTCCATCGACAAAGAAAAGAAAATATGATGAAGATTATCTGAAAATTGGATTTGTGTGCAAAGAAGACACCCAGTACCCAGAGCCACAGTGTGTAATATGTTCAGAAGTTCTCGCAAATAGCTCGATGAAGCCATCATTGCTGCGAAGACATTTGGAGACAAAAAACAGCAGTACGTAAACAAATCTTTAGATTTTTTTGTTCGAAAAAGAGGGAGTTGGAATCTTCAAAAAAAAACTGTGACAAATACTGCAACTACCAACGCTGATTATTTACGTGCGTCTTTCCTAGTGGCATACAAAATTGCAAAACCGGCAAGTCATACAATATTGCTGAGGAATTAATTTTGCCAGCTGCTAAAGATATGGTCAGTTGCGTGCTAGGAGACAAATTAGCAAAATTGCTGGATAAAATACCACTTTCAAATGACACAATCGCAAGGCGCATTCACGACATGGCACTCAATGTTGAAAATCAACTAGCAGAACGACTGCAAAATACTTATTTTGCAATTCAAGTTGACGAATCAACAGATATTACTGGACTGCCGAATGTACTTAGTTTTGTTAGATATGTACACAGAAACATTTCTGAAGAAGATTTTCTGTTATGCAAGAACTTGGAGACTACGACAAAAGGAGAAGATATTTTCAACGTCATCAATGATTTTTTTGAAGAACATGGCATAGACTGGAGAAGGTGTGTTGGTGTTTCGACTGATGGTGCCAAGGCCATGACAGGTAGGATATCTGGACTAATCACTAGAATTAAACATCTTGCTCCTGAAGCCAAAAGTATGCACTGTGCATTGCACCGAGTGACACTGGTGTGCAACAAAATGCCTGATTATTTAAAAACAGTATTGTCAGAGGTCGTAAAGATAATAAATTACATAAAAGCACGACCGCTCAACTCGAGACTTTTTGCATTATTATGTCGGGACATGGGCAGTGAACATGTTTCATTACTCTTACATTGTGAAGTGCGTTGGTTGTCAAGAGGCAGGATGTTAGCTAGGTTTTTTGAACTGCGTCATGAAGTCTATTTATTTGTGAAGGACAGTGACTTCAACCTCAAGTTAAGATTTGAAGATGAAACCTGGCTTATAAGGGTGTCATATCTAGCTGATATTTTCTCTTCTCTCAACGAAACGAAAGCTTCTGTGCAAGGCTCCACGTGTAACATATTCATTGTGCAGGATAAAATACAAGCCCTCATAAGAAAAATTGAATTTTGGAAAACTTGCATGATATCAGGTGTTATTGAATGTTTTCCTCTTCTGCATGAATTTGTTTCGACCAACACCTTATCACTGGATGCCGAAGTAAAAGTTGAAATTATTGTTCATTTGTCTCAGCTCTCTGATGAACTGAAAAGGTATTTTCCAGATATCGGTAATGCTGAAGACTGGGTTCGAAATCCATTTATGGTCACAACCAAAAGCATAAATTCTGGTTTGAGCATTAAGCAACATGAATCATTGCTGGAAATGTCCACAGATTGTACTCTTCATGCTGATTTTAAAAGATGTCTTTAATTGATTTTTGGGCAGCAAGACAGGAAGAATATCCGGAGCTCTCACGTAAAGCAGTTAATTTCCTTTTACCCTTCGTGACAACTTACTTATGTGAGAGTGGGTTTTCACACCTGGTTATGATAAAAACGAAATACAGGAATCGAATGAATGTCGAATATGAAATGAGACTGAGATTGAGTAAAACTGTTCCTGATATTGACTCAACATGCGACAGAAAACAAGCTCATCTATCACATTAACTGACAACAATCTTCTGTATAAGTGTATTACTTTTATGAAAGTAAAAATTCTTATTTTTTTTAAAGCTTTTTAAAAATTTTTTTTTAGGGGGTTCGCCACTGTCTGGAAAATTTAAAAGGGGTTCGCGGAGCATAAAAGTTTGAGAACCGCTGGTCTAGATGATTGCAGGAAACTGACTAAACAGCGCAATCAAGACGGCTGGTAGGCGGGGGTAAGGACTACAACTTGGTCCCGTTGTAACTCCCCGATCCAGTGTGGTGGAACCTAAAGCTGGCTTCCCACGACCCGCGTATTTGCCGGCCGGGCCAGCCCAGCTACCAAGGAGCGGGCCGTGGGAAGGGTCTCGCCTGTGCTGGCAGGGGTGGCGCGCATCTGTCCGTCGCCCAGTCGGTAATGATAAAACGTCCGGGTAGCTGAGACGATACTAAGCAATGTGGTGGCGAGGCGGCGAGGGCTAATAAGTGGCGCGTGTTATTCCGTACACTTCGGCTGATGTGGCGCAGCCCGTGGGAACCCACTTTAAGGCACGCAGCCACATGCCAGATAAATTTCAAATGCTTCTGCCCAGACGCGTAATAGGAATCCCCACTTGAATCGCCATCAAAATATATAGTATTTGGAGCAGATAATCTGCGTCCTAACTGTACGCGCAAAAGAAGAAATGAAAATATTTTCTCTAACTGATCCTGAATTTCGCCATCTTGCCCATAAAGCGCTGTTTGTGATACCTAACTGGTTGTTGCGGCTGACAATCTTTATATATTCTGGAATTATTAAATGATATAGGTGACGAAAACCACAGCGTTGTATTTTTATAGCAATTTCCCACTTACTTCTATGATGTTTTCATTCCAGTCGGACGACTTTAATAACTTTAAAGCGCATTTCATTTCAGGTGTCATGTTATCAACCAAATTAATAATAACTGTTGCAGTAAACAGAGAATGACGCAGACCTGTGTCAACATTTTCAAACCGAGCGTGGTGGTGTAACGGATAGAGTTCTGGCCTCGCATTCGGGAGGACGGCGGTTCGAATCCCCGTCCGGGCATCCAGATTTGGGTTTTCCATGGTTTCCCAAATCACTCCAGGCAAATACCGGGATGCTTCCTTCAAAAGGTCATGGCCGAATTCCTTCCCATTCCTTGCCCCCATCCTTTCCCGTCTCTAAAGACCTCGCTGTTGAGAGACATAACGCGGTTACAAAAAAAAAAAAAAAAAAAAAAAAGGTTGAGGTGTGTCACTTTGTTTGTCCGTAAGAAGTACTGGACAAGCGATGAATCAAAGAAGGTTCAAAGAAGGGCCCTTTCAGCTTTGTATGTAGAGGTGATCTACATGCGTACGTGACCTTTTGCACGTGTCAGAATACGGGGAAGGGACGTGCCATTACTGACATCCACCAGGGGCGGCCGCATAGCGCAGGCGATAGAACGTCTGATTGTGGCACCGACGATCATAGTTCTATCCTCGACAAGGCCGACGATTTTTCACCGAAACTGAACGTTCTGAACGGCTCCCCAGGCCTCCGCAGCCTGCTGTCCAAACAGTACTGTGTAGGAAACTCGGTGGGAAGCTGAAGGTCGGCCGGAGTGAGGCGTTGACCCTCCAGTGCCAATGATTATGATGGGAATGAGGAGCTCTACCTCCGTGAATCCTGCTCGAAGCGGCGGGAGCCGTAGGAATCACTTTACCTTACCAAGTTGATCGACAGAGAGGCGAATCATCATTAACATATCTGTTGAGACCGTGCATAGCTTGCGAAACACACACACACGAGATCTGAATATTGGGAGTTGTTTACCTACGATACTCTTGCCTCGCAGACCAAGCGATTATTATTTCTATGATCAACTCTACTCGAGACGCCGGGTAGAGCGCTTAGCCATCACACAGTAGATTAGAACGTTGCATAAATATCAAATATTATTGAAACCATATTGTTAATAGACTAGCTAATAATACAGAGTGGTGAAAGATAACGTCGGAGTGGCGTGTACTGACAACTTAACGCTGTTATTACTACTAGTGATCACCCAGGGGTCGAAATTCGACCGTAATTCTTTAAATCATTTAGTTTCTTTCGTGAACGAGTAATAATCATTATTTGAATTTGTTCTATTGCTTTTGCTGCGAGGATAGACATATTATATACTGTATACATTGACGTCGTTGGCTGTTAGTGTGAAGCAATACGTTATAAGCTTGTGTTGTTTGCCACAATTCCCTGCAATACTTGGAAAATTAAAATGATACACTCTACGCATGACTGAATCCTAAATTTTAGCTACTAATCTAACCATAGCAAATGATGAAATGTATTTATGAATGTTTTCAAAATAATTTTTGACATTTACCGATGGTTCATTTGAAATTAGTTCATCATACAAAGATTTAAAATATTCATTTTGACTCACGGCCGGTAAAACTGCTTTACTTTTATGACAACATTAAGTAAATGCAGTCCTTTCACCTCAAGTGACTTCTGATTTGAATTGCATTACAACCCCTACATTGTAAATGCGAAACTACAAAAATTTCTTGGAATGACATTTAGTGCGCATTTAAATGTATCCATCAAAATAATTTCATCATTTTATGTGTTCACTGTATAAATTTGGTCGATTATCATTTTGAACTTCACGCAAATGGGTAATTCCTCCTTTCTCTCTCCGACCTGTCAATGTTCTGTATCGAAGCATAATGGTGCAAAAAATATCGGAATAAATAATAATAATAATAATAATCCGTAATGTACTGAGATTAAAAAATCAAAAGACCCTTAACCAAAGTTTAACCTTTTAAATAGTTAAAAGACCATATAGTATTTGACAGAATCGCTACATTCCTTTTCGAAATGTTCCTTTTATAAATTCAAAGATTAAACTCTACTTTCACCGAAGACCACAGACTATCTCAATGCTGGAAACACACGTCAGATAGTTGGCTCCGATCCGATTTCACGTACACACACGTTCGCGAAATTATTTTTTATTTAATAATATATTTGTAACATATATTAACTATGCTTATTATGTTTTTTGTCTTTACTCTTGACACTGGCAGAATCGCTAAGTGTAGTTGCCACTAAAAAAAAAAACAATTAATGTAAACAATGAATGTTTTATTTTATTTAATTACTTCGTAACACATATTATATATAGATTTTAGCTTTCTGCACTCTTCTCCATATAAACTTTAACTATGCCAAATCTCACACTCCTCCTTTTGCGCAATATTTTTAAAAAAGGATCTGATGTTTTGCTTAGCGTGTGTGGTGGAGGGAGCATTGCACCTAACCGAAAGGGTAATAGTTTGGAAGGGATTTAAGGGATATGGCAGGAGGCGCCCATGAGCTTATGTGAGGAACCATTCCAGCATTCACCTGGAGTGATCCGGGAAAACCATGAAAACTCAGATCAGGATGGCCGGAGTGCTTTATCGAAAGCTACTCCTGTCAGATTTTAAATTTAGTTGCCCAGTAAATCCTTTCTATTCCATTCCCTAATCGCTCGTGGGAAAAATGAGTACAGAAATGAATTGGTTCTAGCCCTGATTTCTCTTATCTTATTTTCGTGGTCATTGCTGGTAGCAATATTTGTTCGCTGTAATTTCGAAATACGTCAGTCGTGATTTTTTCAATTAGCTTCCGTCGAGAGCAACGCCTTCGGTGTTCCAGGTCTACCCAACCTAACTCCTTCAATAGTTCAATATCGCACTTCCGCTTTCCCTCCAACTATATATAACTGTCACGAATCGGGCAGCTCTTCTTTGGACCTTCTCTTATGCCTCCATTAACCCCTTTTGATAGGGACCCCATACAGAACAACAATATTCTAAGTGAGGACGTGACTTGTATGCAATCGATTTAACTTCCGGAGTGCATTGTTTTAAATTACGACATTGTAATCGGAGCATACGATTTGCGATTTGCTTTCCCAATTACATTCTCGATATGCTCATTCCACGACAAATTATTACGAATTGTTACCCCTAGGTATTTAGCAGAATCAACCATTTTAAGGACAGTACCGTTAATTGTATATTCAGAGCTAAATGGTGTCACCTTTTTACTTACACGCATGACTTGGCACTTTTTAGCGTTTAACTCTAACTGCCAGTCTTTACACCACGCAATTATTTTCATAATATCGTCTTGTAACAAAGCGCAGTACTCCTGGGTTGTGATTTCGCGATAAATAATAGCATCATCGGCAAATAATTATTTCATCCCCTTTATTATGTCGCACAAATCATTAATGTATGTGGAAGTATGATCAGTTATTCTCTATCTTGAGGTAGAAAATCGAGACTCTTCCAACTTAAACCTCGTAAATAATAAAAAAAAATAATAATAAAAAAAAACGCAAATAGAATAATTGGTAAACTAGCGACGTAGCGATGAATCTGATCGATACTAATGGGTTTATCGCTACAAAATGGAATAATGATACCTTCTCTAAAAGGATTTACTCGACGTATGCTTGTTTTCTGTTACCTTTCCGGAGAGTATCTATGTTTCGCTGGACCTTAACATGCTAGCTAAACCTTCAATAAGTCACAGGAGAATCACTATTTTCAACTGTTTAATAGGTTTTGTTATTTACACTTTGCTGATCGTCGACGTCGGGATAATTAATGTCGGGAGAGGATTGCAGGCTAGGTACCGGAAGCCTTTTGAAGGAACCATTCTGGAATTCTCCTGTAGTGAAATCGGGAAACCATGGAAAATCATAAAATGAATGACAGGACCGCGAACCGAAATTCTGTCTGTCGGAATGCAAACCTTGAGTGTTACCGCTCACGCATGGGTTCGGTCTGTAGTAGGGTTCCTATATCACGTCGACTATACGACATCACATGCTGAGTGACCAATAATAACTTTAAATACCACTAAAATAATACACGCAATACAGTAATACGCACCCCATAGAATGCCCACCACGATATAGCAAAAGCTACTTCTTCTTGTGGAAAGGCACGAATAAATGATGCTCCGGCCATTTGAATGTGTTTACAATCTTCAAAGAAGAAATGATGAATTTGAATCAAGGAAAAGGAATTAATCGCAGGGGACATATCTGCTAAGCCAGATGATTTGTTCAATCTAATGATCCTGTAAAGCTACTGAGATCGATGCCATTAACTAAAAACAGTTCTTTCAGTACTTATACATCATGCAGATATATTTCCGATCATGCTAACGAGCTGTATGGTTTTATTTCCTCGGGGCTTTACGCTTCGCTGACATCGTGGTCGTTTAAATGCGACAGAGGATTGTGGGAAAAGAGCAGGAAGGAATTCGGCTGTGACTTTTTGAGGGAATTATCCTAGCATTCAATTGAAGTAACCACGGAAAACAGAACTCTTTTTCGGCCGGACTGGGATTTGAACCCTCGTCATACAGAATGCCTGGGACGTTTTACATTCCATAAAACAGGATACTGCTCGTTGATCTTCTTTACATAATTAATATTGTCGTTAACATTATACACTGAACAGTCAAAGAAACTGGTACACCTGCCTAATATCGTGTAGGGTCCCCGCGAGCTCGCAGAAGTGCCGCAACACGACGTAACATGGACTCGACTAATGTCTGAAGTAGTGCTAGAGGGAATTGACACCATGCATTCTGCAGGGCTGTCCATAAATCCGTAAGAGTACGAGGGGTGGAGATCTCTTCTGAACGGCACGTTGCAAGGCATCCCAGATATGCTCCATAATGTTCATGTCTGCGGAGTTTGGTGGCCAGAAAAGGTGTTTAAACTCAGAATCGCCACTCTGTAGCGATTCTGGACGTGTGGGGTGTCGCATTGCCCTGTTGGAATTGCCCAAGTCCATCAGAATACACAATGGACATGAATGGATGCAGGTAATCAGCCAGGATGCGTACGTACGTGTCACCTGTCAGCGTCGTATCTAGACGTATCAGCGGTCCCATGTCATTCCAACTTCAGACGCCCCACTCCATTACAGAGCCTCCACCAGCTAGAAACAGTCCCCTACTGACATGCAGGGTCCATGGATTCATGAAGTTGTCTCCATTCCCGTACACGTCCATCCGCTCGATACAATTGGAAACGAGACTCGTCAGACCGGGCAACATGTTTCTGATTATCAACAGTCTAATGTCAGCTTTGACAGACCCAGGCGAGGCGTAAAGCTTTGTGTCGTGCACTCAGCAAGGATATACGAGTGGGCCTTCGGCTCCGAAAGCCCATATCGATGATGTTTCGTTGAATGGTTCGCACGCTGACATTTGTTGATGGCTCAGCATTGAAATCCGCAGCAATTTGCGGAAGGGTTGCACTTCTGTCACGTTGAACGATTCTCTTCAGTCGTCGTTGGTCCAGTTCTTGTAGGATCTATTTCCGGCCGCAGCGATATCGGAGATTTGATGGTTTACCGGATTCCTGATATTCACAGAGCACTCGTGAAATGGTCGTACGGGAAAACCCCAACCTCATCGCTACCTCGGAGATGCTGTGTCCCACTTTCATGCGCCGACTATAACACCACATTCAAACCCACTTAAATCGTGATAACCTGCCATTGTAGCAGCAGTAACCGATCTAACACCTGCGCCAGACACCTGTTGTCTCATATAGGCGTTGCCGTTTGCAGCGCCGTACTCTGAGTGTTTACATATCTCTGTGTTTGCATACGCATGCCTATACCAGTTTCTTTGACTCTTCCAAGTGCGGAAAAGGATGGGACACTACTATACGCAAAGCAAGGGTAAAGGATTTCCCTATCACTCGTTGCGCTACTTTCCATTCGCCAGCGCATGGCTAGTAAACTCGCTCAGTACTGAAGCCGATGGATGAGCGGTAACGGTCGGGAAAGTCATTCGGGAGAACGCTGGTTCAAATTTCCATCCGTCCATCCAGATTTTCGGTCCATGGTTTCCGATATCGCTCCAGGTAAATCCCAGAACGGTTCGTTTATTAGGCCAAGACCCAAATCCTTCCAGTCCTTTTCCACAGTCCCTAATGACATCGACGTTGACAAGGCTTAAACCTCGAAGAAACTCGCTCAGTGTAACTGTGCGTTTACAGAAAAAGATATCATAAATAAACCTTATCGTATCTTATATTTTTCTCCCTGAGTAAAGAAAACCTGAACTGAAATGTCAGAGCCATCCATAAAGCCGGGAAAGTTGGTCTGACTTTCCAGTTGCATCGCCTGAGCCAGCGAAAGGCGTGTTCGGAGAAAGTGCTGTTCTGCGGGATGTTGGAAGAGGCCTGTTGTTCCTGACGCAGATTCACTGTTACGTCAGACGTAATTCCCAGCTGGTACCTCGCACCGAGACCAGATCCCATGTGCGGCGATAAGAGACATTCCGTACCTGAGCTGTCAGCGTGATGCTGCACATGCTCTGTTGCCTGACTCAGCTCGCGTGATGGCGCCGGCTGCAACAATTCCCTACTCCTGCCCCGAGCACGTTTTTAATTTAATTGCGATGGCGATTTCAAAGAAACAAGCCGGTCGAAAGACTGAAGTGGTTAAAAACATCATTATTTTGACATCTGGAAATTGTGGACCATTTCCTCAATTGCGATAGGATCAGTTTTATGAATAATTTTAACACCAATGCAATTGAAATTGTTTTATTTTTCGTATTGATTAGCAGTAACGATGTACAGTAACTAAACGTAATACATCAGAACTCAATGTATTACAGTGCTACGCCAATAATCACAAAAATTCAACCTACATGTGTAACATATACTGCAGCTACAAACATAACGATGCTAAAACGCTGTACAATTATAAGCATATGTGACCAAAGAAAAATGTAAGTAAGCTTAAATACCACAATTTTCATGTTTAAATTGTAAAATAGAACAAATGTAATTATATGTATAAATACCCACAGAACCGCTGAAGATGCTTTGCAAATGAAGCGAAACGCGTTCGGAAAATAAAACAACAATTTCAACTGCATTAGCGTTACAATTATTCATAAAATTGATCATTATTTTGTTTACGGTGTGGAAGTCAGGTAGGTGAGGATTAGGGGGAAGCAACGGAAGGAATTCGGCCTTTTCGATGGAATCGTCTAGGAATTTACATGATTTCGGGAAAGCATAGAAATCGCAAATCTGAATGGTTGGACGGCGATTCGAACCAGCAATCTCCCAAATGCGTGGCCGTTACCGCTACCCACCATGCTAGCGGTGGGGGGTGAGGAGGGGAAATACTCTTTCTGGAAGAAATACAATGAACAGAATGTTAGGATTGTAGATTGAGTTGTGGAACTCGATCCTAGAAGAAGAAGCTGCCTGCAGACAACAAAGCTACAACCTTGACGAGAATTTGTTGAACATCAGTTCCGGAAACATCGCGCTTGTTATGTTCGCATTCAGGGCCGTAGCCCGCAGCGGTCCTACTTGAAGATGTCACCGTGGCACTTACTGTTTACCGTTAGTATTGGCGCTATATTGGTAGTGGAATGTGCGTCACGCAGCAGACGTAGCTTAGTTAATTTTTCTCTCGTCTCCTGGGCATTACGTCTCCGGCAGGCTCGCAATCCTTTCGCACGTTACGGTGTAGAATCATTGGATTTCTCTTGTTTAGTAATCCTAATAGCATATTCGAGCGTGGTGAGTGACTGATAACGCTGTAGTCTCGCATTCGGCAGGCCGCTGGTTCGAATCCCCTATTAGCTACTTTTATATATATATATATACACTAGCTGATACCCGCGACTTCGTACGCGTGGATTAAGAATTTCTTTGTCAGAATTGAATATAGAAAGTTGTTGGTAGCGAAGGATTGGACCCAAACAACACCCGTCCGGGCATCCAGATTTGGGGTTTCCATGGTTTCCCAAATCACTCCAGGCAAATGCCGGGAGGCTTCCTTCAAAAGGCCATGGCCGAATTCCTTCCCATTACTTGATCCCCCCCCCATCCTTCCCCGTCTCTAAAGATCTCGCTCTTAAGAGAGGTTAAGCAGTTTAAAAAAAAAAAAAAAAAAAAAAAAAAAAAACACACTGAGTCGGCATAATATGACCGAAAGCCATCACTGCATCATTCTACCATCGAACCTGTATCTTGAAGAGAATCAATTTCCAACATATTTAAAAACGGAAAAACAAACGAATGTGAGGTGATGTGTGGAGGGGGGGGGGGTGTTAACTAAGGGTAGCTTTATTTCAGCTAGGAGTTTTCTTCTTTCTTCAGCATGAGCATCCGATTCTTGGGTTCTAATAACTTTAGCTGCTCGTGTTCTGCTAGAGCTACAACTTAGGCCAGTTTACGCCCGCAAGGCATGTCAAAAAAGATGTCAAAATAAACTTTAATTGAACCAGAGACCACAAACCAAACATTAGTAAGCAAGCGCTTTAACCACTGAGCTACCTGACCGCTACACGGAAAAGTAGTACAGAGACCTCCATATCCAGTGCGTCTGTCTATCGTCGTTCA
The DNA here is from genome assembly GCA_031002005.1 of Vandiemenella viatica. Classification (NCBI taxonomy): domain Eukaryota; kingdom Metazoa; phylum Arthropoda; class Insecta; order Orthoptera; family Morabidae; genus Vandiemenella; species Vandiemenella viatica. Next base: position 55,654,507 of record JARYHS010008074.1, read on the forward strand.
GTAATTTTTCGAAATTATAAGACAACATGTATTATTTATACAGATAATTTTTCAACCAAATATGGACAGTATTTTTCTCCTTGTTTCAAAGGATAAGTGTGCAAAGTTTCATCGAGATCGGATGAAAACTGTGGATTTGTATGAAGAACAAACAAACAAACAAAGAAACATACATACATTCATCTTTATATATATATATATATATATATATATCCTGGTACATAATAGCCCAGCACCTAGTTTCTGCCTTGGGGCCCATATTTCCAATATATTACAAGAGGTACATAAGGTAAAATTATAGTTTGAAAATAATAGCTAAATATTGTTCAGGATGTAAAACTAATTTGTAACACATAAACTTATCAAATTTCACAAAAATTAGTTACATAATTAAATTAACAATGTGTAAGAATGTATTTGATATGTGGTAGTGTTTTTTTATGGATATATATATATATATATATATATATATATATATATATATATATATATATAATATATATACTGTAAATTAGTAATATGAGTAACATACGTTCACACACAGATACTGATATAGGCCTATATAATTAAACAAAGAAACATTCACATACACAAATCACTTACTGCACTGTTGTCTCACTATTTCTCACTTTGTACATTTATGACACTTTTAAACATTTACTCGTGGCACAGCCACTTCGGAGTAACTTACCTCCCTCAGGAGATGACTTCTGGAAGTAGAGGTGTCCTCCTTCGACCCATCGGGAGTGTCTTTCTTCGGGAATGATCACTGTTCGGTCGCTGGTCGCTGTCGGTTGAAACTGTTTCCGTCAGTTTAAATTGTTTCTAAGTGCCAAGAACCTTTCTATGGCTGCTTGTGAGGCCAGATTGCAAGCTGCACCAAGGAAGTGCCATAATTCCTAGTCACGCAATATGTAAAAAATGCGCCTGCCCTGTAATATTTGCTGGTATGGCTCTCTTTGTTCCGCTGTTGAAACACATTCCCATACAACATGTTCCGGAGTGCCCTCGTTTCCGCAGTCACAGCTACCGCTGTCCACTAGTCCTCTTCTTTGCAGATCACTGTTGTAAGGGCCATGACCTGTTATGTAATGTACCAGCCAAGGCGATGGTAGAAGATGCGACATTTTGAGCCTTTCACAAACGCTTAGAAACATATCATATGTCCTCCTTCCTGTTGTGCTATCATTCCACCTTTGCTGCCATTCTTCCAATAACAATTTGTTTACGTCTGCAGCTGTTGTTGCTATTAGACATACAAATTTTGGTTTCCATGGTTTCTCCGATCACTCTAGGCGAATACTGTAATGGTTCCCTCAAAAGGCCATGGCTGAATTGCTTCCCGTTCCTTGCCCTAATTCTTTCCCTCCTCTAATGTCCTGGACGTCGACGCAACCTATATACATAAGCAGAAGCCTCTAAATGACCATAATGTTAGATGCTGATCGTCTTCTCGATCTCATTTTCGCAGAGAATAGAATATTCATTGACATTTGTTTCGTAAAAATCCGATAACACTCAGTGGCGTAGCTAGGTCAACAAGGGCCCCGGTGCAGATGGGTGACCTTTTTTTCGCTTTGTTTTGCTGGTAGGGGCCCCCTGAGCTGAGGCTGGGGGCTCCTGAGTTGTGCTTGGGGTCCCCTGATCAATGGTTTGGGGCCCCCCTGAGCTTAGTGAGGGGGCTCCCAGTGTCTCATCAGGGGCCGCCCCCTTAGACGACGGTAGAGCTAAAAAAGAAGGTCGCAGTCCCCAGAGGTGCACTTGGGGGCCCCCTGAGCGTAGAGGCCTCCTGAGCGTAGGTGCCCAGGTGCACTGCACCATCTACCTCATAGTTGAGTAACAAGTTTTCACATTATTCTCATGCTTAGACGATATATGAATTCAAGTTATAAAGGAATGTAAGTTAATTAGTAGAATCTGTACCAACTAATCCCATAGCTGGCACCTGTCACCGAAACGGTGCCAACCACCTGAGACAAGCACGTGCTTACGTCTTACATGTTTCAGTACTAATTTTGCTTTAGGCTTTCTCTATGAGATAGATTGACTTTAGTTATCTTTTATTAGCATAAAGTATACTGAAAAACCGCTACTAGCTTTATGTTAATTTTTCAGTGATAGCATGAACATAAAAACTAGCAACGACTTTTCAGTACACTCGAGCGTGGTGGGTGAGTGGTCAACGCTCTGGCCTCGTATTCGGGAGGACACTGGTTCGAATCCCCGTCCGGGTATCCAGATTTTGGTTCCTGGGTTTCCCCAATCACTCCAGGCGAATGCCGGGATGCTGCCTTCAAAAGGCCATGGCCGAATTCCTTCCCGTTCCTTGTCCCCAGACACATCCCGCCTGTAATTACCTCGACGTCGATGAGGCGTCAAGCCACAAAAAAAAAGATTGCGTGGAAGATATTTTTATAGAGCACTTACAGAAAGACGTATTACTGAAAACGTAAATGAGACGTGTATTAAGTAAACACTCTTCCCTTCAGACTTATTTCGAGATGGTGATGTTTTAAGTGGGCAGGGAAATAATTTATCCCTGTCCACGTAACCCCCTTACACTTCCTGGCCGGTGAACCTCCGTCAGGTTTCATAAGTTTCGTGGAGAACATTGTAAATGACTCTCAAAAGTCAAGAAAGAGAAGTGATCTGTTTATAGGAGACATATTTCGGGCAACAGATGAAGTATCCTCTTGTGATTGACTGGAGTAGTTCCTACCATATCATCTTCCCCCACCACGCAAATTTTCAACAAAATCAAGGGCTCCAAACAGCACTGACAGCGCTTTTCTTGATCTTCACTGTCACATTGATAGCTTGACACTATCTGACACCCTCAGGTATACCAGTTCGGTGATTCCCATCGCACTTGTTGAATCTTATAACTCAACTCAACTCAACTCAATTGTACACACTTTGATGGTAAATTAGGCCGCCGCTGAAAAATTCTATCACTCTTATTTTGCACAATCTTACATCAATTTCATCCTAAGAAACAGTAACGCAATACGTACTGGCTTGCCAGTATTGTATTATTTGCTGGGATGGCATTGATGTCAGATTGTGCAAAATAAGACTGATAGAATGTTTCAGCGGCGGCCACATTTATTGTCAAAGTGTGTACATTGAAGTAATAGTATATGCTGGCTGCAGGCTTTATATTTCTAGATGTTTTGTGTTAATCTGATGCAAACCCGAATATCGAATTAGCCTTGAGGAACGGGAAAGGCATACAAATGAAAGGGATAGAATTTATTTTCCTACTACAGCCAGTGACGTACCGTTGTTTAGAGTTCATCATGTAGAGGACGACGGTATTTTATTTAATTCTTTTTACTAAAAAATAAAGGCACGAGTGAACGTTGAAGCTGTCAAATTTATACATTACTCTTGCTAAGTCTATCTCAAAAAGCTTATACGTAGAAACTTGAAAATCGTCACCAATATCTAAATCTATATTTAAATAATAAGTACTAAAGATACTTGAATGTAGGGTAGTTTATAATAAACAAAAGATTCTTTACCACATGACAATACTGTTTTATTGAAAGTGATCTTAATACAGAGTGAAGTGGATTTTAAAGAATGGATCAAGTACTACTTAACGGGCAATAAAATAATAGATATGATAAGAAGTGATTTATAGCGCTAGCAGCGGTGGTGGGCGTGGCGTGGCATGCGACAGGCTAGGCAACGCCTAGTTTTGCTTATCTAGCGGGCACACTATGCTGCACGCAGGCCCGCCGCTAGCTGTTTGAGCGCCCGCGTGCAATACCGATTATGCCGCCCCCTGTCTAACTACAGCCAGTAGTGGGTCTAGGAAATTTCCGAACCGGGTCAAAAAACTGTGAGTATGCCGCCCCTTGGAACATTATTTGCCGCCCCCATTGTTGCCATCCCGAGTGTCGCCGGCCGCCCGAAGCAGCTGTTGAGCTAAAAAAGAAAAAAAAAAACAAGGTCTCCCGTTACATAATACGAAATTTCGTCGCGGCGACAATGGAGTGGCAACTATCGCGGGGCGGCGACTGTCGATCGCTCGTTTTGCCGCCCCCCTCGATGTGCCGCCCGCGTGCGGTGCACGCCTTGCACGCCCGCTTACGGCGGCCCTGGCTGCACGGAGATGCGAATACACGAAAAATCGTGATATGTATTTAGAACAGTTTCCTGGCATGAATCGTAAAACTGGTTTATACATATCATACTTATTATTGACCTCCAATAAAGCGCGTTTGCATTCATTATTTCTGAATTCATACTTCATGTCTTAATTTCCTTAATACACTTCATTTACTACCTGCATAAGTTGATTTTACTATTATATACTAGAATATTTTTTTTTAAATTAACACTTCCGCTAGTAACTTATGAAATAGATGTTACACACTTTGTTTGATACTGATTACATACTGTGTGATAAGAATTACATGAAAGATGACTGAACCTGCAATTCACGAAATAGGGAGTGGCTTCAGGCTAAATCAAATTCGTCCAATGGATTTCTTGACGTTAATTGCAAATATTTCTCTCGCGGAACCGAGCGAATCGCACCATCAACTACTTTAGCATGGGTTTGTCTGTTCTACTGTGCGTGTATTTGACAGCCGTTTAAATATGTCGCTTGCAGCAGATTTTCGTGAACGTTTTTCTCGTAAAATACAGCCTTTTTTTTTTTTTTTTTTTTTTTTTTTTTTTTGCAGGGTGTTGATTTTGGCACTGAGCGTGTGTGGTCTTAACTACCAGATTGAAATCTGTTTGATCATTAGAGTATACGGAGTCAAATTACTCGAGATTCGACTTGCCTTTGGCCGCGTTTTAATTAGAAGAACCTTCAGTAAATTTGATTTTACCCAACCATCATTGTTTCTGCCAATAATGAATCACTCATTGTACGCGATTAATATTCCGCATTTTGAAGATCAGGCCATGATTTTTTTAGCGGGTTACAGAGACTAGCCAAATCATTGCTTACGAACTGCATACAATATGATGCGGTGTGGCTGTTTCCATGTCTAATCCTTTTCGTGTAATACAATTACGGGACACATTCTTATTTGCAGAATGCTTCTTGTGTTCTCATGAAAAACACACGTGATATGATACGGTGCTTAATGTGCTACGTAAGAGATAATGCTTCGTTATCTTTGACCTTACCATCACTTGCCAACTCATTACAGCATGCAGCTACACTGTTCTATCTCTTCTATATCCCTAACTCACGGTTACCAAGTCAAATCGAATTTGAGCCTTCTGCGTCCCGTATAAAATTTACCACACAATATTAACCGTGATAAGCCAAACATGATTTGTAGCGTAAGAGGGTATACTGTTTTCGTTGATCCTGTGGTAGCTGTTAATATTTTTATAGTACAACACGTTGCTGCTCTGGTCTAGTTTCACTCCGGTTATCTTGAGAACAAGAATTGTTATTTGGTACCGTTCCTTACAACAACGCAACCGGATTCTGGGGAATGCAGCTACTCTTTAGGCTGGGTAAAGCATTGTTTTAAAAAAGAACTGCATTTCCTTCTCCTCATTTGTATAAAAATACAAGCAGGACAAAATAAACTAATTACGTTATATTTTCCTCAGTGTTAGAGCAGGCTAGAATATTTGAAAAGTATGCGAGGATATTTTTAATTTTAATATTATTTGCAATTTATATATTTATTTCGTATAGCTAAGCAACTAATGAAATACATATAAATATATACAACAACAAGAACATTGGTAGCATTCACAGACTGATGTCCAGTTGTTGCAGGCATTCTTTGAAAGAAGTTGTAGCACTGAAAACGTCTTTAAATGGTCCATCATACTTCCTTAGAGGACATTCCTTGATGATATGCTCGACACTCTGGGAAGGAGCTCCGCAGTCACATGCAGGAGAATCCTGAAGACCCCACTTATACAGCATGGCGTTGCATTTCGCATGGCCTGTTCTTAGGTGATTTAGTTTGACCCACTGGTCTCTCTAGAGGTGGAATCCCGGAAGTCCAGTTGTTGGATCTACAGGGTGTTACAAAAAGGTACGGCCAAACTTTCAGGAAACATTCCTCACACACAAACAAAGAAAATTTGTTATGTGGACATGTGTCCGGAAACGCTTACTTTCCATGTTAGAGCTCATTTTAGTTTCGTTAGTATGTTAGTACGCTCTCCTGACCTCAACCCTCTTGACTTCCATTTATGGTGGCATTTGAAAGCCCTTGTCTACGCAACCCCGGTACCAAATGTAGAGACTCTTCGTGCTCGTATTGTGGACGGCTGTGATACAATACGCCATTCTCCAGGGCTGCATCAGCGCATCAGGGATTCCATGCGACGGAGGACATTTTGAACATTTCCTGTAACAAAGTGTTTGAAGTCACGCTGGTAAGTTCTGTTGCTGTGTGTTTCCATTCCACGTTTAATGTGATTTGAAGAGAAGTAATAAAATGAGCTCTAACACGGAAAGTAAGCGTTTCCGGACACATGTCCACATAACATATTTTCTTTGTTTGTGTGGGAGGAATGTTTCCTGAAAGTTTGGCCGTACCTTTTTGTAACACCCTGTATAATATCTGGGTGTTTCACAGATGCAGAGTTAGAGCTTTGTCGCCATTTTTCTTTAACATAAAAATCAAATACGTCTTGCCGTACTGGAATATTTGCATTTTTATCGCTACAATCCGTTCGGAGAAATGCGATATATAATTTAATAAAATTTTAAATACGATATTCGGTTTTGGGTCAACAACAAACTTAACTCGTGAAAAATTAGAAGTGTTTAACTTATTCCGTTTGAATACTGGCAACAAACGAAGTGTGAACAAAAGAGCTCCGTTTCCTGTAGGGTACGGAACCGCACACTCACTGTTACACATTGCACTCTCGTCCAGGGGCGTAGCTATTGGAGCGCTACGCGGTGCCGTGCACCAGTACCAGCACAGCACCGTCTCTGCCTATATCTTTGTAGGCAGGTGGAGGTGGAGGATATTGTCCGTAGACATTGCCTCCAGAAGTATTTGGGTGATGCAAAACTTCTCTGTTGGTGTGGCTTCTCGGTGGTGTATATTATTTGATTAGATATAAAGGCCTCTTATGACGGTCAATGGTTGTGTCATAGCGACCGATGTCGTAGACTTCGGGGTTTTTGCTTCTATTTGAACTCTTGTAGAAAACTTCAGCTAGTTGTTTAAACCTGTCATGGAGATATGGAACTCCAGTGGCTTCATGCAGTGCATAGGTAGGAAATCTGGCTCGAAGATGCAGGGCTCTTTTCAGTGCCCTGTTTTGTATAGTTTGTAGTCTGAGTATATGGCTGTCAGCAGCGTATGCCCACACTGGACAGGCGTACTCTATAATCGGTCTTACTAGGGTCGTGTAGATCTTAATGCCAGTGCTTGGGGCTAAATTATTGTCTTTGTTAAGAAGCGAGTAGAGACTGTGAAGCCTCGCGTTTGCTTTCCTGTGGATGTCATTTATATGAGCTTGCCAGGTTAGTCTCCTGTCTAGCAGCACTCCCAGGTAGCGGGCAGTAGCTGACCAGGGTATGTCACTACCGTGAAGGTGAAGAACGGGGTCCGGTTGAAGTGGTCGACGGGGCCCAAGTCTTTTACTGATCATTATTCCCTCGCGCTTGCTTTCCTGTGGATGTCATTTATATGAGCTTGCCAGGTTAGTCTCCTGTCTAGCAGCACTCCCAGGTAGCGGGCAGTAGCTGACCAGGGTATGTCACTACCGTGAAGGTGAAGAACGGGGTCCGGTTGAAGTGGTCGACGGGGCCCAAGTCTTTTACTGATCATTATTGCCTCGCGCTTGCTTTCCTGTGGATGTCATTTATATGAGCTTGCCAGGTTAGTCTCCTGTCTAGCAGCACTCCCAGGTAGCGGGCAGTAGCTGACCAGGGTATGTCACTACCGTGAAGGTGAAGAACGGGGTCCGGTTGAAGTGGTCGACGGGGCCCAAGTCTTTTACTGATCATTATTGCCTCGCGCTTGCTTTCCTGTGGATGTCATTTATATGAGCTTGCCAGGTTAGTCTCCTGTCTAGCAGCACTCCCAGGTAGCGGGCAGTAGCTGACCAGGGTATGTCACTACCGTGAAGGTGAAGAACGGGGTCCGGTTGAAGTGGTCGACGGGGCCCAAGTCTTTTACTGATCATTATTGCCTCGCGCTTGCTTTCCTGTGGATGTCATTTATATGAGCTTGCCAGGTTAGTCTCCTGTCTAGCAGCACTCCCAGGTAGCGGGCAGTAGCTGACCAGGGTATGTCACTACCGTGAAGGTGAAGAACGGGGTCCGGTTGAAGTGGTCGACGGGGCCCAAGTCTTTTACTGATCATTATTGCCTCGCGCTTGCTTTCCTGTGGATGTCATTTATATGAGCTTGCCAGGTTAGTCTCCTGTCTAGCAGCACTCCCAGGTAGCGGGCAGTAGCTGACCAGGGTATGTCACTACCGTGAAGGTGAAGAACGGGGTCCGGTTGAAGTGGTCGACGGGGCCCAAGTCTTTTACTGATCATTATTGCCTCGCGCTTGCTTTCCTGTGGATGTCATTTATATGAGCTTGCCAGGTTAGTCTCCTGTCTAGCAGCACTCCCAGGTAGCGGGCAGTAGCTGACCAGGGTATGTCACTACCGTGAAGGTGAAGAACGGGGTCCGGTTGAAGTGGTCGACGGGGCCCAAGTCTTTTACTGATCATTATTCCCTCGCGCTTGCTTTCCTGTGGATGTCATTTATATGAGCTTGCCAGGTTAGTCTCCTGTCTAGCAGCACTCCCAGGTAGCGGGCAGTAGCTGACCAGGGTATGTCACTACCGTGAAGGTGAAGAACGGGGTCCGGTTGAAGTGGTCGACGGGGCCCAAGTCTTTTACTGATCATTATTGCCTCGCGCTTGCTTTCCTGTGGATGTCATTTATATGAGCTTGCCAGGTTAGTCTCCTGTCTAGCAGCACTCCCAGGTAGCGGGCAGTAGCTGACCAGGGTATGTCACTACCGTGAAGGTGAAGAACGGGGTCCGGTTGAAGTGGTCGACGGGGCCCAAGTCTTTTACTGATCATTATTGCCTCGCGCTTGCTTTCCTGTGGATGTCATTTATATGAGCTTGCCAGGTTAGTCTCCTGTCTAGCAGCACTCCCAGGTAGCGGGCAGTAGCTGACCAGGGTATGTCACTACCGTGAAGGTGAAGAACGGGGTCCGGTTGAAGTGGTCGACGGGGCCCAAGTCTTTTACTGATCATTATTGCCTCGCGCTTGCTTTCCTGTGGATGTCATTTATATGAGCTTGCCAGGTTAGTCTCCTGTCTAGCAGCACTCCCAGGTAGCGGGCAGTAGCTGACCAGGGTATGTCACTACCGTGAAGGTGAAGAACGGGGTCCGGTTGAAGTGGTCGACGGGGCCCAAGTCTTTTACTGATCATTATTGCCTCGCGCTTGCTTTCCTGTGGATGTCATTTATATGAGCTTGCCAGGTTAGTCTCCTGTCTAGCAGCACTCCCAGGTAGCGGGCAGTAGCTGACCAGGGTATGTCACTACCGTGAAGGTGAAGAACGGGGTCCGGTTGAAGTGGTCGACGGGGCCCAAGTCTTTTACTGATCATTATTGCCTCGCGCTTGCTTTCCTGTGGATGTCATTTATATGAGCTTGCCAGGTTAGTCTCCTGTCTAGCAGCACTCCCAGGTAGCGGGCAGTAGCTGACCAGGGTATGTCACTACCGTGAAGGTGAAGAACGGGGTCCGGTTGAAGTGGTCGACGGGGCCCAAGTCTTTTACTGATCATTATTGCCTCGCGCTTGCTTTCCTGTGGATGTCATTTATATGAGCTTGCCAGGTTAGTCTCCTGTCTAGCAGCACTCCCAGGTAGCGGGCAGTAGCTGACCAGGGTATGTCACTACCGTGAAGGTGAAGAACGGGGTCCGGTTGAAGTGGTCGACGGGCCCAAGTCTTTTACTGATCATTATTGCCTCGCGCTTGCTTTCCTGTGGATGTCATTTATATGAGCTTGCCAGGTTAGTCTCCTGTCTAGCAGCACTCCCAGGTAGCGGGCAGTAGCTGACCAGGGTATGTCACTACCGTGAAGGTGAAGAACGGGGTCCGGTTGAAGTGGTCGACGGGGCCCAAGTCTTTTACTGATCATTATTGCCTCGCGCTTGCTTTCCTGTGGATGTCATTTATATGAGCTTGCCAGGTTAGTCTCCTGTCTAGCAGCACTCCCAGGTAGCGGCAGTAGCTGACCAGGGTATGTCACTACCGTGAAGGTGAAGAACGGGGTCCGGTTGAAGTGGTCGACGGGGCCCAAGTCTTTTACTGATCATTATTGCCTCGCGCTTGCTTTCCTGTGGATGTCATTTATATGAGCTTGCCAGGTTAGTCTCCTGTCTAGCAGCACTCCCAGGTAGCGGGCAGTAGCTGACCAGGGTATGTCACTACCGTGAAGGTGAAGAACGGGGTCCGGTTGAAGTGGTCGACGGGGCCCAAGTCTTTTACTGATCATTATTGCCTCGCGCTTGCTTTCCTGTGGATGTCATTTATATGAGCTTGCCAGGTTAGTCTCCTGTCTAGCAGCACTCCCAGGTAGCGGGCAGTAGCTGACCAGGGTATGTCACTACCGTGAAGGTGAAGAACGGGGTCCGGTTGAAGTGGTCGACGGGGCCCAAGTCTTTTACTGATCATTATTGCCTCGCGCTTGCTTTCCTGTGGATGTCATTTATATGAGCTTGCCAGGTTAGTCTCCTGTCTAGCAGCACTCCCAGGTAGCGGGCAGTAGCTGACCAGGGTATGTCACTACCGTGAAGGTGAAGAACGGGGTCCGGTTGAAGTGGTCGACGGGGCCCAAGTCTTTTACTGATCATTATTGCCTCGCGCTTGCTTTCCTGTGGATGTCATTTATATGAGCTTGCCAGGTTAGTCTCCTGTCTAGCAGCACTCCCAGGTAGCGGGCAGTAGCTGACCAGGGTATGTCACTACCGTGAAGGTGAAGAACGGGGTCCGGTTGAAGTGGTCGACGGGGCCCAAGTCTTTTACTGATCATTATTGCCTCGCGCTTGCTTTCCTGTGGATGTCATTTATATGAGCTTGCCAGGTTAGTCTCCCTGTCTAGCAGCACTCCCAGGTAGCGGGCAGTAGCTGACCAGGGTATGTCACTACCGTGAAGGTGAAGAACGGGGTCCGGTTGAAGTGGTCGACGGGGCCCAAGTCTTTTACTGATCATTATTGCCTCGCGCTTGCTTTCCTGTGGATGTCATTTATATGAGCTTGCCAGGTTAGTCTCCTGTCTAGCAGCACTCCCAGGTAGCGGGCAGTAGCTGACCAGGGCATGTCTTTACCGTGAAGGTGAAGAACGGGGTCCGGTTGATGTGGTCGACGGGGCCCAAGTCTGTGCAATGATTAATGATCAGTGCACCAGTACCCCCAGGCGCAGCTCAGGGAACCCCCTAGGGAGCCCCTGCCAGCAAACCTTGGGAGAGCTAAAAAAAAAAGGTCGCCTTTCTGGCCTATTGGCCAATATATATACATTTTTTTTTCCTGTTCTCGTCTGCAGTTTCTTTGAATACTCCGTAACAGAAATTGCATTGCATGTTTCCTTTGTGGCTGTCTCTCTCTCCCTCCTCTTCTTCTTCTTAAAGTTGAATTGGTGTATCATAAAAAGTGGCTGAAACAGCAACTGATTCGTCAGAGAAACTTTCGCATAGCTGGGTACAGTTAAACCAAAAGTTAACTTCGTTAATCGTTAATCCGCTACTTAAAAAGTTAACTTCGATAATCGTTAAAGCGCTACATTTTTGCAAATTTAACGCACGTTACAATTATCCGTTAAAACTTAACCATCAACAACACATCTACCCAATGTCTTTCGGATTCTACAAATCATGTTGGCAACGAAACAGTTTACAATGCATTGGTCCAGATCAGATTGAGAGAGCTTGCTTTCTGTAACTGCGGTGCCAAAAGATTCGCCAATACTTTGTTCACGTAACCTTTTGTTAGCTGATGGTGAAGGAAAACAAGACTTCTGCTGCTATCTACATAAGGATTATCCACACATTTGATGAAGGATTTCAATTGTTTTTCTTTTTCCAATGAGTTGAAGCAAAAAAAAAAAAAAAAAGAATCGAGTGTTTCTTTGAACAATGGCTGGAGAATGAAGAAATTCCTCCTTGACTGTGCACTTCATACCACAAGCTACACAGCACCACGAACGCGTGGAAGGTTGGAACAACAGATTACAACCTACACGGCCGATCAAACCCGAATACATCTACATCTACATATATACTCTGCAATTCACAAAATTGTGGGTGGCAGAGTGTGCTCAGCACCAAAGCTAATCTCTTTGCTGTGCATTCCAATCCCTAATGGTACGAGGGAAAAAAGAATTCATATAAGAATCATTGCGGCACCTTATTTCTCTAATTTTATCTTTCCTGTCGTTCCGACTCAAATAGGTTGGTGGAAGAAGTATTTCACTACACTCAAAAGTGAAAGTGGGAGTACGCATGTTTTCCAATAAGTTTAAACGAAACGTGTGTCGTCTATCTACCAGAGACTCCCAACCTAATCTACTAATCAGTTCTGTGACGCTTTCATAAGGACTGTAGCAAGCTGTCACGAATCGAGCGGCTATTCTCTGTACTTTCTCTATACTTTCGATCAATCCCTTACGAAACGGGTCCCAAATAGCACAACAATAATCCAAATGTGGACGCACAAGAGATTTGTACGCTATCTCCTTTGTTTGTTCATTACAATTTTTCAAGATTCGACCTATGAATCGCAGCCTAGAATTTGCTATACCTACTAACGAATTAATGTGTATGTCCCATTTCATGTTCCTTTGTACTGTTACTCCCAAATATTTCATAGAATCGACCATATCAATAACTGAACTGCTTACCTCGTTTTTCTGAACAATCGGATTCTTTTTGTTAGTTATGCTCATTGTCTTGCACTTTTTACAATTTAGAGTAAGTTGCCACTCAGCGCACCAAGCCAAAATAACATCCAGATCGCGCTGAATTTCTAAGCAATCGGCCAAATTTCTTACTTCCCTATAAATAACCGCATCATCAGCAAACAATCCAAAAAGGCTTTTCACTTTGTCTCCGAGATCGTTTATAAAAATTAAGAAAAGAATACTGGAGAAGTAAACCTTTGTTGGAAGAATTGACCAGAAAACTGCATTTGTATGCACATGAGAACGGAACTGAATCAAGCTGGAAAAAAAGAGGAAAAAATCCTACGTCAAATTAGATGAACAGTAAAAAATAATGAGGAAGACGGTGACATTGGGTCTTGTTTGAAGGTGAAATCGTGCCTAGAAAAACTAGAATACACATGATTTCTATTGAAAAATAAAATATAAAGTGGGATAACGTGCATAAAGAAACTCTGTAAACAGGTAAATAAAGAACTATTGAGGAAAATTAACTCTAGCTGATTTTAAATACGAAACACGACTAAACGATTGTTAGTTACATGCACGAGTATGTCGATAATTTAACCAGTACAAAGCCTGAAAGAAATGTGATACAAATCAATTATTAAAACATTGGGTGGTTTAAACTATTTCCAGAACATTTATGACTTCCAGCTCCGTTCAGGCTATAGCTGTGTGCTTTTTTTTGTGACACCATTGAGAGGACTTGGAGTAAGTCCATAAACCGAGGGCTTTGGGCATCTCATGTCTCCCACGACCTAAGCGTAACGCCATTCCTCTTCGAGAATGCTTAGATTGTCTTTCTTGAGCCTAAGTATGCACCGCAGATTTGTGTGTACTGTATATCGAAGTATGAGGATTGTCAATAGCTTATTTTTTGGGTGCGCAGACTTCCGTGGTCGTTGTCAATGTAATCTTGGTTGTCCAGGTTGAACCGCGTCAATTTGTTGAAACCTAACATTTCGGCCATCATTTTGTGGCCTTCTTCAGAGTACAGTACTCTGAAGAAGGCCACAAAATGATGGCCGAAACGTTAGGTTTCAACAAACTGACGCGGTTCAACCCGGACAACCAAGATTACAGCTTATTTTTTGTTTTTTATTTGTTTTTGGTCGAAGAATACAACGTAGTTAAAGTAACAGATCCATATCACAGATGTGTTCCAAATATTGATGCCAATCTTCAAACCACAGCTTCGTACCTCGATACGATTTTACAGAGCCATCCACGGCAGAACCTGCATATCTAAATCCAATCTGAATTGAATGTAAACACGTCAGCTGACTTAGCGGGAAGCATTGTTCGCCGCGCACTAATTAAATATTCAGGCGGAAATAATGGACGATTACTTAATCAGCATTCATTTATACAGACAAAGGACTCTATTACTCAATTACTGACCGTATAAATTAATGAAGTTACTTTTTATTTATTCATTTGGGCCCCTTTAAATAATTTTTTTTCCTGGTTTTACGTGTCATCGACGTTGAGGGCGTTTGAGGCCGTAAACGATTGGGGCAACGAATGGGAGGGAATTTGGCCATGATCATTTTGAAGGCATTTGCCTGGAATGATTTCGGGAAATAATGGAAAACCGAAATCTGCATTTGAACACGCGAATCTCCCGAATGACAAGCCCTAGCGTTATCGGTCAATCGGGGTCAGTTTTTCATTAAGGAGCGTGCACAAACTACGTGGCTTGGTCCAAGGGGAGGGGGGTTGGCTGGAAGGGTAGGCTGGGCTACGTGGCGGTTCCGAGCCAGGCCACGTAGGTTTCCTTTCATATCATTTTTCACAGTTAAAATGAGGAACAGAACACACAACAGCATGTGAATATTTATTTCCCTCAGTTAATTATCTCCTTAAGTAATTTAGAATCGTCTGACAAGAGAAAACAGTAGAAAATGTCTTCTGAATCAAAAGGGGAAAAAGCTACGTGCTACGTGGTGGTGGGGTGGAGGTGGGGGGGGTTGAATGGCAAAAGCCACGTAGGGGGGTGAGGCTCACAGGAGGCCAAAATTGAGCTACGTGATTTATGCACTCTCCCTTAAGAAATAAAACTACCATAACGCTAATATTTTATTTGTGATAGAGTTTAACGCAGCGATGTTTAACGTATGGTTCTCTAGGGGCTGGCTGGTAAGTGTAAAGTAAAATATGAAACTATTTTGACGAAGTACAAGAACAAGCGGATATGAAAAATAATTACATACTAAAATCGAATTTTAGTAACAAAGCCCTTATAACTAATTCTTGCAAGGAGAAATCAAAATATGTTAGATTTGCAGCGTAAATAGCTTATTTGTTTTTAAAATTGAAATTTGCTATAAAAATGTTGTAGCCTAAAATAATTGACACAGTTCTCACAGAATTTTTTTTTTTTCCTTTTAGATAGTTTATTTTGTTGAAGTTTAAAGAGATCTTTTTAGTGTTTCGAACATTGTGCTTACTGATTATTTTCCAAACATGACGTTAGAATAAAAGTGTCCTTGATGGCACGTGTCCCGCATGTGGACGGTTAGTATGGAAACTTCCTGAGGGTGGTGTTGGGTTCCCTGCTGCCTAGTATTCGTTTTGTGCATCGGGATCATTAGAGCTGTGAAATGATTCGGGGAAATCGACAGCAAGGAAATCAACCATAGTCTTTTGATGGAACCATTCCGTCATTTGTGTGGAGTGGAAAATGTGGATATCGGGATATTGATTTGAACCCGCGTTTTCCCGATTGCTAGGACCGCTCACACCCCACGCTGTGCAGGGCCGGCGTTAGGGGGGGTTAAGCGGGGCAAAAGTACCCGGGGCCCGGGCCACCAAAGGGGGGCCCGCCGGCCTGGATAAATAGAAATCAAACACAAATTTTAAAATCTGCACCAATAATTTTAAACACTTTTGTATTAACATTTTCTGAGTTATCCAAAAAATCAAAGTGTAAAGTAAAAATATTTTCGGGGTGGGGTGGGGGTGGGGAAGAGGGCCTAAGATCGCTTACCCGGGGCCCGAGACTCGTACGCCGGCCCTGACGCTCTGTAATCGTATGTGTGTAGGTGATTAAGTGCAATGCGTTGTGTACACCGTGTGTCAGGTGGAGGGTGAAACTTGTTGCCAGTACTTAGCATCTGTTATGAAAGAGTCTTACAACATCCGAGGCATCGCTCACTATCAACAGCGCTCTGTGGTATGCATGGGGGAAAGATTTTTGGGTCTAATTCAGTTATTCAGTAAATAATATAGAAATGATAAGAAATTGTGTAACATCACCTCTTCTACATTGTTTACTTAGTATCTACTGATGAGTTTCTTCCACTATTATGACAAACTCGAACAACCAAACCACAGTTCAAGGCCACACTCAGTTTTGTGCCTCAGTCATCACGACAAAACATAATTCCAGACGTAACCTATTACATTTTTCCTCCATTATGGCACATTCAAACTCACGTAATGCATTAAAAATAATGGAGGGATAAAATTCTCTCGGGTATATTTTTCCTTGCTAACAATTATTCGTGGCATTCTTTTGGGGTGCTACGTTGATTGTCTTCTGTAAACGCTGCATACTTCTGTAAACTGAAAGGACAAGGTTCCAGAGACCTATCGGTCGGAAAGACGCAACATTCTGATTCCCAGCCTTCTGCGTCTGCACGATAACACTCGGACCCACACTGCTGCATGAATACTGTCGAAGTTATGGATCAACCGCCGTATAGTAGGCCTACAGGCGTTTTACGATGTAACATTTGCTTGGACCCTTCTTGAAAGATTAAAAGGAAAGACACTCTCCAGTTACAAACAAACACAAGATTTCGAATGCAGTCGTCTGCACACATGTCCAATTAATTATTATGAACAGTGAATGAAAAAATGTGTAGACAAAGTGGAGGCTTGTAGGGAAATAGTACCGGATTAACCACGTAGCAGGAGGTAGCAAATGCTACGGGCCTCGCGCCTTCTAGGGGGCCTCGCGCTTCCTAGTGCCCCCCTCCCCCCCCCCCCCGCACCTAGGCTAGATAGGCGACGTTTTTTTTTTAGCTCTAAAATTCCCGGACAAATCAAGGGCCTCTTCTTCACATTTGCTACGGGCCTCGCGCTGTCTTAATCCGGCCCTGAGGGAAATAGTATTACGAATGTTTTCCAATGTATTAATCTATCGTTCCTCAACCATTTCAACTCGAGGACCAATAAAATATCAAAAAAAAATCTACGGGTAATTAAAGTATATAGACCTAACATTTTATCAACACTACCAATTATTACCACGGTCCTGTAGGACCTACACCTTTATAAAACATTGATTTCATTCTCAAAGCAACGCCCATATCTTTAATGCACACTGGAAACATATTTGAACATAGTAACATTGTAGTCATTTCCCTCGTATCCTGGAAATGCATATTTCTGGCTGGTAATTAAAAATATTCAATCTTTTACAAAGTCTGGTTTATATGGTTATTGTTTATACTCTCTAATAGCCTAATACAGTGAGAGTACTGTATCCATTTGATGTAAATAATTATTGCTAACTTACTTTTCGTTATGTCAGCTTTAATTCAGTTAGAATCTTTGCGGACCACACGTTGAGAAACACTAAACTAATCCAACGAAAATTTTTGAAAGAAAGTCTCATTCAAATATACAAATATTCAAATATCTTCGTGTATCAAGTTAGGATTCATGTCACTGAAGACTACCCAAGCGTTGCTTTGAGCTCATAGGATGCTATTAAAGATGTACGTGTTAACAGTCAGAGTGGTGCCACTGTCTGGAATGTTGCGCCAGGAATTAACTCAAGGAACTGGTTTTGCCGACTTGGTGTCTGATACAGAAGTATAATTGCAGTTCTGCATGGCGGCCAACCTCGTAAATGAAAGACACTAGAAATATGATTTTACCAATGTCCCACAAATTATAGCGAGAAATCTTGTTAGTCAAGACATTATGTGAATTTTTCGTTTTTTCAACTAAAAAGTACGTCTTTTAGAGTAATATAATCAGATCGTATAGTAATACGTATACAAGTGTCTGAAATTAAAACGTTAAAATGTATGGTAGAAAAAACACGATAAAACAGACTATCAAACGTAAGCATGAGGAAAGAATCTAAAAAAGCAAGTATATGAGACTGGATAAAACAAAGGCGATTTCTCTTCAATTGGTTTAATTTGATTCCGAAGGAGCCTACACTTCAGTGGCAATTTCCCTGCGCGCCTGTTTTCCAATATTTATTTTACCTTAAATTCTTTGAGAGTAAGATTCCTAACCACATAGTTTTGGCCTGTACTAATTTTAAATATTTACTGCGCTTTTGTAAATCGTTCAGCACATCTCTTCGTAACTCCTCGTTCCATTACAAAATAAAATTATTTATGCCTGAAATGGCATGCCAGGTTTCTTCCCGTTCATGCACCACTTTTAATACATCTGCCATTCTTCTTCCAAGCCTCATCATCACTGTACCCTTGTACACTCCCAGCATACTCTTCACCCTCCTGTCTTCCAATGATTCCCAAATCAGCTCCTTTGCGATAATTTCTGCAAACAAATCAGGCTAACATCCCTTGCACCCCCCCTCCGACTCCTAAATATGACAATGAAAGTGAGGGTTCTATACTATGCCACCATATTCAAGCAATGGTCTGATCCAGATTTTATAACATTCTCCTACACCATCCTGTCCAATAACATGCCTTCTAGAAACGTGTGGTACTACCCAGTTTAGTATCAAATGCTAGGGTATTAAACAACATATCCGTTCCTCACCCCATAATCATAAACAATCCTTATTCTGTTTTTATCTGTATACTTAATAAGCTGACTCTTCTTGTCATTTAACTTCATCCCATGTTGACCTATTTAGCTAAATAATCCTGTCCAAGTCAACCTATTCACAGTTCTCTCTCGTTTTGATCCTATCAGATGCCATTTACAAACAGCTTAAATTCTGTCTGAACAGGTTATAAGTCCGATATTACTCTGCGATATTCAAGCGAAGGTCTGAATAAAATTTTGTAACCGAATTCCTTCAGTTCTCCGGTACATTCCCTCATCGTCATACCATGAAAAGTTATCAGCGGATGGAATGCATTTCAATTTCATGGGAGCTAATTCCCCTTGTGCAGTCCAGTCGTTTGACTGCTGTTTCGTTTCTGGTGTGTAATGATCAATCCACGTTTCATCCATAGTAACAAAAAGCCGCATAAAGTCGGTTGGATTATTCTTAAACACCTTCAAACAGTCTTCCCATGTTCGTATAGTTTGAACTCATTTAGTCAAAGTCGAACGGTTTTATAGGAAGCGAATGTTTCGCTAAAGGTAGGCAAAATACTCTCATAGATTGCATTTCCTGTTTTTTCTTCTTTTAAAAATATTAAAAAGAATTATATCACACCATGAATTCCAATTTTATTCATTTTTCACTGCGACTCAACACGCTTCTGTATAAGCAACTGTAAAACAAAGAATACGCACTAAAGACAAACGCTGTCCAAAGATTATAGGTACATAGAGAGCAAACATCATGCTGACCAAAGATTAAGGTACACAGAGAGCAAACATCATGATCACATCATGCAGGAAGGTCCATGGATCACATACATAGTTGGTGCTGTTACCTACTATCCGTATCATGGAGGAAGGAAATCAGTATGCGAACAAAGTTATTTATCAACCCACCTTCGTACCATGGACCTTCCTCCATGCTTCGTACATCACATGGAGGAAGGAATATATGGAGACGACGCAAGGGACCTTCGCCACATACTGGAGTGAAAGCCGGGTGGAGACAAGTGGGGAGGGGAGGCCGCCATATTGCTTGACCAGAGAAACACGGAAATATGCACAAAAACCTCAAGGGAATCATAAGACAACCGTGGCACCGCAATTTGATGATGGATTATTATGTAACTCGACGAGACACATCAAAAATGAAGAATAAAATTTTTTGATATCGTGCTTAGTTCTCGAGATATACTGTCTCAAAAGAGTGGAGTTTCTGGTTGAAATTCAGAAGAAACGTGTCCCCAAAGTCAAATTTGGTGATAGATTCTTATGTAACACGACGATACAAATCGAAAATAAAGAATAAAATTTTTCGATATCTCGCTTAGTTCGCGAAATATACTGTCTCAAAAGTGAGGTTGTAGGTTATGAGGGGATTCAACGATAACCGTGGCGCCGCAATTTGATGACGAATTCTTATGTAACTCGATGAGGGAAACTGAAAGTAAATAATAATTTTTTTTGATATCCTCGCTTAGTTCTCGAGATATTGTACCTTAAAATTGAAGTGGTTAGGTTGAAATGCGGCCTGGACCAGAAAAAACTATCGGCCATATCTATATTTGATGATGAATTCGGACGTAACTTAATGAGCAGGTAAATTCTTTTAACTTGAATAACAAACTGTTTATTTCTACAGTCCTTAAATTTTAGTTGATGTTCAAATAGGTTATATTTTCACATTCTATTTCAGTAATTGACAAGGAAGATTTCAAAATCTAGAAATATACTTGTAGACATATTTACAAACAGAAACAAGTCATATCTGAAATTTAATAAAAAAAAAGCATAAGTCAATGTTTAGAGCTTTAAAAAAATTAATACTTCATAAAACCTCATAGTTTCTGAGCTTACTTAGAAGATATTGCACTGGTAGTGGCCTATATAATTTTGCTAGAAAAATCAGTACATTCAAAAATCAGAAGCTAACAGCTAATAATAAATAAATTGTTTGTTCTCTTCTGGTATACACCGCATTTCAACCTGCCTACATTTCCATTAATATTGCCGCTACAAAACCAAACTATGTAGATACATCTAAACACAAGAAATGCATCGGCGAACTACATTTCCGTCAACAAAGTTTATTTCATCACGTTTAGTAGTTCACACAGCACAAATCATCACGATTAATTTCATTGTGCAATTTCAGTGTAAACAGAGGTGAGTAATGCATGCAGAATACCTTATTCACTGTGTTCGCGATGTAAACATGACCCGTTTAAATTAAATTTCCAACATTTGTCTACAATAAGGCTAGCTTTTCAGGTGCAAAATAGTAACTATGCTAATTGTCTACACTACACCAACAAAAATTTGAGAATAATATGATCCTATTGAGAGCAATGAATAAATTTATAGCGAATGGCACTAATGTTGTGGTTGCCTGTCAGATACTTCAAGAACGATAATTACAATGTGACTTACTTATGAAACGCTATTCCAGGTTTTTTCCTATCTCGTCTGTTTGTGCAACCATATGCATCACAACTTGGCATTATAGAAAACTTTAGAATATTAGAAAATGAAATATTCTCAGCAGCTGACACAGTGCAAACAGCCCAATGTTTTGGTACTCCTACGATGTCTACCGCGCAGGCACAGTTTTTTCACGAGGTTTCACGGATTTCGCGTTATCTCGTCTCCATTTATTCCTTCCTCCATGGTACATCACCGGACGGTGACAAGGAATCTTTGGAGCAGAGATGAATGAAGACACTGGTAAAGGAAGAGAACTCAAGTGTATGGCAGGGATCTCACAAAGCTGAAATTGAGAATAAAAGTATGCGAATAGGTTTTGAAAAGTGGTAAAGCAGTTGTTACGCAAAATGAAATCGTGATTCGTATTATGAAATCGAAAATGATTTGAAATAAAAGAAAAGTTTATATTGCAAATATGTATCAAGAGAGAAATTATTGTGTGGAGTACAATTTTATGAAATTCGCTATAAAAGACGAAGTTGACTCTGGTCGTGAGAACCCCCCCCCTACAATCGCCCTGGAAACTTTTGTAGACCTTTTTTTTTAGGTCGCCACCCTAATTTTTTTGACGAAATACCCTCCTAAAATCAACTTTGGCGCAAATTGTAGCCCCTTTTTTTGGCTCTACTGTCCCCAAATTTTTCGTAAAATCTCACGTGAGATTTCCGTAGACCCCCCCCCTCCCCCCTGGTGAGATCTGGTGAGATTTCGCCGGACCCCTCCCCCCCCCTATTTCACCTCACGTAATTTATGGATGTCCCCTTACAGAACCTAAGTCGATTTCTAACGCATTCTTTTACTGTAGGGAACAATCCAGAAGTGCAACTTAAATGGTAAGATCCTGCTTTTAATGGAAATATAGTAGCAACAAGAATATACAAGTTAAAGCGGAAAAAATATAAGATTAATCATGGTTACAACTAGCCCAAAGCTGTAATCAAGATGGCCTGCGAAATCTGATCCTGTGCCAGTATTTTCTCTCTAAGATGTTGCAAACACGAGCGACAAATCTAAGATCGTGAGTTAGCAGAGATAGGTTATGTTGACTGAACAGGGTCTCCGAGGCCCTATAGCTTTCACCATTTTTACCCCTATATGTTCTGGAGGCAAATTAATTTTTCTACTCCAGCAGAATTTTCTTTATGTAATGTGTTCGATATCCGAATCTTCTCACCAACTCCTCAGAATTACTCTTCAGTTTTATCCGTTATCACAGATGAGCAACTGCGACTGTTTCTGGGAATCTTCTCACGACCAGTTATCATGTAGCGATTTATCAGATAACAGTTCAACGCTTCACCGATAATTAACTGAAAAAGTCGTATGATTTATAATCTCAGTAATATGCGTCATGTATCTCACGAAATTCTGTTGTAAAAATGTTATTTCAAACACATCAAAGGACGCAATCAAAAAATATAATTACTCACTGATAAAATTTATTTACTTCGCGTTTGCCTCATCGACGTCATTAGAAACGGAAAAGGACAGGCGACAAGAAACGGGAAGGAATTCGGCCTTAACATTTTGAAGGAACCGTCCTAGTAATCGCCTGGAGTGATTTGAGGAAAACGTGTAAAACCAAAATCTGGATGGCCAACCCGAGATTTGAAGCAGTGTCCTATGCAATTTGAGGCCAGATCGTTACCGCTCACCCACCACGATCGGTGCTGATAACATTATGTTTTTCGAAGTATCCCTTACAACGTACTGACTGAAACTGCTAGTATTTCAGAAAGCCTACATTGCTGGGTTGCAGCGTTCCGCCGATTCTATTGGCAGCTTACGGAACAGCATAAAACTTAAAGGAGGTTTGACAGCAGAATTGGGAAGCTAAGGGAGCGTGCACAAACTACGTGGCTCGGTTCAGGGAGGGGGTATGAGGGGTTAGTTAGAAGGCTACGCTGGGCTACATGGGGTGAGGGGAGCGGGGGGTTCCGAGCCAGGCCACGTAACTTTCCTTTCATAACAGTTTTCACATTTAAAATGAGAAACAGAACACACAACAGCATGTGAATATTTATTTCCCTCAGTTAATTATCTCCGTAGGTAATTTGCGATAGTCTGACGAGAGAAAACAATACAAAATGTCTTCTGGAATCAAAAGGGAAAAAAGCTACATGCTACGTGGGAGGGAGGAGGGGGGGGGGGTTCACAGGAGGCCAAAATGGAGTTACGTGGTTTATGCACGCTCCCTAACGGGGAAGAACAATGTCGATCAAGCCAGGAAGTCAGAATATTAGATCGAAAGAACGAGCAGTTTCAGTTATTTCGGGGGAAATCAAAATAGGCAATCGCTCAGTTATATACTAAGATGTTATTCTATGGAGATACGATTTTAATGGAAGATTTGTTATAGAGCCACACTCTACGGCAAGGTTGCCTGGAAAAATCTTGTCACAATTACCATTAATTAAAGCTATTTTAATTACATTTTTAAACACCAGAATTAATTTGTTTACGAATTAAATGAAGCACTTCGACTAGTGCAGGTTGCCGTTTCTCTGGCCGCCAGGAGCAAAAAGGTTCTTTGTCGATAGTATAATAATAATTCCATGTGGTTGAAATGAGCTGGTAGGTTTCTATTGACTGTGTATACCACCACTTAACCTTACCCGGAAATCCTATCGGGTTCAGGGGACCTACAGTTTAACGTGGAATCCGAACAACGGAAGCGTTCTGGCGTACTTCACATTATACAGCAAGCTGTTCCAGAGGTGAAGGTCGGGTTAAGTGCCTATGAAAATCCCCGCCGGGACAGGGATTCGAACCTGGAACCTTTCGCTCTCCAGACACGTTTACCACTGAGTCAACAGAGCGCTCTCTTTGTCGATGATTATCTATGATTAAAATCAAGTATCACACAAATTTTACTATCAAATTGAAATTGAATAGGCTGCCGCATTAAGGGGTGGCCAGCATCGAAATCATTCCTTCGTGTGTGATGGATGCAACCGTTATCGGGCAAACTGCGCATGTGCCAGTGCTCTGTGCGAGAGAGATGAAACAGGCGAGCTGTTCCGCGTGATAGATAAGGATGCAGCATCAGAGGCGAATCGTTCTCGGAGCAAATGCGTTTATTATAACTTTCGTTATTTAGCTCTAACTAAAGAGTTAAGAGTAAATGTGCAACATTTTTTAAACACCCTAAAATAAGTTGTAGCTCTATGACTAATTTTCCGTGAAAATCACATCTCGATAAAATAATAGATGAATTTCACAGCTGGATCTCAAACTTTTAGAGTGTCAGCAAACAAACAATTCCGCAGTAAAAGGGGTACGGAGGGGGGAAGTGAGTTAACAGAAAAGTAGTAGCATGATCACTAGGACAAGCCTTCCCTTTCTTGATCTGTTTTGACAAGAAAAAGTGAGCTCTTATTTTTCTTGATCAGATATTGTATGATACCACAATGAGATAAACACAAAAATTATGTAACATATGCTTAATTTCATTTATTTTTTCGTTTTATTCCCCGCACTTAACGTCCTGCCGTAGGTAAGAGACAATCTAAGCTGAGATAAAAATACGAATCGCCATCTACCCGCCAACGGCGAATCTTTTGTGCTAGAGCATGTCGTCTTCCTCAGTTAGTGCAAAGAGGTATTTTTAGGCAGAATTTGAAGGCGATTCTAACTTTTAATTATGAAACTATGGAAAATCCGCAGAAAGATCGTAAATTAGATGGGTATTACGCAAGCGGGCTCACTTCTTGAACTAGTGCAAAAGTCGGGAGGAACTATGAAACTAAATATTTGAAAATAACGGTATAACGCGGGAAATTAGGTCACCGCATCTGATGCTGTCTTTACTTATTTATTTATTATTTATTTATTTATCAATCTTGTTCCATGGATCCCTGCTGAGGAAGTACCTCTGGGATGTGAAACATGTCATTGTTGATACATATACACATAATATGAGTCATATCATAGTAAATATATATATATATATATATATATATATATACATATTTTACAAATACAAGAAATAATAATAAACATACATTTTTGCAACTGAGTTTTGCAAACGTCATAATGAGTACAATTAATTATTTTCTTCAAATTCTTGAATGGAGTAGAAGGAGTTGCCAATAAGATAATCTCTAAGTTTTTGTTTGAATACATCTTTATTATCTGAAAGCTGTTTTATACAATTAGGTAGTTTATTAAACAGATGTATCCCAGAATAATTAACTCCTCTTTGTACTAATGACAGAGATGTTTGTGTTTTATGCAAGTTATTTCTGTTTCTTGTATTGAAACTGTGTACCTGTGAATTAGGTGTAAACAGGTTAAAATTTTCTATGACAAAGCTCATGAGAGAATGTATATACTGAGAATACATTGTATGAATATTGAGTTTCTTAAAGAGTTGTCTGCAAGAAGTTCTTGGTTTTACCCTACACAGAAACCTAATAGCTCTTTTCTGTGCTATGAAAACTTTTTTACTTTGTGAAGAGTTTCCCCAAAAAATTATGCCATATGACATTACTGAATGAAAATATGAGGAGTACACCTGTTTCATTAATTCTAGATCTGCTGTTAGAGAAAGTGTTCGTATTGCGAAGGTGGCACTACTTAACTTTGCCAGTAGTGTAGTGATATGATCATGCCAACAGAGTTTCTGATCTATTTTAATACCAAGAAATTTTATATTCTCTGTTTCTAAGATTGTGTTGTTTTTATAGTTTATACATATATCTGGCTGTGCATAGTTTTTTGTTTTAAACCTAATATAATGTGTTTTTTCAAAATTTAATTTTAATGAATTTGCCTTAAACCAATTTGCTGTTACTCTAAGTACTTCATTTACATTAAATTCTATAGTATTGTTTGGTGTTTTACGCACAGTCAGGTTAGTGTCATCTGCCAAATAAAACACTCTTAACTTTGTCGGATAAATTTCCAGGAAGGTCATTGATGTATAACAGAAAGAGGAGGGGACCTAAGACAGAGCCTTGTGGAATTCCATGTTTACTATATGGCCATTGTAATACAGTCTGAAACATTCTCTGCATCGTAGAAAGGGTAACACTTGTATTCTGAAGCTTTTGTTATAATTCATATAAGTCAGCATGTTTTTAAAATTAAAAAATTGTCTTTTAACTTTTTGCATAATGGCATATATTTTATTTTCAAGCAGAAAGATGTTATCAAACAGTTGACTATATAATGTTAAGGTGTCAGTTTAAAAGTCTGGTTTCAGCTAAACAAATCCTTCTGCTCTCAACTACACCGATTATTGACGCAGAATTACTGAACTAGTTCAGTTCTTCAGTGAGTAACTTTGATTCATACATTCTCTTATTGAATTTCTAAAATAGACACAGTGTTTCGCCCAGTAGCCAGCAAAAATTCGCAAAGAAGCAAGCCTGTCTCGATTACTTACAAATATTTTCATCTTTCCTGCGTATTGTCATAGAGTTACGACCACAAAAAAAAAAAAAAACCAAACGAACAAACAAACACGTAGGTTTTCTAACTGTATTTCGAATAAAAACTTTTAAATATAAAAAATTATCATCTGTTATCTAGTTATCCACTAGGAACAATCTCCTGAGAAAACTGGCTGGATCACAGAGGGGTAGCCAACCTGAAACCATTCGAACTTCTGCCTTAGCACTGTGTTATTCGGCTGCAGAGTACTGCCTGTCCTGTATGGTACAACTCAACTCATGCCAAACAGGTGGACATTGCACTTAACGACACCTGTAGAATCATAAAGGCTGCTTAAAATCCACTCCACCGTCTCGTGGGAATAGCACCACCTTCAGTTCGAAGAGAAACAGCAAGGAAGAAAATTGATCTAGAAATAACTTCTCTATTACATGAGCATTTACAGCACAGGTAAAGACTGAAGTCCAGGAAAAGTTTGCTAAGAGCATCACAGTAACTTAAAACGACTATTGAAAAAGCCAGGTCGCAATTGTGAGAAGCTAAGCCTCCCCTTCCCCGTGGATGGGGAAGATTGTCTGGATGTTTACCACCTGGCTATGACAAGCGATGGTTGATCCGGAAGTCTCTGAATAGGCCTGAGATGAGTAGTGGGCGGAATCAAGGTTAACCTAGCAAGATGGGGCTGTGCGGAGATCCATGACATCAAGTGCGAATGCGGAGAACATCAGTCTGTTCAGCACATGCTCTAGTGTCGTCTGTGTCCAAAACTCCTGCATGGAAGTTGACTTATATGAGTCCTTCGAAAATGTACTGTAAGTGGCCAAGTTTTGGTCTAGTACAATTTGATGTTTCTGGCACGAAATAAAAAAATTGTTTCCTCTTTTCATAGTAAATTGATTGAGTTTTTACGTTCAACGTAGTACGAACACGCCAGTAAGTTAAAGACAGACTGCAAGTCAAACATAGGAAGACAAAACAATACAATACATTCATTTTCCATTGATCCCAATATAAGAGACTGGCTCTGTGGGATGTGGAAAGTTGTCAATTTACTGATAAACAGTTGCATAACAAAATAATAAGTACACCAGTAGATGTACAGTCATAGCATACATGGTACATTAAACAAGTCAATAACAAAATAATACACACACCAGAAGATGTACAGTCATAGCATACATGAACATTAAAAAATTCCATAACAAAATAATAAATACACCACAAGATGTACACTCACAGCATACATGGTAACGTAAACAATTGCATAACAAACTAAATACATACACCAGGAGATGTACAGTCATAGCATACATGGTAAATTAATTATGTAATCTACATTTACACAAGCTACTGGCAGTTATTTTTTAGATATCTTAGAAATAAATTCTTCGACAGAGTAGAAGGAGTTGTCAATTAAAAATGCTTTAAATTTTTTCCTGGATTTATTCTTATCATCTACTAGACATTTAATATGTGTTGGGAGCATATTGAAGATATGTATCCCTGAATATCGGACCCCTTTTTGAACAAATGACAATGACTTGTAATCCTTGTGAAGATCATTTTTACTTCTAGTGCCATAATTGTGTATTTTACTATTTGTTTCAAACAAAGTATAATTTGTGACTACAAAGGACATTAATGTGTATATATACTCAGACGCTAAGAGTCTTGCGAATGTACTTATCAACGCTTGTGACTTTTATTTTTATTTTCGCGATTAACAGAACACATCTAGCAGGAGTATATGGACACTGAGGTGTCCGAAATAGTTGAACAACTGAAAACTGATCACCATTTCAAACTAACTGAAAGTCTCAACTGGAGACAGAGGAGTGATTCGGTGAATATAAACTCAGGACAGTCTAACTTAGGTTTAAGTTTTAGTTCTGCCTCTAAAAAAAAATCACGTTTTGCTTTATTGCAGCCGGAAGAAAATTGCTAAAAGTCAACAAACCCGAGAGAAGATTGAAGCGATTGCCGGAAACAATGAATATAATTCAGGGTTTTTCTCTTCTGACAGGACATTTCTTTTCTTTTAAGAATATTTTCATGGAACACTTTTGCGATAAAGAGAAATTGTTGTAACTATATATATATATGTGTGTGTGTGTGTGTGTATTTATATGGGAACTTCGGAAGATTCCTCTTGTGAAAAGCATTATCTTGAGTGAAACCATTTCAATGTTTAGGATCCACCATTATCAACTAAAGATATCACAAAATTACACCTCGAAAATCGTAACTTCATTTGAAGTCTTAATAAATCACTGATCGGTACCAAGTGGCTAACCCACAGCGTTCCATATGTAAACATTTATCGATGATGTCGATTTATTGATCTAGTCGGTTTACCGGCAGCGATCTAGTTTCATGAGAAATAACTCCTTCCCACTATCCACTGGAAGACAAACTGCAAAATGGACCGCCGAGTTCAAATACCAATGAAGCCGAGGACTTTAATTGAAGCTAAAAGGCTTCACTCAGCTTACTATTAAATGAATACCACCAGCTATGATCGCAGACATAAAACAACAGGGCTCTCTATCCTTCTTCATCGAATTTTCACTTTTGTGTTACTGTTTCAAGATCATTTATATATGCTGTTTTTGCAGACTGTTTTTAATAAAATAACAGTCGCAGAATATGGCAAATCAACATCCATTTGGTGCCAGCATCTGCCTGAAAAAAATTAGTTGTTAAAGAGGTACTGAACTGATGTTTGTCACAGAGCTTGGTGGGAGAGCGATAACGCCTTGACCTTGCATTCGAGAGGACGTGAGTTCGATTCCCCATCTTGCCATGCAGATTTGGGTTTTCCATGGTTTCCCCAAATCTTTGCAAGTGAATTCCGGGACGGTTCCTTCAAAAGGTGACAAGGAGTTAAGCCATAAGCAAAAAAAAAAAGTTCCTGTTTGCTATTAGAAGTTTATTGTAAACCTACCTTAGCAAGTTGAGAATCAGGCCTAACAATATGGATTTAGTTAATTATTTGAAGCATTTTCATCAATCATTTGACTATATTAAATTTTAATCTTAATTATTTCTTAACGACTTGTCAAATATCTGTTCTGGCTATTTAAGGGGGTAGGTACACCTAACAGATACAAATATTTGATAAAGTTGAGATGTCATTTTCTCCAAATCTATTTAAATTTGAGGGTTCAAATTTCATAGCGCCATAGAACTGTTATAGCTAGATATAAAAATTGATTTTTAAAATAAAAATATTGTTTAACAATAGGATAATGTACCATCCAAATTGACAGTGAAAAATATATTGTTGTAAAGGGTTTTAAAGATAAAAGGCATAGTATTCGAAATTTTTCAGAATGTTCTTTTAATATTGTAAACTAATATCAAGGTAACAAGTTGAACCTATAATATAACATATTGGAATCTATATTTTTTATTAATAAATTTTTTTGTCAAGAAATTAAATTTTTTGCTTTTTTTTTTAAATATAAAGGCATATTTTCCATTGGGGAAAAGCTGCATAAACAATAATGGTTCAGACTGTAGTACTTAGTATGTAGAACATGTCCTGCAAATTTGAAAAAGATCTATGCATATGGAAAAAAGTTATCTTTAAAACCATTTGATAAATTGCTGTTTTGAGATATTTAAGGTTAAAGATTTGGATCACCTTCAAGTGCTGTCAATCGTGCAGGGCATTGCTTAATCACACAAATTCCCACACTGTTGAAGATATTGAAATAATTTTTTCACTAAAATGAAGCCAAAACTATAAACTGTTTTTGTGAATAATAATAAAAAAAAATATTTTTTTGAAACCTGATAAGTGTACCTACCCCCTTAAAGACGCTTAGTCAATTTTATGCCAAGAAACATCATGTAAGATTAAATTATTACATTTGAACCAGGCAAGACTAAGGAGTAGTTTACTCATAAACATGAAACAGGAAGTCAACATGAAATCGAATGCAGAGCTATTAAACTTAGTTTCGTTTTACACAGATATATACAAATGCGTTGCGATAGAAAAGCAGAGCATCCAACTCGGCGTCGGATAGTTCCTAAAGGGTTCTCGACATTTATAGCGAGACTTAAGTTCAACCATGGGAAATTCAGAAAACATCCGTTCAAAATCAACATAGTCAGTTATCCCTTTTGCGAATGTGACGGAAACAGTTTGGAAGATGTCGATATTTCTTTTATGAGTGCAAGTTCCATTGGAATAAACCTCCATACTACTGATATCGGAATCACTGCGTACTGAGCTGCCTACTAAGATACAACACCTCCCTCACAAAGAAAATCTGGAAATTTATATAAGTCTTTACAGATTTGCCAAAGAAAATCATATAGAAATATGAATCTAGTAAGGGGTAAGTTACAATAGGCAGGCCCCAAATCATCTGTGGAGTAAAAGAACGTCAAAAGAATGGTTAAACCTAAAATAACAATTACCTTTGTTCTTATTTGGTGTAATTTTTCAGTTTCCGAGACATTCATCCATCCAGTGAGAGGATATAGACCGGAAAGAACTCCGCAACAAGACAACCACGTCAGGGGGCTGGGCTGAAGAGGCTCCCGCAAGACCGAGCTACACAACGCAAGAAATAAACGTAAAACTTTTGTATGTATAATAACAGAAACTCTGTCAGTCAAGAATAATTTATTATCATAACTACTTGTAAAAAATATCTTTAATTTAAGGGTTGTACTTTTAACTTTGTAACACGTAAGAAATATTGGAACATTCTTTATATAATATGTATAACAATTGTATCTTTTCTTGGCTGTATGGACGCTGTCCGTTTGCCAATAAATAAATAAAAACTACACGGCGCTTTTGAACTAAAGGAAGTTATGTATCTGGAGTCTGGACTATTAAGTTAGAGAACGTTTCGTGTATGGATACACTGAGTTGCTGAAAGAGGAATAGGAACACCTTAATCCACAATTTAAAGCGGTCGTCAAAGTTACATGAAGACCACCATAAACGTCGGCTTTGTTTCTAGGATCTACTATTGTCTCGAAGGCCTGCAAACATTTGACGGACTTCCTTTATCCAACCTCTACATAAAGACCCGGTCAAACAGAGCGCGGGCAGCGGGCGCGTGCAGGGAGGTCTGCACGCAGCGGGCGCTGTATCACATTGTATTGCATCAACCCTGTCAAACAGAAAGCGGGCAGAACGCGCGATCCAGTCGCGGGCAGCGATCAGGTTGTGCGTGCACACAGATATCGCGCGATCACGTCAAGATGGCGGATGTCGAAATATAGGAATTAATTAATCTGGTGCGCGAAAAAGATTATTTATTTGATTCACACCATTCCGACTGCGAAAATAACAACTAAAGTGAAGTTTGGATTAAAATTGTAGAGAAAATGAAAAACTAGCCATTGTTATTTGCATTACTATTTATTTATTTAAAACATTTTATTTCATTTATGATTTGAATTACATTATTTACATAATCATTATTTATTGGTTACATTTATTTAGTTGCAACTTATTATTATTATTTATTTGCACTTTTGACAGAAAACATATAATACTCTTTACCTGAGTAAGCAAGAAATTAGTAAACACGTATGTTTACGATATGTTTAAATATCCGTCTCCATAGCTAAATAAACACTCCACTTATGGGTTAATATGCCAAAATTATTTTCAACGGAACGTCGTGCTCTGCTATGCAGTTTATTAAATATTTTCTTTGATTCTCTGTCGGAAAAGGACGCATTAAATAAGTCTGCAGCGCGTAACTTTCGTCGGCCACAAATACATGAGACACGGGGGTATCCAGGGGGGGGGGGGTCTAGGGGGCTCAAGCCCCCCCCAAAAGTATCTAGGGCCGCCTCCGACATTGTAATTTTGGAGACCTTTTTTTTTAGCTCTACGGATTCGAGGCCCGAGGGGACTATAAATCCACTGAAAACAAGCCCCCCAACCAAAATCCACTCAAGTCAGGCCCCCCCAAACAAAAATCCGCTTTAGCCGCCCCAAAGCTAGATCGTGGATCCGCCCCAGGGGGTATCCATACCTGGCAATGCTTTCAAAGATAGAATAGTTTCACAGTGAACGAATTTAGAATAAAAGTTATAGTTATCAGGGTTGCGTCAAACAAATATGAATGTCGCTCCTCTAAACGCTTCCACTACTTCATCCCAACTCTCCTTTTTCCATTCTGTGTATCATAGATTTTAACTATTGCATACCCCCTTTTTAGACTGCAGACGACTTGGAGAGTTGTTATAGTCTGTTAAGTTAACAGAGGCGACTCAAGGTTAGTCTGCTCTATCCCCACTCTGCTGCCCTTACTCTTTCTTGAGAGGAGTAAATTTGGCATTCCGCTACATGGACATGAAAGTCCTATGATCAGCACGAGGCCTCACCAGCAGCCGCTTTATAGGCGCTAGAATCCCTCATCAGGAGTACCCGAATTAATTCATCCCCCCTTCAAGAATTATACAGCAGATATCCAACCACTTCACTACGCCTCCGCGGCGGGATTGGGACTTGTAAGAATCACCCTCCCTCCGCCATATCCGTTGGAGGGATGGTACAGACTCTCGGAAGAAACGTCTTTAGCCACACTTGCGGGTGCCCACGGGGAACCTCGATTCGGCGACGCTGTCTTGACATGGGGTCGAAGACAAACCCAGCCATATTGACGTCCGTTATATTGCACTGAAAGACACAGGTAGCCTGTTGCTCCCTGGACCAGCTGGCGTGGCCGTGCACTGCTGAGCCCCACTTACGCGGGGATCGTTCCAGCTGAGATGTGCAGCTTTTGGCATTTTCTTCGGTGCGTCTTCTTGCTCCTGAAGCCGAAAGTGTGAGGATTCTTCTTCCATCGACCATCTTCTCTGGGAGTTTCTTATTTTCCCAGCTCTAGTGGTGAAGAGTCGGTGCTACGATTTCTTGAGACCCTGGGTGTGACATTAGATTGGCGAGGATTGACACAGCGGCCAACTTGGAGAGACAGGAAAGGGAAGGGATGGTGAGGTGAAAAAGGGTGGGGGGGGGGGGGGGGGAGGGCAGGGTACATGACCCTGAGTCGCCAGTCGGGAATGAACAAAGTGTAACGCCGTAATCATGAAGGAGACGATTGAAGAACAACTCACCTCTGTAGCTAATCTACTGAGTGTATCGCTATAGAATCGCTGTATATTAGCAAGCTGGTCGCTCAGTAACAGCCTCCCGCCTGCGCGTTCAAGATAGTACCTAACATGGCGATCATAGTCGCTGAAAGGAGCAAATTAGAAGAGACATTTCCGGCCAACGGCTACAACCTTGCTCCTTCTTCTTCTTCTTCTTTTTGCATCGAGCTTGAGCTTTACCACCGATCACCAACGTTGAATGGGGTCAAGGACCGGAAAGGAACTCGGCCACGGAATTTTTAAGTGGTGTAAGGAACTCATGGAAAACCAAAATCTCAATGATGATAACACTTGTGCTCTCATTGTTTCGCACCTCAGCACCAGCAATCGATGGGATAATTGTAGGAGTGGTTGGTATGTCTGATCGCCTACTTAAAAATAAAAGCTTCAGAGCTATATCATACACAGGATCTCTAAGAAGTTATGCGACGTGTTTTTAGCATCAAATATAGGATGGAGCATTTTCAGTGAATCCTTCACAGTTGCAGCCAGATATATACTAGAGAGACAGGTTGCACCATAAGGTTAGATAACTGAAAAAACTATGTCTGCTAGTCAGCTGTGTTTCACCATTCATCCGACAGTAGAAATGCAATTTTATTTAGCAATACAGCGTTCTGGACCAAGAGTGAAGGCGGTGTTCCAGAAGGCTCTAAAAATCAAGGAAAGATCAAACAATATTAACGTTCCAACTTCACCGTGTATGGTCATAGGAAAACTCGGTTATGCCTCCATCCGAATGCCCACACAAGTGACGGTAACTTCCTTGACATTAGCGCCAACGATTACTTCTCACTTTCGGTTGCTATATGTAAACACACTTCAGTCCTCTGACGAAAGCCACAAGATGGATGAGACTTCAAGACGTTGACGTGTATCCGTTCGAAGCACTACTAGAAGCAGAATCCTTGTTTTGTGTGATTGAATCTAGTAGCCTTGAGCAGTGTTCTGTCAGAGCATAACGAAATAAGTTTAATTTACATATTATTTATAAATAGTGTTTTTTTTTGTGACGATCCACTGATCTCGTTTGATCCCATAACCAAGATCGATAAATGAGATATCATTTCAAAGATTGTGGTCTTCGCTTTGGTCACATTATAAGTTAAGGCAGGAATTTTTCAGAATTTGGCCTTTAAAGTTCAAAAGTATTAACTATCAAGGTCAAGCGTATAAGACAGTTCAGAGTCTAGCCACTAGGCTTCTCTAGCATCGACAAGGACTGATCACATTACCACTAGATAGCAGCATAATATATGACAGAGATATCGATAAACTGTGAGTGTTTAGTTCAGCTTAGTTGTGTTCTATTCTGGTGAGGTCTGTATTGCTTCAGGTGTTTACATTAAAGTAGAGGTCTGCAGGATAGTATACATCAGGTGAAATCATAAAGATATTGCTACAAATAAGCCAGCCGGTTATTCTTTCAAACCACTACAAACCACCATCTTCGTTATTCTCGAAATTTTCATGCTGGTCATCTACTTTTATTTAATGTATAGTGATCTAATCTACACACATAATTTTCCATCTCATGATTTATATTTTTGTTTTGTTTTAATCTTTAATTCCTTGAGATTAATGTCAACAACAACATACTTTTGCTGTTTACGAATTTTAAATTCTTTCAGTGTTTTTGGTAAACAGTTCATGATTTTCCTTGGTAGTGTGTTCCTGTCTCTGACTCCCGTACTTACAAAAGATAATTTTCCCATTCCTTTACTCCTGAAATTAAGTCATCATATTGATCCGTTCTGTTCCATGCATCTAATTCTTCTACAAATACCCGTCGAAGGTTAGAAATCTATGCAATCGATTGTCTACAAAATGCGTTGGAGACGATATTACTAACATCTAGTTTCATCAGACTTACAAATAAGTAGAAATGTTCAGTTTTTCATTCATACCCCCAAATGTTTTCATTCCTCTTTACATGACCGTTACCATATATTAGCCCGATGTAATTATAAGTTAGGAAATAGAAATTATAGTGACCACAAAGTTAGTCGAAAAACTCAATTTTGGTTGTGACGGAAAAACTTAGTACCGAATGAATACGCATGTGAATGGTATAGAACTTTTAAGACGTTGGGGTAATTCCGCATAATTTCTTATTAATAGCTATGATAAGCATATCGCTGCTTACGCATAACCATCCATTCCATTGGTAATGACGGGTATTCTGTTACAATTAGCCAACCACATTTTCAGTTGTCTCGTTGTCGTAGTGTCTGATAACGATAATGTACCAGTAATTATACTTTGAAATAAAGCTCGGAGAAAAGCTACGAGGCGCGTCCAGAAAGTCAGTTCCGTTTCAATTTATCTCCGCTGCAGCGCTGCGATTGCAGTTCCGCACATGCGCTGTAGACGATGTGTATCAAGGGGAAGAACGTGCGCCATTTGGAGATCGCTGTCAGTTACGTACGCTTTGTTGTGCTTGTTTGAAATGTCGGCGTTGATTGAAAATCCCGCCGCCTGTGAAATCAGGTCTGTGATTCGGTTTCTGAATGCGAGGAAAGTGAAACCAAGTGAAATTTATCGGCAAATTTGCGATGTTTACGGACCAAATGCGATGAGTGATTCGATGGTGAGAAGATGGGTCCGACAGTTCAATGGCGGGCGTAGTGATGTGCACGATGAAGAACGAAGTGGGCGTCCACCTTTGGTTACAGAAGAACTGGCAAGACTTTCATCTGTTCTTACATCTCAAGTCTTTCCTTGGCGGTCATCACTTCACCAATGACGACGAGCTGAAAAAAACTGTTTCCAACTGGTTGAAGACACAGGCGGCAGATTTCTATGAAGAAGGTATACAAAACCTGGTGCCATGCTATGACAAATGCCTGCAAAATTTCGGAAGTTATGTGGAAAAGTAGTTTAAGAGTTGTAGAATTTTGTGCAATATAAATTTCTTCTGTATCTTTGTACGATTTCATTTTATTACCAAACGGAACTTACTTTCTGGACGCGCCTCGTATTTAATACCCATTTTCATTTCGAAACATTAATATTATCTACCTCTCTTGTAAGTCAGGTAAGTCTATAGGTACTGTTGCATCCCATTTAGTAGATTGTGATAATCGAAACATTAGGTTAGCCCGTCATTGTAGTCTGGGTAAGGCCACGGGTCTAGAATTTAGTATTTTACTTGTAGCAAAATTAAATAGATACTATGCTATCAGCGTGATTCAGTACACTGGTTGGGGGATGACAATAGGACCGGGCACATGCCCAGCACCCAACGTACCGGCTGTCCTGATTGGCAGTTTTTTCCGCAATCATCTATGCCAGCGTTTTTCAACCCTTTTTAACTCGAGTACCAGTAAAATAATGCTGCGGACCACTAAGTTAAGTGGGTCCAATGTTTACCTATGAGTATGTTATATACAGGGCGTTTCATGTATGACGCGTCTGCGCGTACGGGAAAAATCGCCCGGGGCAGCGCCGCCTCGCTTGCCGGGAACTCACACGGCGCATCGCCCGTGCTGGGGAACGTCTCACGCGTGCGCTGATTTCTTACCTTATAACAAGTGCTGTAAATGTTGGCCATCGGCTTCAATACACGCTTGACATCTTCTAAGGATGTTTTGGCTAACTCTCTGAGGTGTTTGTGAAGAAATATTATTAATTTTAGTTCTTATGTTTTCCCTAAGTTCCTCTTCCGTACGGGGATTTGAATCATAGACACGCTCTTTTAGGTAACTCACAAAAAGAAATCACAAGGTGTCATTTCTGGAGAACGCGGAGGCCACAATTCACGACTGATAATTTGATTCTCATTGTAAACACGCTTTAAAGCACGCATAGAATTTTCGGCTGTATAGGGAGTTGCACTGTCTTGTTGAAAATGACCACAATTTCTTTCATCTTCTGTCAGCTGTTCAAAAAAGGTATTTAAAATATTGTCCACATAGCGAGAAGATGTAATTGTTTCAGTAAAAAACACTGGTCCAATAATTCGCCTCGCACTAATTGCACACCAAACTCCAACTTTCACATCGTGTTGCGGCTGTTCGTGGATAAGATGTGGATTTACAAATTCTTCGACATTTTGTACTGTACCATTTTAACATAATAAATCTAAATGGATGTCTTGAATTCCTAAGAATTCCAGAACCGAACTATTGAACATGAATTAAATATTGACCAGACTCTTAATATTTAATAACCAAATTAATAATGATAATGTTACTATAGGCTGGATGCTACACTATACCACCGGCCTAAATGCAAAATAAAAGAAATTAGACCCGACAACTCATTGTTGTTTACTTCTCCGCTCTTATGTTACCAACCCTACCACATTCCGAGGTCCGTACACCTACTACAAGACCCTCAAGGAACGGTCATTAACATAATCCTTAAAGGAACGGCACTATATTTCTTGCCGACAGGAAAATATGTATTTAGTGAACAAATTATTGTAGGAAGAATGCTGTCCTACAATAATCCGTTGTACCTCCCTGATTCTGTGTGCTGCGCATCAGCGCAATGTGCCACACTAACGGGCCACAGAAAAATTATTGCTTTTAACGTAATTTATAATGACTCAATATGTAAATCACACATATTGATAATCTTATGGCTATTATATCGGTATTACAACTGAAGTGTTTAGCATACGTGTGTATTAACAGAAAAGTAAGCCCTACTGAATAAATCATGAAAATAGTTGTCTATGGATCGATTTAAGAGTTAAATAGACTTTGCGTTATTACAGAAATAATTCAGGAAAGATTCCATTAAAAATGGATGGCAAAATTGTGCTTAATGCATCGAGCTCTTATTTCGAAATTACCTGCTCCAGATATTACTGTTAATGTAAATGTTGAAAAATAGTTTTTGGAAAAGTTCTTACCTATTAATGAAAACACTCAATAACTGTCGCAAATATTTAATTAAGCGTTTTTGCTACATTTACAATACGATAGACATCCTTTGTTTTATTTTTGGAAAAAAAAAAATTAAATCACAGATTTTAGTGTAGTTTAATATTTTTCAAGATCCATAAAAATCGGAGAGTGACACTTTTGGACCCTTTTTGATAGCTTTTTCTTTGCTTGTTAGACCCCAGTAAAAAAATGTGTTTTCCTATTGTCATTACTAAACATACCTCATTGCAAAATTTCGAGTTTATTATCAAGTTTGCCATGAAACACAAAATAAAGTAAAAAAAAAAAAAATGTCTCAAAACTTAAGATTCCAAAATTTAACATAGTGAGCAACCGATTCATTTTTTTTTCAATTTTTGGGCACTGAAATCAAGAAATTCATAAAAATCTATTGTTGACAGAGAATAGAATATTGTACAGACGTAAAACTGCTACAGAGGGCCCAAAATTAGAAAATTAAATAATCCCTCATTTAAAATTGTGTAGGATTATAAGTGGTGTTTCATTTACCTTCTTTAATCAGGTAAAAATCCTTTGTTACGGTGATGATTTATGGATTAAAAGAAAGAAGAATTAAACAAGGAGACAACAGGGGTCAACTCATGGTCCTGTCCTGCTTTAAATCGTACACGATTGAAATGGTAATGTAAGCAAGTCTGACAGAATAATGTTTGGAGAATCGCTCACAGCTTCCAGTCAATCTGTACTACTTAGAAACTAACACGTGTACGAAAAAAAACAAGAAAATAAATACAAAACAGATGGTGGTAGTTTAGCTTCAGACGAGTATGCTTATAATAAGTATTTGAATTTCAATGTTATACATCGTTGTCAGTACGATACAAATAACAAATATCTCTGCATATTAAAATGTAAATTTGTTTATAGTACCTTCAAGAGATCCCCATCAATTTCATTGTATTCTATTTTTGACAATCACAATATCTTTGCAAATTAAGTTTATAGTTACATCGGCAAACCAGGGAGAAAGAATTTAAAGTATCTGCGGAATAGTATAACGTAAACATCCTCCTGAATTTTTCTCTGTTTATAGTTTCTGAGCAGATGTACGAGTATGTTATTACTGTATAAAGCACAGATCATACATCGGGGAGGGTGGGGCACAATGGAACACAAAAGTTGTTTTTGCCCATAGCTCCCAACATGAATTTATTTTTTCAACATTTTAATTTTTTCCTGTTACCTAAGAATCTAAGCTATAAAAGGAATGCATCAACTATTATCATAGAAACTATATGTGACCACCATAAGCGGCCATTTTCCAAAAAATGAATTTTGTTTCATTGTACCCTGTGCCTGGGGTACAATGAAACAGGGCAAGCGGTACCTTGAAACAGCTGGGAAAAAGAACTCCATAAATCACAAAAAGCTTTATTTTTTGAATTAATGAAAAAACAGAGGTATCTGGAACATAAGACGAGTTCAAGTGATCTTATTAGAGCACAAACAAGAAATCCTTTTACGTTTAGCCAATGTTGAAATTGCCAAAATCAACCCCGGATGAGATTGAACTTTTTTGTCTTTTAGTGTCGCGAGACACAGTTTTCCAACAGTAGCTTTATGTCTTTTTCATTAACTGCGGCAATGTCATCAACAAGAGGCTCAATAAAGGTGTTGCATTTTCGGTACCTTAGGTATTTGACCACGTAGTCCCCTTCATCATCTTTTATCTTGGTGATTCGACCAACGTAGAATTTGGAATGGCTTCTAATCTTGAATTCGATCAAGACATAATCTCTTAATTTTGCAAAATGGTCAGGCTCAACAGAAAAAAAAACTCCTCATCTACGCCTATGTCCATGTCAGCACATTCAAAATCTCCATCGTCTTCTGATGAATGAACAGGAGCTTCTTTACCAGATATTATTCTTCTTTGGTTTTGGTTGATTTACATACAACTTCCTTTTGGCTGACGCCATTCTGGAAATTGGAATTGGCTTCTTCTTCTCTGCATTGGCTGTCATTTTTGGACTGCTCGTAGCAATCATACTCTTGCCTTTCTTCCTGTGCTTCAACTGCTTTTGGATAGCCACGAAAATCTTCAGGAGGTAGGAAAGCATGACTTGGACCAGCTCCTGGATCGAGGACTGTCTGGTCTGAAGCTGCTCCTTCTACTTGAGGGAAGGAAACGTTGAGTGAATCACTTGGCACAGCATAACCATGGGGCACAATGGAACACTCATGGGGCCCCATGAAACGTTTCATTGTGCCGCGAACTCCTCTGTTTCAAGGAACCCCAAACATGCCATTTCAGTTTTCCCTACTCTCTATCACGAATGTGTAGCAGTAGAAATGTGAAAGTCGGGCAATGTACAATGTCATAAGAGCCGACTGATTACAAAAATCACTCTTACCTGGAGACGAAAATCTGTTGGAGGAAATATTTTACTTTCAGCCAAAAAACAGCACCTAACCTTGTCATGTCTGGCACGCAACTGGATAGGAGGGAGCAATTAACTGGCATTGATGGGAGTGGTCCGAAGTGCTTTCTGCCAGAATCCCATTGCAGTATGACTCTTCCGCGAGTCCGTTATTCACACTGTTTCACTGTGCCCCGTGTTCCATTGTGCCCCACCCTACCCTACATGTACATGAAACTGTCAAACTTGCTTATAAATTCATCTCCTCATATTTAATGGCATCGTAAAACAGGTGTGAATTATGTGATAAATATAAATTCCCCATGGTAATTGCAAGTAAGTTGTTACGAAAAGAAACACGCTTTGCTTGCTGGGCTGCCACACGTTATCTACTTGATGTCGAATAATGAGTTTTCTTATACTTTCAGATTTCAACATTGACTGGTGGTCTGGGATTGAATAATTGAATGCACTCAAGAGTTTCATTTACCGCTGATTCAGACTTTCTTCGCCAGACGCAGCATGCCTCGTAGCCTCTTGAAATGGCTCCGTGTGGTATTTGGCAATTGCCCAAGATCAAAATAAGGCGGGAAGAGATATCTTTTGAGTCTCAGATTAAAGTGAGCTCAATTCTCAAAAAGGTTTTTGCGAAACGCTTCCAAAAATGGAGATATCACTAAAATACGTAGTTGCCCTACAATAATGCAACATCTTCTTCTTCCTATCCATTGTTAGATCTCGTGGCCTATTATAGTTTCAGTCCATCTTCTTGGTGGTCTTTCTAATCTCTCCTGCCTCTATGTTGGTATTTGAGAATTTTTCGTAGAATCCGGTCCGTCTTTATCCGTAGTATGTGGTCTGTCCAAAATGTTCTGTAGTTTTGTACAACAAAGTTCGAGGGTAGGTGGGTCCGGTCAACGGGAGTACCGAAATTGACATACTACTTGGATCAAAAAGTAAGATGAAATTGTCATTTAAAACTCCCGGGTATTTTGGAGGCAGGTAATTTTTTTTCCTATGTTGGTAGGACTGTCTGTTACATTTGCCAAGCGTCTGTTTGTCAAAGGGTTTAATTATCTCTGAGTTACACGTGCTTTTGTATACAACCAAAAGTGAATTTTTCGATTTTTACAATGGGTGATCTTGTTGAGCAAAGAACTTGCATCAAATTTTGTTTTCGGAACGAATATTCTTGTGCGGACACGTTGAAAATG
This sequence comes from Vandiemenella viatica, assembly GCA_031002005.1. Classification (NCBI taxonomy): domain Eukaryota; kingdom Metazoa; phylum Arthropoda; class Insecta; order Orthoptera; family Morabidae; genus Vandiemenella; species Vandiemenella viatica. The sequence goes on from JARYHS010008074.1 coordinate 55,696,693, forward strand.
TTGCGGAAGGCCTTTGGTGATCAAACAATGGCGCAAAAAAAACGTTTACAAGTGGTACAACGAGTTCAAAGCGGGCCGAGAACGTGTTGAAGACGAACCGCGCTCTGCACGACCATCAACGTCTACCGACTGTGACATAGTGGCAAATTAAAAGTTAAAATGATTTATATATATAAAAGAAAAAAAAAAAAGAAAAGAAAAGAATACAAAGGTTAATAAATATTGTTTGCCCAGAGAGGCTTTAAAAGATAGGATCTCTGGGAAAAAAAAGAAGTGAAAAAAAAAAAAAAAAAAGATTGATTTGGCAGCAGCGTGGAGTTGAATTGAGAAATCTTGAGTAGGAACAAACCTGCAAATCTTGGGATGTCAAGGTTGTCTCAAACACGGTCATTATTGGTATTAGAGAACTTTTAAACTGGCAAACGAAAGAAATAAACTGCAAAAGATTATAAACGAAATACAGTCTACAAATTGTATTTATTTAATTACATAGATCTTGCTTGCTCGCATTTAATTTATATGCGACACGACGAGGGCCAAGTCCAAAAAATCAGAGATTTTGTGCTTGAAAATCGTCGATTAACAATTAGAGAACTCGCTGATAGTGATGGAATATCATTTGGCTCAGCCCAAACCATTTTGAAGAATGTTTTGTGTCTCAAACGTATCAAGTCTCGATTGGTGACAAAATCGCTGAATTTTTTGGAAAAAAAGCATCGCGTTAATGTGTGTAAAACTTTGCTGTCTGACTATCAGGACCACTTGAAATGCATCATTACTGGAGTCTGGAGACGAGACTTGGATTTACGCATACGACCCTGAAACCACCGACCAATCCAGCGAATATCGTGCAAAAGGTGAAGCAAGACCGGAAAGACCACGGCAAAGTCGATCGAAAATCAAGGTCATGATGACAGTTTTCTTTGATTATCGTGGTGTGGTGCACTATGAATTTCTTCCGGCGGGCCAAACTGTCAACAAAGAATATTATTTGAGCGTTATGCGTCGTTTGCGTGAAGCTATTCGTCTGAAACGGCCGGAATTATGGGCGAACAACTCTTGGTTTCTTCATCACGATAATGCACCATGTCATACTGCATTGATTCTTCGCGACTTTTTTGCCAAAAACTCGACTCATATCGTTCCGCAACCACCGTATTCGCCTGATTTGGCTCCGTGCGACTTCTGACTATTCAGCAAACTCAAAAGGCCAATGCGGGAAAATCGAGGCCTAGCGGACAGGAATAGAGCGCTGGAGAGGGACGGTCTGTAGAGAGCGGCTGATGCGAAAGAGCGTGGGTAGAGACACGACTGTTCTGGTGTGGCGAAAGCGAATTTTCTCTTAAAGACCCTCACTGATGGTTCTGTGTGCGAGCGATAAGGCGGAAACGCCCGAAACACTGTCAGCGAGCCCGTTACTATGCGGGTCAGCACCGTTGCGCCATGACCTCCAATTTAATTTTCTGTCGGCTCTCACTTTCACGAAAACTCACTGTTCTAGTTGACTACTCATTTGTTTCTTGAAATATAGTCCTCATTGTTTTTCCCGAGTGCTTGGCATCTTTCAGCCTAGTAAACGTGAAATATCAGCCTACCCTAAATTACACTTTAACTACAGTTAGTAATATGTATTGTATTTTATTACGTAATTACTTGGCTACTGAACTAGATGCGGACATCTGACGGTATCGTTCAGTGTTAAACGTTCATGTTTCGACTCAGTCACATATAATAGTTGTAGTGTCCAACATTAAAAACTATTAAGTTTAAAAAAAAATCAGTAACTTAAAAAACATTTTACATGATCCTCGGAAGGTTGTTACACTCTCCTCCATGTTTCTTAATAAATCTGTTTTAAAATTTTTAGCTCCAATAGGATCTTTAAACAAAAAAAGTTGAAGTATATTGCTATTGATCACAAGGAAATCTAAATGACGAAGAGAAACTTAATTACTGTAAGACCACTGACATAGTTGACTGTGAATGTTATAAAATTCCCACGTTTTGGATTTTTTCTGCTCTGTGATCCTATAGGCAATACGTTTCTGCAATTACTGCCGTAAGTTTCGTACATCACGAAAAGCTGTCTATTGCCAAATTTTCAGAAGCCCAGGTATACTTTTACAGTTAAATTGATATTGTTATGTACCATTCTAGCCAGCTCGAAGAAAATCTGTATTTTCATTATGATTGTATGATTAACTGGCGCATCTTCATTCTTCATGATAATTGCACCAGACAAACACACCTTAGAACTAAAGTAGGAGTAAACGCGCATGGCATTCTTGGCCGTGATATCCCCAAGGTTCGGCCACCGACTCGAAGAATTTTAATTTGCCGCGTATGCATCTCTTACAGTCACTCTCCTAACCTAAACCGATTATCCTACCGAGTATAGGAGACCTCCAGTTTAACGTGGAGTCCGAACCACGGAAACGTACTGGCGTGATCCAGATAAACAAAACAAGATTTCCCAGTGATATAAGTAGCGTTAAGGACCTTTGAAAACACCAACCGAGACCTGAATTCGAACCAGGGACCTATCGACCTCGAGTCAGACATTTTAACCACTGAGCTATCAGACGGGGACATCACTGAACTAATAATCACATGCTCGGTCGCAGACAACATTTTATGCATGGATGTGCTATCGACGCCTTAACACTATTCGAGGTGTGCTAGTCAGCTGCACTGTATCATGCGATTCAAATCGAGTCACATTTCCAACCCTTAGGGAGCGTTCATAAACTACGTGGCTCAGTTTTGGGGGGGGGGGTTGGCTGCAAATCTACACTGGGCAACGTGGTGGGTGGGTGGGGGGGGGGGGGGGGGGCTACCAAGCCAAGCCATGTAGCTTTCCATTCATATTATTTGTCAGAGTTAAAATAAGTTACCGAACACACAATTAATCTCTGTCGCATACCCTGCATATTATCTGAGCGTGTATCACCTTTCGATCACAAATCGTGTTTCCGCAAGTAAACCATCTGTTTTGTTTACGGCCTTCCACTGGTTTTCCGAATCCTCCCAAACGATTGCTGAATTGGTTTCCAGCCCTCGAATAAAATTTCACGAACAGACTAATAGAACAATCATTAGAGCAAAGATCACATTTTCACTGTTAGCTAGCGAGGTAAGTCTACTTTTTGCCGAAGAAAATATGCAAACTGAGTTTGTAGTGAAATCGAAAACATTATCATCATCAAACAATATTACGTTGTATTTCATTTAATAATGTAAAAAAATGTCGCTGTTTCTGAATACTGAATATAAAAAGAGGCAGTTTGAAATTACCTCAGTATAAAAATTGATTACACTGCAGATTTTAAAAGTGAAACACCCAGACGGAATTTTAGGAAACTTTGAAGGTATATCCAGGGTCATACCCAGAACAAGCGATAATAAACTGAAATGGATCAGGCTAACTTTATTACCATTAGATAAAGTTATCAGCAAGAAGTGCGCCCAACTTAAGCACCTATACATTCGTCGATCCTTACAGAAATTAAACAATACGTCTTTGCATGTTTTCTTAGCGTATGTCTCTCTATGTCTGTATGTCTTGTGCACTCAGTTGTTGCGCAGTTTCTGCTGTGTGACCATGTGATCTAATGTGTCTACGCCGTGCGGTCCAACTTGTGATCGTAATCCCGTGCAAGGCTTGTGCTGTGATGGCGGCCACAGTATGACGACGGGCATTATCCCGATGGAAGATGCTATTTGGTTGGTGCACATGAACGATATCACAATAGGGTGCAGCACCCCGTCCACATAGTGGTGAGCTGTCATTGTGCCTTCAACAACATCCAACTCAGTCATGCTGTCGAAACTGATTGCCTCCAAACCATGAGACCAGTGGCTGGACCTGTGTGATGTTCTGAAATCACAGCAGGGTAAGCCGTTTCTCCACTACGCCTGCGTACATGTTGATTATCACTTTGCCACAAACAGAATCGAGAGAAACGTACTCCATTCACGCGTCCATTTGCGTTTTGCTTTACAGCAGGTTAGAAAATGTTGGAAATGAAATCAGGTTAATGGAACACATTGCATAGGAGTCAGAGAGTGTAATCCAGCTTCAAGCAATTGGTTTGCAATCGTCCAGGGGATGTCTCTCTCTCTTGATAACCACTGCTTGGATCTGGCCTGCAGTCACCACCTGTCTGTCAACAAAAGCCACCCACACAATTTCGCGGTCTTCAAGTGCTGTTGTCCTTCTGTACCTGCTCTGGGAGTTCTAGAGCCTTCTTTCATCCACTGTGTAACAAGTCTGTATACTGACATCGCGCTACGACCAATCCTTCGGAAGATTTCACGATATGATGCACCCATTTCAAACACGCCAACTCTCCGACCTCTCTCACAGTTAGACATTTGGGTGTAGAGGGTCATCACTCTTATACTTGGTATACTTGGTCAACAAGAACTTAAAAATGTGTCATATTATACCACACTGCTCTCCACTTATAGGTCAAAAAACATAGCAATTTTGTATAATGAATAGCCCCGTAATGAACATATTATTACATTTTAACTTTCAGTTTTTAATCATTTAATACTCTTCATATGGGGATACTTGGGACCAAATTTTATTCATTTATGACAACTCTGTCTGGTTGCTGCATTTTTAATTTCCACCAGTGTAGATTCCATTAAGATAGTGATTCAATTTATTTTTAAGAGCATTATAGTAATTTTTATGTGCTAAAAAAGTAAAGGGTTTAGGGAATGTTTTCTTTAAAAAAGTTTATGCTGCGGCTCAGCGTTAACGCAGGGGTGTTACGGGGGGAGGCTAGACAATAGGGGGAAATGGACCTGGGAAACTGGTACGATCGGAACGTCACTTCTCATATATATATCTGTATGTATATATAACTTTCGCATCGTTGACTCCGAGGTCATTAAAGGTTCAAAAAACTTGGGGACGAAGAACGGGAGGGAATTCGACTATGGCCTGTTGAAGGAACCTTTGCCGCATTCGCCTGGAGTGATTTCTGGAAAAAAAAAAAAAACCGAAATCTGGACAGCCGGACGGGGATTCGCATTGCGTCCTCCGGAATGCACGGCCGCAAGCGTTGCCACACAGCTTATCAGACTCAATCTGTTAAGAGAAAGCAGTACTGGTTTAACAAGTGGAGGCCGCAAATTGTAAAATTCAGATTCAATTCATAATGTGTGTTATAAAATCTCATAGCCAGAGGTGTAATGGGGCAAAGCAGTAACATGCACTTCTTCGCTGTAGTCGAGAAAATCAGCATTGCACAGTCTGTAGCGAGCTCTCGGAGCAACAACTTCCTGGTAGTTTACGTTTCCTGGTGAAATTATAACCGAAGCTAGCTAATCGGTCGCGGTAAACAAGTAGTGTGTGTGTGGTAGACGTAATAGTTTACCAAGAAATACAATCTACTGTGTTCTAGGTGAAAACAATCGATTGGTAATCGTGCTCATCTAATATACTAGTCCGTGTGACCGTCACCCACAATGTTCGGTGGGATGTACGGTGAAGGTGGAACTTGTGGCCTTCAGGACCACACATCAGAATTTGAAAATCATAGTGACACGCCAACCGGGTCGGTAATTGCAGCCGCGTTGAACACAGTCAGCAACCAACAAACTGACGAAGCCATTCCAATCGAGTCTGTGAATTATCAGTTCAGTGTGGTACCAGACGATCCCATGCTCGGTAGCCAAAGCATAAGTAACAAGCCTGCTAAACGCCAGGTACCAACAGAAGAAGATGTAAGAAAATCAACCCATGCAGCAGAGAAAGTCGCACGGCTCTCAGCGATACATTCAGCAGCCCAGCAGCCGATGTCTACTGTCAACACGACACCAACAACGTCAGCAACTCCAATAGCACCAGTAGTACCAGCAACAACAGCAACACAAGCGGCAACTGCACCCTCCATTTCCGGCAGCAGTCTACAGGACGCGCAGCAGAATACATCAAGCTACAGGTACGACGCAAGCGATTACGGCCCATTTATAGTTTTTGTAGAGGGGAAGGAGAAGAACATAGGCCGGTTACATCCAATGGTTATAGGAAAGCTACTACGTGAGCAAGGTATCCTAAGATCAAATCATCTTTTGAACATCACGAGTTCTGGTCGTAATAGAATAAAAATTGAAACAAACAGTAGTGCGGCGGCAAATAGCCTCGTAACATCGGAAGTCTTCGCTAGAAACAATATGGTGGCTTACATCCCAAAGTTCATGGTACACAAACAGGGTGTAATTAGGAACGTGGACATCTCCCTGAGTGACATAGAAATACTCTCAGTGATAGAATGTGAGGCCCAAGTAGTAGGTATCCGACGGTTCAATAAAAAAGTTGTAAAACAAGGTAAACAGGAGCTTACACCACTTCCCGTATGTGTATTAACATTTAAATCTCAGCTGCTGCCTAAATTTGTCTACATCCACGGGGTTCGCTGTAATGTTGAGGTTTATATCCCATCAGTTACCCAGTGTTACAAATGCTTGCGTTTCGGTCATGGGAGCAATCAGTGCCGAAGCCAAACGCGCTGTGGTTTTTGTGCATCCGATCATAGCATTGAGTCATGTCCTAAAACGTCCCAACCTAAGTGTGCTCTGTGCTCTGGCCAACACTTAGCCACAGATCGACTGTGTCCCGTATATCAGAAGACGAGAGCCATTAAGCAATATATGGCGTTGAATAATGTCAGCTATAGCGAGGCCACAGCTATACATGAGAATAGACCCTACGCTCAAGCTGCAACCAACATCAACTTGCAGTACAATAGTCCAACTGAATTTCCGCCTCTGCCGGTCATGCACTCTTTTCCTGTCAACAACTACCAACAACCAACCTACCAGCTAGCCTCATTTGATAACAGGCCACACACAAGGGCGGCAGCAACCCCGCCACAGATTGTCTCCCAATCTCCGGTACTGTCTAGACAACAGAACATGTCGCTGTTCCCTATGAGGACAACCCCGCAGAATAATCAGTCCAAGCCACTGCATGGGACAAACCCAGTCCCACTTAGACGAGACAACATGGTACCTCCGGGAATTAATTCAAAAGTCGTCCGACCTCAACAGATCACGACACATAGCAATACAAATAACTGGAAGATTACCAGAAATATCACATTCCTAGCCAAAGACCAACGGTGCCCTTACAGAGTAATTTAACCAGCACCGTCAATAACATGGAGGATCCTCCAGCCACATCAGACAGGCATCACCTAATAGAAATAATGCTTAATTTCATTACCACGCTGCTACAGCAGATACAATCTGGAGGAGGGACACTCCCAATCGACGCAATAAGGGATAATATTAGTAGGATTATAGAATCCACAAGCAACCTGCACGGTACAGAGGAAGAACTAAGCAACAATGGCGGGGAATAGGGAAGTGAAGAATCTTTTATTCTGGAACGCACGTTCTGTTCGTTCCAACAAAAGAAAGTTTGCACCATCTATTAAAATCGTACGATGTATGTGTTGCCGGAATTGCAGAAACGTGGCTTAAACCTAAGGAACAATTCAACATCCCTGGCTATAATACCGAGCGATACGACAGAGCAGACGGTTACGGTGGAGTGGCTATACTAATTAGAAGAAACATACCATTCCGCAGCCTGAAACTAAGGAATGTAATAAATGGTGTAGAAGGATGCGCAATAAGAACGCGCGTTAACGGTATTGAATCGACCACACTAGTAATTTATCGTTCTCCAAATACGATTGTAAGCAAGCAGGTTATTAGCTCCTATGTGAAACAAATCCCCCGACCTGTAATTTTAATGGGCGATGTAAACGGTCATAATCTGGTTTGGGGGGAGTGAAAGAACGGACGCTGTCGGAAGACTGATAATGGAGGTAGCAGAAGAAGAGGAACTAGTGGTCCTTAACGACGGCTCGTACACAAGGATATCAAAACCAGGAGAACGGAGATCAGCTGTAGATATAATTCTGGCGTCGACCCACCTCTCCCATACAGCCGTCTGGACAACCATAAAAGACACCAGTGGGTCAGACCACCTTCCCATTTTTTTTCTCTTATCAACGACATCACATAGAATACAAAGGAAGAAAACCCACGTATAGATGGAACATTAAGCGTGCCGATTGGAGCGCCTACAGAAAAGCAGCAAGCAATATATTCTCAAATTTCAAAGAAACCGGGGATACGCAGCGCGACTATGAGAAAATATTAAACGGAATAGAACAAGCGGCTCTTACGACGATTCCCGAAAACCACCCAGTGAAATTAAAGCGAAGAAGATCTGCAGTATGGTGGGACTCAGAATGTACCGCGGCAGTTCAAGAACGAAAACAAGCCCTAAAAATCTATCGACAACACGCAACGGAGGAAAACTTTATTCTTTTAAGTAAAATTCAGGCCAGAGTAAAACGCTTCTTGAAAAGGAAAAAGCGGCAAAAGTGGATAGCCTTTTGCGAAAACTTAAACCGTAACACCTCCCCGATCACTGTGTGGAACGAGATAAGAAAATTCCGTAATTCATCGAGTAACTGCTCAACTCATACCGCAACGCAAGAGGTGTTAGAGAAGATATTGGAGAAGATGACACCACCGTCAGTAACAAACAAGATCTGCCTACAGGAAAATACATCCAATGAACAGATGCTACAGCCATTTAATCTGGAAGAGTTCGAAACGTCTGTCAGTAATAGTAAGAACACATCGCCTGGGCCAGACAACATCCATTACGCCATGCTCAAATATCTACCAAGAAAAGGCAAGCTAGCAATCCTAAAAGTAATGAACGACGTTTGGTTACGACGCATTGACATCGAATCTATGAAAACTGTAAGAATAGTCCCTATCCTCAAACCAGGCAAGGACCCATGCGACCCGGCATCATACAGGCCGATTTCTCTCATGTCTTGTATGTATAAAACCCTGGAGCGTATGATTAGGCTCAGAATAGAGTGGCACGTGGAACACTATATAAAACTCCCCCATTTTCAGTACGGTTTTCGCAGAGGCCTGGGTACGCTTGACGCTCTGGCACACCTAGTTACTGAGTTACAAGAGAGCTTGACAGCTAACAAGTACACAACGTGTGTGTTTACAGACTTGACTGGAGCATATGATAATGTTGTTCCAGAAATTCTAGTACAAAAACTCCTCCTAATGAAACTGCCTGAAACATTTATATTAAATCTTTGGAACATTCTGCAAAATAGAGTTCTGATAATTATGACACCAACTGGCAAAATTGGTCCTCGGCGTACAAGTTTTGGGCTCCCGCAAGGGTCTATCCTGGCACCACTCCTGTTCATAATATACTGTAGTGACATTGGCATAACACTGTCACCAGATACCTGGTTTATACAATATGCGGACGACCTTTGCATTTACAAAACATCCAGGAACCTTCAGGACACCTATTTCTATCTTAGCCAAACGCTAACTAAACTCAAGACTTGGCTAAAGGAAAACGGACTCCAAATATCACCAGAAAAATCCGCAGTAATAACCTTCACCCGGCATAAGGTACTGGCAGCTGAAAACATAAGACTCGGACCATATACATTGCCACTCCTAAAGTGTATCAAATATTTGGGATTATACTTAGACAACAAGCTAAGATGGACGCGTCAGATATGTGAAACAGTTGGGAAATGTGATAAAGCAATAAACATACTCCGAGCCACTAACGGTGCTTGGTGGGGGGCTGATCCCAAAATCTCAATAGCTCTCTACAAAGCCATGGTGCGACCTCACCTAGATTATGGCTGTGTACTTTACGGATCCGCGTCCGATCAACTTCTGAACCGCCTGGATAAATGTCAGTACCGAGCTCTTCGACTCTGCTTAGGGGCATTCCTGTCGACGCCAACCAATGCACTGCTAGTCGAAACCAATGAAATGCCACTCGCACTGAGGCGCCAATATCTCAGTAAAAAGTTTATAATAAAACAGTTCCAGAAAACCGGAAACCCGCTTACAATAAAAATACGCGCCCTGTGGGCAGTAACATCAACCTCTGCTTACTGGACCCACAGGAACAGCCCACCCCTAGTTGCGGCCATCGCTGAGCTTAATGAATATCAGACACAAGTGTTCTCTCTCCCAAGATTACCATGTTACGAAGTTGACTACGAAACCCATATGATCCGGAACGAGATCGTAGAAAATCTGAGATATTCAGAGAACGCCCTTAGCAACAATAATCTTCTAAATGACTACCTAAGTGGTATGGGTCGAGTGGTATATATATATACAGATGGGTCAAAGACTGGCAACATGGTTGGGAGTGCCTTTTTTGACAGCACTAACATAGTGGAAAGGTTGTTTAAGCTGCGTGAGGAAACATCCTCTTTCACAGCCGAACTGTTTGCAATACTTAAAGCGCTGGAATATGCGCTAGAGATGCGCATTCAGAATACAGTTGTTCTTACAGACTGTAAATCGGCATTGCAAAAACTGGATGATGGAATCAAAGATAGAGGGAGGACTCCACTTTTGTATAACATAATGGAGTTGATGACCGACATAAAGAAACAAGGTATGAAGATCTCCTTTATCTGGGTCAAGGCGCATGTCGGACTACATGGCAATGAAAGAGTGGATGCTCTTGCAAAAATAGCCGCACAAACAGGAAACCCAGTTGAACTTCTAATAGGAAGTGATCTAATCCCACTATTTCGCCAAAAATGTATGGAGACCTGGAATGATATGTGGAAATCCACTAACCAACACAAAGGAGCACATTATAGGCAGATACATCCGTTGATACCAAGGACACAGTGGTTCCAAAAGAAATACGCCACAAAAAAAGCAGTCACCACAATATCGAGACTAAAATTCAACCACGGGAGATTCGGAAGCCATCTATACAAAATAAAGCTAGTGAACTCCCCTTTTTGTCAATGTGATGGGCAGTCCGAGGCCGACACAAACCATATATTCTTTGGATGTAATAAATACAAGGAAGAAACGGACACCTTTTGGGAAGACTTGAAACATTGGGGTATAAGATATCCAGTCAATGTCAGTAGGAAGATAATAAGAGTTCAAGCCTGATAAGCTCTTTGGACAACTGTAAAGAGACTCCACTCGTCCGCGTGACGTCACAGTTGGGTGGTCAGATGGCCGCCGAGCGCACCGCCCGTCAAGATTGCCGCCCACCGTTGGTGTGGCCAAGATGGCCGCCGTTAGTTCACAGATCGGCCGCACAGATGGCACCATCTCCCAAGGGCTTAATTTCTAGTTCATTTGGTGGCGGCTATATGGCGTTCGGTGGCATTATTTCCAGCGCGCTTTGCGAAATGTACACTGTTATCTCTGTTTACTAAGCGTGACGAAATATGTATTCCTAACGTCCTGTTAAGCAAGCTGAACATCTTGGCTACTATCGACACACAGTAAAATATTTTATATCGTGAAAAATACTAAAGTCCACATCAACGGATATTACGTCGGTAGCGTAGGGGCTAGGTCGCCGGTTCGAGTCCGGCCGCGGTGTTTAAGTGTTTTGTGAAAAAGCCGTAAAGTTACGTAATTTCCACGCCTAAAAAAAATAAGTCCCACATCAACGGATATTACGTCGGTAGCGTAGGGGCTAGAGTGCCGAAGGTCGCTGGTTCGAGTCCGGCCGCGGTGTTTAAGTTGTGAAAAAGCCGTAAAGTTACGTAATTTCCACGCCTAAAAAAAATAAGTCCCACATCAACGGATATTACGTGAACAGACATCGGTAGCGTAGGGGCTAGGTCGCCGGTTCGAGTCCGCCGCGGTGTTTAAGTGTTTTGTGAAAAAGCCGTAAAGTTACGTAATTTCCACGCCTAAAAAAAATAAGTCGAAAAGCATAAATGTTTCCTTTTAACGGGAAAAAAAGCGTCATAAACTCCAGATATAAATTCTATGTGTACCTGTTTTTCATGAAATTATTTAGCGTTTTTGCCTCTCATTCGGGAGGACGGAGGTTCCAGGCATCCTGGTTTCCCCAGGTGAATGCCGGGGATGCTACCTTCAAAAGGCCATGGCCGAATTCCTTCCCGTCTCTAAAGACCTCGCTGTTAACATAAATTCCGTTCATCGAAGCAGGCAGACATTAAAAATTAATTCACCGACGAAGAGACGGGAACAAACTCACTTTTTCATTATGAACAATATAATATAACTCACGAGTGTCACCTACAGTCCGTGTATTTTAAAGGATGTATTAAATTAGGGGTATTTATATTTTTATTTATATTTCTCGTGTCCAGGACATAACAAGTTGAAAAAAACAATAACATTAATTAATTAATATTAACTATAAACACAATTATATAGAATGTGACCAGAATTCCGCAATCTTGATGGCCGTCTCGTTTGCCCTGTAAAGGTCGTCGATATTGCAGGTTTCAGGGAGATTCCTGCATATCAGAAGATGTTTTGGTTCTGAAGCTCACCACATTCACATAGATCGTTGTCATTATATTATATTTACATCGGACACTTCAGTTCTTAGCCTTCCATATAGCATATGGCTGATTACATCCCGCAGCCGTGCCTCTTTGATGTTCCTCCACCAGGACAAATTTCAAAATTAGGGGTAATGAAATTGTGTGTCTCCAAGTGAATGCCGGGGTGCTACCTTCAAAAGGCCATGACCGAATTCATTCCCATTCCTTTCCCCGTCTCTAAAGACCACGTTGTTATAGAGACGTTAAAAAAAAGTACCTGTTTTAGCGTTCTGACCTTGTATTCGAGAGGACGGCGTTTCCGAGGAGCAT
>JARYHS010008074.1:55710411-55775632 GCA_031002005.1 Vandiemenella viatica
AACTTCACTACATCATTAGGCTTACTGGTACCTGAACCTTCTACGTAATGAGGTTAGAGCCGTTTTCGAGAAACCAAATACAAAAATTGCAACCTTTTTTTTTTTTTTTTTTTTTTTTTTAAATCGTGTTAAAAACTTGAATAGCAAAACGCTATCTACATATGAAATTTCATCCAAATCGTTAGATCCATTTGGGAGACCGCCTCATAAATTGCTTTCAAAGAAAAATGCTATTATTATGTTAAACAGAAATCTTAATGCCAGTCAGGGATTGATTAACGCTGCGAGATTTGTGTTCATTCAGGGCATTCTACGAAAACCCTTGATGATGGATTCTTATGTACCTCGACGAGAAAAATTTAAAGTACAAAATATTTTTAAATTTATATATCTCGCTTAGTTCTCGAGATATCATATCGCAAAATTGACGTGGTTGGTTGAAATGCGACCTGGACCAGAAGATAAATTTCGTCACAGCCAAGTTTGATGATGAATTCGTATGATACGTCGAGAAAAATCGAAAATAGAGAATTTATTTTTCTGATACCTCAAGTGAAGAGGTTAGGATTAGATCCGACCTGGACCAGAAAAAGAATCCACCAAAAGCACTATGTCGATACGGTGGAAATGTACTTTTAATGTTTTATTTTGTTCCAAATGGTTGTTGTTAGGTTGAAATACAGCATGGACCAGAAGAAACGTCGCCAAAAGCACAAGGAACTATACCTATAACTGATTTTTGACATGCTATATCTCGTAAACCAAGCGAGATATCAAGAACATTTATTCTTTATTTTCGATATGTTTCGTCGCGTTCTATAAGAATTCATCATCAGATTGTGACGTCACGGTAATGATAGAACATCATCAGTGCTAAATCAATTCACTCCGCTAAAACTATGCTCATATCTCGCGTGGTAGTATTTAATGACAAACTAACAACCACTTTTTACGGTCAAAAAGTTAACGGTGATTAGTTTATAACTGGCACCGGTAATATTATTTTCAAAGAAGTTTATATCCTCTGACAAAACCAATCATAAATTTTAATTATCTTCCTTTTTAAATGTTTTACAATTAAACTTGCAATGTTACTATTTCCACGCCTCAGCCAGTATACAAGAACTGTTCGTTTAAATATTCTTTGAAATCAGAGAGAATCTATTTGTAGGCTTTCTGGTACCTGAATTGTCTACGAGATGGCGCTAGTGCCGTTTTCGCGATATCAAGTGAAAAAATTGTTTGTATTTGCAAACTCGCTTTTTTGTACGGAAGACAACTATTTAGGTAATCTTAAAAGTCAAAACATTATCTAAATATCAAATTTCATCCAAATCGTCATAGCCGTTTCAGAGATCCGAAATATATATATATATACAAGAATTGCTCGTTTAAAGATATAAGATACCCTGTTTACGAACATATGGTCCAAAAGTGAATTCCCGGAAGACTGGACAACACAAATTATTATACCAATACAGAAGCCGGGTAAAGATAGTAACTGTGCAAACTCGTATCGCCCTATAGCTCTCTCCTCGTGTATTGCTAAAACATTTGAACGAATAATCAAAACGAGATTAGAATGGTGGCTGGAGCACCACAGCAAGTTACCGAAAACACAGTACGGATTTAGAAAAGGGAAAAGTACAAACGACAATCTGAGTATACTTACCCTCGATATAGAACGCACCTTTATCAATAAAGGATACCTATCAGCCTTATTCTTGGATATAACAGGAGCATATGATAATGTCCAGATACCGACTTTAATTGAAAAGCTTAGAACATTACAACTCCCGGAAGTATATTTGCGTGGTATATATAATCTCCTTCGCTGTAGGACCATATACATCCGACAACAGGACAATACTCTATACGGACCACGCATTGTCACTAAAGGAATTCCGCAAGGAGCAATTCTCAGTCCCATTCTCTTCGCCATCTATATAGCTGACATAGAAAATATATTCAGCCCATCGATAAAAGTATTGCAATTTGCAGATGACGTTTGCGTCTACACATGGTCTCCCTCTCAAGGCATAAACATCTGGAGATTAAAAGAAGCCGCCAAAAAGCTATACGAATGGACTCTTCAATTAGGATTAACTATATCGCAAACGAAATCGTCAATTGTAATCTTTTCCCGGAAACAGTGCACCCTCAGAGAGACGGAGATTCAGCTAGGGCCCTACCTTTTCCCGGTACGAACATCAGTCAAACACCTCGGGCTACTGATTGATAGCAAACTTACATGGAAAAAACACATCGATCAAATCTTAACCAAATCGGAACGTCACCTGAACGTCTTAAGATCGATATCACGTGTTTGGTGGGGAGCCGACCCTGCCATTCTTCTAATTATGTACAGAGCACTCATTAGACCAATCCTGGATTATGGAAGCCACTGTTACGGTAATGCACCCAAGTATATACTCCGCAAATTAGACATCCTGCAATATAGAGCCATAAGAATATGCTTAGGAACGATGATGTCCACGCCAACTAACGCTTTATTAGTGGAGGCAAAGGAAATGCCTCTGGTCATCCGCCGTCAGCTGTTAGCATCGGTTTACTTAACCAGGCGAGCAGCAATTACAAATCACCCTGTAATGAAAAAGGCCATAGATTATACAAAAGTGATGGAGAAAAGTGATATGTCCACCATTTCAAGAACTCCTTTGTTGATCCTAAGCTACGAAAAAATAAAACTTATGGCACCTTTAATTATCCAAAATGAAATGCTACCCCTCTTTTCAAAAGACTACGAGGTTCTAAGATTCAAACCCAATATACACTATCTACCAAATTGGATTATGAAAAGTGGGAAAATAAAATCCTTAGCGGAGGGGTTCTTATCTCAAACGTGGCCGAATCACATCCACATTTACTGACGGCTCCAAATCCCCCGACGGAGTTGGATACGCCTACTTTTGTCCTGAATCAAAAGTATCTAAGCAAGTCAGTCTACCACCAGAAACTTCGATATACACAGCCGAAGCCCTCGCAATCAGAGAAGCAATAAAATACGGATTCAAGCGATACAGTAAAATGCTGATCCTAACAGATTCGAAAAGCGTAGCCTTAAAACTAGACAACCCAAATAGACATAGTGACCTCAATATGATTTTAGTAGACATTATACAACTGATGCATGCGGCCTACGTAGAAGGGAAAGATGTACACCTAGTATGGATCAAAGGTCATGCGTCAATTCAACACAATGAAGCAGTCGACATATTAGCAAAAGATAGTTTATCACACGGAGAGAGACAATTCATTCAATTGCCACACACTGACTTTATACCTATTATCAAGAAACAATATTTAGTGACTGGTCAGAATCATGGTCCACAACCCAATCGGTCAGAGGAAAGCACTACGCTTCAATTCAACCCAATATTCCACCCAAACCTTGGTTTGCAACCTGCAGAATGAGCAGAAGGCACATATCATCAATAATCCGCATAAGATTGGGCCATGGAAGTTTCCCAAGCCATCTATATAGAATAGGAGTGCTCCAATCACCCTCTTGTCAGGAAGACCACGAAGAAGTAGCGGATTTAAATCACATCATCCTAGCTTGCAATCAGTACAAGAACCCCCAAAACAAACTATACAAAACTCTAGTAAAACTAAATATACCTCTTCCGACCTCCGTAACCTCCCTCTTGATGTCACAAAGACAAGATGTGTATGGAGCACTAGCCCGATTTCTACATGAGTCCAACCTAAAACTTTGAACTTCCCATCAAAATAGGAGATATCACCTAATGACAGATATAGACAACCAATAATCAGATAAAAGCTTGCTAAGGAAAAATTTAATACACTACAATAAAATAATACCCACATGATAGACTCACGTTTCAAATCATAAAGTAAAAGACGAGAAATTATTCACACACTTATTCATTATAAAAGTCCGAATGAAAAATACAAAATACCCAGTTTAAATTATTTGACAAAACAATCCAATGTAAAACTTGTAATAGGATTGTTAATTACCTTACTCATCTCATTGGTTATTACTTATATAAAATGTATTCCAATCTATGGGTAATGCCGAAACAAATGATACATGAAGGTCACAATAAATGTAAATTGTACTATGTCTAAACTAATTACCACTCCAATGTAATACAACATTTTCAATAGAATAGTCAATTATGTATGAAAAATCCAACAAGTGTAATATATAACAGGAATGTTGATCACCGCATGGCCATCATGGATATAAAATGTACTACTATCTATAGGTAATACCGAATCAAAAGATATATTAATGTTTATAATAGAAATAAATTGTACTATGTCTAGACTAAATGGAACTGTAAAATATTGTAATTAATCAGCTGGTCAATTGGCGCAAGCCAACGACCATAAATAAATAAAAAAAAAAAATAAAAAAAACTCGGCGTCGGATAGTTCCTACAGCGAGACTTAAGTTCAACCATCGGAAATTCAGAAAACATCCGTTCAAAATCAACATAGTCAGCTATCCCTTTTGCGAATGTGATGGAAACAGTTTGGAAGATGTCGATCACTTCTTTTTTGCATGCAGTTCCATTGGAATGAATCCATACTACTGATATCGGAATTTCAAAGACATGGAGCTGAGCTGCCTACTAAGATACAATACCTCCTTCACAAAGAAAAACTGGAAATTTATATAAGTCTTTACAGATTTGCCAAGAAAATCATATACAAATATGAATCTAGTAAGGGGTAAGTTACAATAGGTAGGCCATAAATCATCTGTGGAGTAAAAGAAGGGTAAACCAAAAATAACAATTAACGTTTGTTTTATTTGGTGTAATTTTTTTTCAGTTTCAGAAGACATTCATCCATCCAGTCAGAGGATATAGACCGGATAAGAAGAACTCCCCAACAAGCCAACCACTGTCAGGGGGCTGGGCTGAAAAGGCTCCCTCAAGACCGAGGTACACAACGCAAGAAATAAACGTAAAACTTTTGTATGTATAATAACAGAAACTCTGTCACTCAAGAATAATTTATTATAATAACTAGTAAAAAATAACTGTAATTTAAGGGTTGTACTTTTAACTTTGTAACACGTAAGAAATATTGGAACTTTCTGACATAATATATAACAATCGTAACTTTTCTTGGCTGTATTGACGCTTTCCGTTTGCCAATAAATAAATAAAAACTACACGGCGCTTTTGAACTAAAGGAAGTTATGTATCTGGAGTCTGGACTATAAAGTTAGAGAACGTTTCGTGTGTGGATACACCGAGTTGCTGAAAGAGGAATAGGAACACCTTAATCCACAATTTAAAGCGGTCATCAAAGTTACATGAAGACCACCATAAACGTCGGCTTTGTTTCTAGGATCTACTATTGTCTCGAAGGTCTGCAAACATTTGAAGGACATCCTTTATCCAACTTCTCCATAATAGTTATCAGGGTGGCGTCAAACAAATATGAATTTCGCTCCTCTAAACGCTTCCACTACTTCAGCCCAACTCTCCTTTTTCCATTCTGTGTATCATAGATTTTAACTATTGCATACTCCCTTTCTTAGCTGCAGATGACTTGGAGAGTTGTTATAGTCTGTTCAGTTAACAGAGGCGGCTGAAGGTCAGTCTGCTCTATCCCCACTCCACTGCCCTTACCCCTACATACGAAGGGAAATTTGGCATTCCCCTACATGGACACAGCGGCTAGGTCGGAGAGACAGGAAAGGGAAGGGATGGTGAGGTGAAGAGAGGAGGGTACAGGGTACATGACCCTTAGACGCCAGTTGGGAATGAACAAGGTATAAAGCCATAATGGATGAAGGAGACGATTGAAGAACACTACGATTATAGTTTATCTACAGAGTGTATCGCTATCGAATCGCTGTATATTAGCAAGCTGGTCGCTCAGTGTTCAATACACGTAACATGGCGATCATAGACGCTGAAAGGAGCAAATTAGAAGAGACATTTCCGGCCAACGGCTACAACCTTGCGCATTCTTCTTTTTCTTCTTTTTGCTTCAAGCTTGAGCTTTACCACCGATCACCAACGTTGAATGGGCTCTAGGAACGGGAAGTAACTTGGCCTCGGCATTTTTGAGTAACGTAGGGAACTCATGGAAAGCCAAAATTTGAATGGCTTGGTGATGATAACACTTGTGCCTCATTGCCTCGCACCTCAGCACCAACAGTCCATGGCATAATTCAAGGAGTGGTGGGTATGTCTGATCGCCTACTTAAAAATAAAAGCTTCAGAGCTATATACAGGATCTCTAAGAAGTTATGCGACGTATTTTTAAGCATCAAATATAGTATGGAGCATTTTCAGTCAATCCTTCACAGTTGCAGCCAGATGTATAGGCCTACTAGCGAGACAGGTTGCACCAAGAGGTTAGACAACTGAAAAAAAAAAACTATGTCTGCAAGTCAGTTGTGTTTCACCATTCATACGACAACAGGCATGCAGTTTTATTTAACATGTTCAGCGTTCTGGACCAAGAGTGAAGAAAGTGTTCCAGAAGGTCCCGGATTTTTTTTTTTTTTTTTTAATGGCATTTGGCTACGCGACCATACAGCCAGCACTATGTAACTTTGTAGTTTGCAACTATGTATTGTATCATTCAATGTATTACAGATTCTGCCTGATATAGACGACACAAGACAAACACAACACTTAATTAAAACCGCCCATGCCCGAGGCCGGACTCGAACCGGCGACCCCTGCAACGTGAGGCTAGCATGCTATCCCCTACGCTGCCAGGGTCGGCTGTCCTGAAAATCAAGGAAAGATCTAACAATATTAAGGTTCCAACTTCACCGTCTATTGTCATAGGAAAACCCGGTCCCTTGCCTCCATCGAACGCCCACGCAAGTGGCGGTAACTTCCTTGACATTAGCGCGGACGGTTGCTATATGTAAACACACAGCAGTACTCTGACGAAAGCCACAAGATGGATGAGACTTCATCTTTAAAGAAATTGACGTGTCTCCATTCGAAGAACTGCTAGAAGCAGAATCCTTGTTGTGTGTGATTCAATCCAGTAGCCTTGAGCAGTTTTCTGTCAAAGCATAACAAAATAAGTTTAATTTACATATTATTTATAAAAAGTTTTTTTTGTGACGATCAACTGATCTCGTTTGATTCCATAACCAAAATCGATAAATGAGATATCATTTTAAAGAGTGTGGTCTTTCGCTTTGGTCACATTATAAGTTAAGGAAGGAATTTTTCAGAATTTGGCCTTTAAAGGGGCAAAAGTATTAATTATCAAGGTCTCGCGTATAAGACAGTTCAGAGTCAAGCCGCTAGGTTTCGCAAGCATCGATAAGGACTGATTACATTACCACTAGATAGTAGCACCATATATGACAGAGATATCGATGTACTGTGAGTGTTTTGTTCAGCTTAGTTGTATTCTAGTCTGTTGTTCGGCTTCGGGATAGCTTCAGATGTTTACATCAAAGTAGAGGACTGCAGGATAGCATACATCAGGTGAAACCAGAAAGATAAGGCAGTTCTTCTTTCAAACCACTAAAAACCACCATCTTCGTTATTCATCATACTAGCTGATACCCGCGACTTCGTACGCGTGCCAGAATTGAATATAGAAAGTTGTTGGTAGCGAAGGTTTGGTCCCAAACAACACCGAGTCGGCATAATATGACCGGAAAGCCATCACTATATCATTCTACCATCGAACCTGTATCTTGAAGAGAATCAATTTCCAACATATTTAAAAACAGAAAAACAAACGAATGTGAGGGGATGTGGGGGGTGTTAACTTAAGGCAGCTTTATTTCAGCTTGGACTTTTCTTCTTTCTTCAGCATGAGCATCCGATTCTTGGCTTCTAATAACTTTAGCTGCTCGTGCTCTGCTAGAGCTACAACTTAGGCCAGTTTACGCCCGCAGGGCATGTTAAAAAGAAGTCAAAATAAACTGTTGCCAGAAACATTTAAGCAGACACAAAGTAAAAGGACAGAAAAAAATCGACATTATACTAAATAATACGTTTTTTCTCGAAACGAAATTTATTAACAAATTATACACTAACATACCATAAAGCGCGAGAAGCATAGCTTGAGCAAGCGACGTAACATTACAGACTAACACCCACATCCGTCTCTCCGTCACCATTCGATAAGTTCTCAAAACGTCGTGACTACAACTGTTAATCATACTGAAAAACAATGTCCTGTGCCCTCCCTACAGATTTTCTTGCCAAATTTCGTCAATATCGGTATAGACATTTAGTTGTCAAAACGTAACAAAAGAAAGAGATTTACTTCTGCATTTGTAGTAGTATTACTGCAGATCACACACACACGCTGACTGCGAATCACCTCTGAGGGATCAATATAACGTAAAAAAAATGTACACCTACAGCATTGCAAGACTTCCTACGATTTGTCTCGCATTGCACCCCTAACCACAGTTTAACATTCAATCCGAATAACCGACGGCCGAGGCGTGACTCTTACGATAAAAAATTAAAAAAAAAATCTTAGCCTCCACGGAGATTTGAACCGGAGACCACGACCCAAACATTAGTAAGCAAGCGCTTTAACCATTGAGCTGCCGACTGCTATACGGCGAAACAGTACAGAGACGTCCATATCCAACCCGTCTGTCCGTCGCCGTTCAGTAATATTTCGAAAATGTGAGACAACATGTATTATTTATACAGATAATTTTTCAGCCAAATGTAGACAGTTTTTTTCTCCTTGTTTCAAAGGATAAGTGTGCAAAGATTCATCGAGATCGGATGAAAACTGTGGATTTGTATGAAGAACAAACAAACCAACAAACAAAGATACAAACAAACAAAACATACATACATTCCATCTTTATATATATAGATTTGATTCTCGAAATTTTCGTGCGGGTCATCTACTTTCATTTAATTTATAGCGATGCAATCTACACGCCTATTTTTCTATCTCATGATTTATATTTTTGTTATTTTTTAATATTTAATTCCTTGAAATTAATGTTACAACCAACATACTTTTGCTCTTTACGAATTTTAAATTCTTTCAGTGTTTTTGACAAACAGTTCATCATTTTCCTTGGTAGTGTTGCTCTGACTCCCGTACCTACAAAATATAATTTTCCCATTCCTTTACTTCTGAAATTAAGTGATCATATTAATCCGTTCTGTTCCATGCACTACATATAATTCTTCTATCAATACTCGTCGGAGGTTAGAAATCTATGCAGTCGATTGTCTACAAAATGCGCTGGAGACGATATTATTAACATCTAGCGTACCAGACTTGCAAATTATTAGAAAGATTCAGTTTTTCATTCATACCCCCAAATTTTCTCATTCCTCTTTACATGATCGTTACCATATATTAGTCCTACGTAATTATAAGTTAGGAAATAGAAATTATAGTGACCACAAAGTTAGTCGATAGATTCAATTTTGATTGTGACGGAAAAACTTGGTACCGAATGAATACGCATGTGAATGGTATAGAACTTTTAAGACGTTGGGTTAATTCTGCATAATGTCTTATTAATAGCTTTGATAAGCATATCGCTGCTTACGCACAACGATCCATTGCATTGGTAATGACGGGTATTTTGTTACAATTAGCCAACCACATTTTCAGTTGTCCCGTTGTCGTAGTGTCTGATAACGATTATTGTGCCTTAGTAATTACACTTTGAAATAAAGCTCAGAGAAAAGCTATTTAATACCCATTTTCACTTCGAAACATTAATATTATATACCTCTCTTGTAAGTCAGGTAAGTCTATAGGTACTGTTGCATCCCATTTGGTAGATTGTGATAATCGAAACATTAGGTGTAAGTCCGTCATTGTATTCTGGGTAAGGCCACGGGTCTAGAATAGTTCCCAGATCACGAATTTAGTATTTTACATGTAGAAAAATTAAATGGATACTATGCTACAAGCGTGGTTCAGTACGCTGAGGCGCCGTACACTGGTAGGGGGATGACAATAGGACTGGGTACATGCCCAGCACCCAACGTACCGGCTGTCCTGATTGGCAGTTTTTTTCGCAATCATCTATGTCAACATTTTTCAACCCTTTTCAACTCGAGTACCAGTAAAATAATGCCGCGGTCTACTAAGTTAAGTGGGCCCAATTTTTACCTATGCGTATATTATATACAGGGCGTTTCATGTATGACGCGTCCGCGCGCACGGAAAAAATCGCGCGGGGCAGCGCCGCCTCGCTTGCCGGGAAGTCACACGGCGCATCGCCCGTGCTCGGGAACGCCTCATGCGTGCGCTGATTTCTTACCTTATAACACGTGCTGGAAATGTTGGCCATCGGGTTCAATACACGCTTGACATCTTCTAAGGATGTTTTGGCTAACTCTCTGAAGTGTTTGTGAAGAAATATTATTAATTTTAGTTCTTATGTTTTCCCTAAGTTCCTCTTCCGTACAGGGATTTGAATCATAGATACGCTCTTTTAGGTAACTCACAAAAAGAAATCACAAGGTGTCATTTCTGGAGAACGCGGAGGCCACAATCCACGACTGATAATTTGATTCTCATTGTAAACACGCTTTAAAGCACGCATAGAATTTTCGGCTGTATGGGGAGTTGCACTGTCTTGTTGAAAATGACCATAATTTCTTTCATCTTCTGTCAGCTGTTCAAAAAAGGTATTTAAAATATTGTCCACATAGCGAGAAGATGTAATTGTTTCAGTAAAAAACACTGGTCCAATAATTCACCTCGCATTAATTGGACACCAAACTCCAACTTTCACACCGTGTCGCGGCTGTTCGTGGATAAGATGTGGATTTTAAAATTCTTCGACTTTTTGTAGTGAACCATTATAACATAATAAATCGAAATTGATGTCTTGAATTCCTAAGAAAACACTGTTACGAAACCAGAACCGAACTATTGAACATGAATTACGTATTGACCAGACTCTTAATA
Source organism: Vandiemenella viatica (assembly GCA_031002005.1). Taxonomy (NCBI): domain Eukaryota; kingdom Metazoa; phylum Arthropoda; class Insecta; order Orthoptera; family Morabidae; genus Vandiemenella; species Vandiemenella viatica. The sequence continues at coordinate 55,721,320 of JARYHS010008074.1, forward strand.
TTTAATAACCAAATTAATAATGATAATGTTACTATAGGCTGGATGCTACACTATACCACCGGCCTAAATGCACAAAATAAAAGAAACTCATTGTTGTTTACTTCTCTGCTATTATGTTACCAACCCTACCACATTCCGCGGTCCGTACACCTACTACAAAATCCTCAGGGAACGGTCATTAGCATAATCCTTAAACGAACGGCACTATCTTTCTTGCCGACAGGAAAATATGTTTTTAGTGAACAGGTTATTGCAGGAAGAATGCTGTCCTACAATAATCCGTCGTACCTCCCTGATTCTATGTGCTGCGCATCAGCGCACTGTGTCACACTGACGGGCGAGCACCAGAAAAATTATTTCTTTGGGGGCATCCACAAATTACGTGAGGTGTTTTTCCAGATTTCTGGCCCCCCCTCCCCCCTGGTGAGATTTCGTGAGATCTGGACCCCCTCCACCCCTCTGGTGAGATCTGGTCCGTGAGAACCCTTTTTTGACGAAGACTTTTTTTTGGTTTTACTGTCCCGTGATATTTCCGTAGACCCCCCCCCCCCTCCCGCTGGTGAGATCGGTGAGATTTCGCCGGACCCCCCCCCCCTATTTCACCACACGTAATTTATGGATGTCCCCTTTTAATGTAATTTATAATGACTCAATATGTAAATCACACATATTGATAATCTTATGGCTATTATGTCGGTATTACAACTGAAGTGTTTAGCATACGTGTATATTACCAGAAAAGTAAGCCCTACTGAATAAAGCATGAAAATAGTTGTCTATGGGTTTACTTGACACATAATACTGAAAGATCGATTTAAGAGTTTAATAGATTGTGCGTTATTACAGAAATAATTCAAGAAAGCTTCCATTATAAGTGGATGGCAAAACTGTGCTTAATACATCGAGCTCTTATTTCGAAATTACCTGCTCCAGATATTACTGTTAATGAAAATGTTGAAAAATAGTTTTTGGGGAAGTTCTTACCTATTAATGGAAACACTCAATAACTGTCGCAAATATTTAATTAAGCGTTTTTGCTACATTTACAGTACGATAGACATCCTTTGTTTAATTTTTGGAAAAAAAATTAAATCGCAGATTTTAGTGTAGTTTAATATTTTTCAAGATCCATAAAAATCGGAGAGTGACACTTTTGGACCCTTTTTGATAGTTTTTTTTTGGCTTGTTAGACCCCAGTAAAAAAAAGTCTTTTCCTATTGTCATTACTAAATATACCTCATTGCAAAATTTCGCGTTTATTAAGTTTGCCATGAAACATCAAATAACGTAAAAAAAGTCAAAAAAAAATCAAAACTTAAGATTCCAAAATCTAACATAGTGAGCAACCGATTCATTTTTTTTTCAATTTTTGGGCACTGAAATCAAGAAATTCATAAAAATCTATCGTTGACAGAGAATAGAATATTGTACAGACTTAAAACTGCGGCAGAGGGCCCAAAATTAGAAAATTAAATAATCCCTCATTTAAAATTGTGTAGGATTATAAGTGTTGTTTCATTTACCTTCTTTAATCAGGTAAAAATCCTTTGTTACGGTGATGATTTATAGATTAAAAGAAAGAAGAATTAAACAAGGAGACAACAGGGGTCAATTCATGGTCCTGTCCTGCTTTAAATCGTACACGATTGAAATGGTAATGTAAGCAAGTCTGACAGAATAATGTTTGGAGAATGGCTCACAGCTTCCAGTCAATCTGTACCACTTCGAAACTAACAAGTGTACGAAAAAACAAGAAATAAATACAAAACAGATGGTGCTAGTTTAGCTTCAGACGAGTATGCTTATAATAAGTATTTGAATTTCAATGTTATACATCGTTGTCAGCACGATACAAATAACAAATATCTCTGCATATTAAAATATAATTTTTTTTATAGTACCTTCAAGAGATGCCCATCAATTTCATTGTATTCTATCTTTGACAATCACAATATCTTTGCAAATTAAGTTTACAGTTACATCGGCAAACCAGGGAGAAAGAATTTAAAGTATCTGCGGAATAGTATGACGTAAACATTTCAAACATCCTCCTGAATTTTTCTCTGTTTATAGTTTCTGAGCAGATGTACGAGTATGTTATTACTGTATAAAGCACAGATCACACATAGGGGAGGGTGGGGCACAAAGGAACACAAAAGTTGTTTTTGCCCATAGCTACCAACATGAATTTATTTTTTCAACATTTTAATTTTTTCCTGTTACCTAAGGATCTAAGCTATAAAAGGAATGCATCAACTATTATCATAGAAACCATATGTGACCATGAGCGGCCATTTTCCAAAAAATGAATTTTGTTTCATTGTACGCCGTGCCTGGGGTACAATGAAACAGGGCAAGGGGTACCTTGAAACAGCTGGAAAAAAACGCCATAAATCACAAAAAGCTTTATTTTTGAATTAATGAAAAAACAGAGGTATCTGGAACATAAAACGAGTTCAAGTGATCTTATTAAAGCACAAACAAGAAATCCTTTTACGTTTAGCCAATGTTCAAATTGTCGAAATCAACCCCGAATGAGATTAAGCTTTTTTGTCTTTTAGTGTCGCGAGACACAGTTTTCCAACAGTAGCTTTATGTCGTTTTTATTAACCGCGGCTATGTCATCAACAAGAGGCTCAATAAAGGTGTAGGAATTTGACCACGTAGTCCCCTTCATCATCTTTCATCTTGGTGATTCGACCAACGTAGAATTTGGAATGGCTTCTAATCTTGAATTCGATCAAGACATAATCTCCTAATACAGGAAGACGGTTCAATTTTTCAAAATGGTCAGGCTCAACAGAAAAAAACAACTCCTCATCTACGCCTATGTCCATGTCGCCATCCGTGTCAGCACATTCAAAATCTCCATCGTCTTCTGATGAATGAACAGGAGCTTCTTTACCAGATATTATTCTTCTTTGGTTTTGGTTGATTTAACATACAACTTCCTTTTGGCTGACGCCATTCTGAAAATTGGAATTGGCTTCTTCTTCTCTGCATTGGCTGTCATTTTTGGACTGCTCGTAGCAATCATACTCTTGCCTTTCTTCCTGTGCTTAAGATCAGTTTTTCGTTCAACTGCTTTTGGATAGCCACGAAAATCTTCAGGAGGTAGGAAAGCATGACTTGGACCAGTTCCTGGATCGAGGACTCTGATGACTGTCTGGTATGAAGCTGCTCCTTCTACTTGAGGGAAGGAAACGTTGAGTGAATCACTTGGCACAGCATAACCATGGGGAATGGAACACTCATGGGGCCCCATGAAACGTTTCATTGTGCCCCGAACTCCTCTGTTTCAAGGAACCCCAAACATGCCATTTCAGTTTTCCCTACTCTCTATCACGAATGTGTAGCAGTAGAAATGCGAAAGTCTGGCAAAAGCTTAAGTGATACGTATACAACGAAATGTCATAAGAGTCGATTGATTACAAAAATTAGTGTTGCCCAAATGCAAGAACAAGACGAGACTTGGCCAGTCTTGGTCTTGGTCTTGCATCAATACACCTGGTCTTGGTCTTGGTCTTGGTCTTGCAAAAATGCAAGACCAAGACCAAGACTGCAAGACCAAGACTGCAAGACCAAGACCGATTTTGGGCAACACTAACAAAAATCACTCTTACCTGAAGACGAAAATCTGTTGGAGGAAATATTTTACTTTCAGCCAAAAAACAGCACCTAACCTTGTCATGTCTGGCACGCAACAGGATATGAGGGAGCAATTAGCTGGCATTGATGGGAGTGGTCCGAAGTGCTTTCTGCCGGAATCCCGTTGCACTATGACTCTTCCGCGAGTCCGTTATTCACACTGTTTCACTGTGCCCCGTGTTCCATTGTGCCCCACCCTGCCCTACATGTACATGAAACTGTCAAACTTGCTTATAAATTCATCTCCTCATATTTAATGGCATCGTAAAACAGGTGTGAATTATGTCATAAATATAAATTCCCCATGGTAATTGCAGATAAGTTGTTACGAAAAGAAACACGCTTTGCATGCTGGGCTGCCACACGTTATCTACTTGATGTCGAATAATGAGTTTTCTTATACTTTCAGATTTCAACATTGACTGGTGGTCTGTGATTGAATAATTGAATGCACTCAAGAGTTTCATTTACCGCTGATTCAGACTTTCTTCGCCAGACGCAGCATGCCTCGTAGCCTCTTGAAATGGCTCCGTGTGGTATTTGGCAATTGCCCAAGATCAAAATAAGGCGGGAAGAGATATCTTTTGAGTCTCAGATTAAAGTGAGCTCAATTCTCAAAAAGGTTTTTGCGAAACGCTTCCAAAAATGGAGATATCACTAAAATACGTAGTTGCCCTACAATAATGCAACATCTTCTTCTTCCTATCCATTGTTAGATCTCGTGGCCTATTATAGTTTCAGTCCATCTTCTTGGTGGTCTTTCTAATCTCTCCTGCTCTATGTTGGTATTTGAGAATTTTTCGTAGTATCCGGTCCGTCTTTATCCGTAGTATGTGGTCTGTCCAAAATGTTCTGTAGTTTTGTACAACAAAGTTCGAGGGTAGGTGGGTCCGGTCAACGGGAGTACCGAAATTGACATACTACTTGGATCAAAAAGTAAGATGAAATTGTCATTTAAAACTCCCGGGTATTTTGGAGGCAGGTAATTTTTTTTCCTTTGTTGGTAGGACTGTCTGTTACATTTGCCAAGCGTCTGTTTGTCAAAGGGTTTAATTATCTCTGAGTTACACGTGCTTTTGTATACAACCAAAAGTGAATTTTTCGATTTTTACAATGGGTGATCTTGTTGAGCAAAGAACTTGCATCAAATTTTGTTTTCGGAACGAATATTCTTGTGCGGACACGTTGAAAATGTTGCGGAAGGCCTTTGGTGATCAAACAATGGCGCAAAAAAACGTTTACAAGTGGTACAACGAGTTCAAAGCGGGCCGAGAACGTGTTGAAGACGAACCGCGCTCTGCACGACCATCAACGTCTACCGACTGTGACATAGTGGCAAATTAAAAGTTAAAATGAGTTATATATATATAAAGAAAAAAAGAAAAGAATACAAAGGTTAATAAATATTGTTTGCCCAGAGAGGCTTTAAAATATAGGATCTCTGGGAAAAAAAGAAGTGAAGTTAGGAGAGAATTGTTGAGTAGAGAAAACAACCAAAAAAAAAAAAAAGATTGATTTGGCAGCAGCGTGGAGTTGAATTGAGAAATCTTGAGTAGGAACAAACCTGCAAATCTTGGGATGTCAAGGTTGTCTCAAACACGGTCATTATTGGTATTAGAGAACTTTTAAACTGGCAAACGAAAGAAATAAACTGCAAAAGATTATAAACGAAATACAGTATACAAATTGTATTTATTTAATTACATAGATCTCTTGCTCGCATTTAATTTATATGCGACACGACGAGGGCCAAGTCCAAAAAATCAGAGATTTTGTGCTTGAAAATCGTCGATTAACAATTAGAGAACTCGCTGATAGTGATGGAATATCATTTGGCTCAGCCCAAACCATTTTGAAGAATGTTTTGTGTCTCAAACGTATCAAGTCTCGATTGGTGACAAAATCGCTGAATTTTTTGGAAAAAAAGCATCGCGTTAATGTGTGTAAAACTTTGCTGTCTGACTATCAGGACCACTTGAAAGGCATCATTACTGGAGTCTGGAGACGAGACTTGGATTTACGCATACGACCCTGAAACCACCGACCAATCCAGCGAATATCGTGCAAAAGGTGAAGCAAGACCGGAAAGACCACGGCAAAGTCGATCGAAAATCAAGGTCATGATGACAGTTTTCTTTGATTATCGTGGTGTGGTGCACTATGAATTTCTTCCGGCGGGCCAAACTGTCAACAAAGAATATTATTTGAGCGTTATGCGTCGTTTGCGTGAAGCTATTCGTCTGAAACGGCCGGAATTATGGGCGAACAACTCTTGGTTTCTTCATCACGATAATGCACCATGTCATACTGCATTGATTCTTCGCGACTTTTTTGCCAAAAACTCGACTCATATCGTTCCGCAACCACCGTATTCGCCTGATTTGGCTCCGTGCGACTTCTGACTATTCAGCAAACTCAAAAGGCCAATGCGGGAAAATCGAGGCCTAGCGGACAGGAATAGAGCGCTGGAGAGGGACGGTCTGTAGAGAGCGGCTGAATGCGAAAGAGCGTGGGTAGAGACACGACTGTTCTGGTGTGGCGAAAGCGAATTTTCTCTTAAAGACCCTCACTGATGGTTCTGTGTGCGAGCGATAAGGCGGAAACGCCCGAAACACTGTCAGCGAGCCCGTTACTATGCGGGTCAGCAGACACTTTATGCCGTTGCGCCATGACCTCCAATTTAATTTTCTGTCGGCTCTCACTTTCACGAAAACTCACTGTTCTAGTTGACTACTCATTTGTTTCTTGAAATATAGTCCTCATTGTTTTTCCCGAGTGCTTGGCATCTTTCAGCCTAGTAAACGTGAAATATCAGCCTACCCTAAATTACACTTTAACTACAGTTAGTAATATGTATTGTATTTTATTACGTAATTACTTGGCTACTGAACTAGATGCGGACATCTGACGGTATCGTTCAGTGTTAAACGTTCATGTTTCGACTCAGTCACATATAATAGTTGTAGTGTCCAACATTAAAAACTATTAAGTTTAACAAAAAAAAAAAATCAGTAACTTAAAAAACATTTTACATGATCCTCGGAAGGTTGTTACACTCTCCTCCATGTTTCTTAATAAATCGTTTTAAAATTTTTTAGCTCCAATAGGATCTTTAAACAAAAAAAGTTGAAGTATATTGCTATTGATCACAAGGAAATCTAAATGACGAAGAGAAACTTAATTACTGTAAGACCACTGACATAGTTGACTGTGAATGTTATAAAATTCCCACGTTTTGGATTTTTTCTGCTCTGTGATCCTATAGGCAATACGTTTCTGCAATTACTGCCGTAAGTTTCGTACATCACGAAAAGCTGTCTATTGCCAAATTTTCAGAAGCCCAAGTATACTTTTACAGTTAAATTGATATTGTTATGTACCATTCTAGCCAGCTCGAAGAAAATCTGTATTTTCATTATGATTGTATGATTAACTGGCGCATCTTCATTCTTCATGATAATTGCACCAGACAAACACACCTTAGAACTAAAGTAGGAGTAAACGCGCATGGCATTCTTGGCCGTGATATCCCCAAGGTTCGGCCACCGACTCGAAGAATTTTAATTTGCCGCGTATGCATCTCTTACAGTCACTCTCCTAACCTAAACCGATTATCCTACCGAGTATAGGAGACCTCCAGTTTAACGTGGAGTCCGAACCACGGAAACGTACTGGCGTGATCCAGATAAACAAAACAAGATTTCCCAGTGATATAAGTAGCGTTAAGGACCTTTGAAAACACCAACCGAGACCTGAATTCGAACCAGGGACCTATCGACCTCGAGTCAGACATTTTAACCACTGAGCTATCAGACGGGCACATCACTGAACTAATAATCACATGCTCGATCGCAGACAACATTTTATGCATGGATGTGCTATCGACGCCTTAACACTATTCGAGGTGTGCTAGTCAGCTGCACTGTATCATGCGATTCAAATCGAGTCACATTTCCAACCCTTAGGGAGCGTTCATAAACTACGTAGCTCAGTTTGGGGGGGGGGGTTGGCTGCAAATCTACACTGGGCAACGTGGTGGGTGGGTGGGGGGGGGGGGGCTACCAAGCCAAGCCATGTAGCTTTCCATTCATATTATTTGTCAGAGTTAAAATAAGTTACCGAACACACAATTAATCTCTGTCGCATACCCTGCATATTATCTGAGCGTGTATCACCTTTCGATCACAAATCGTAATGTAAACCATCTGTTTTGTTTACGGCCTTCCACTGGCTTTCCGAATCCTCCCAAACGATTGCTGAATTGGTTTCCAGCCCTCGAATAAAATTTCACGAACAGACTAATAGAACAGTCATTAGAGCAAAGATCACATTTTCACTGTTAGGTAAGTCTACTTTTTGCCGAAGAAAATATGCAAACTGAGTTTGTAGTGAAATCGAAAACATTATCATCATCAAACAATATTACGTTGTATTTCATTTAATAATGTAAAAAAATGTCGCTGTTTCTGAATACTGAATATAAAAAGAGGCAGTTTGAAATTACCTCAGTATAAAAATTGATTACACTGCAGATTTTAAAAGTGAAACACCCAGACGGAATTTTAGGAAACTTTGAAGGTATATCCAGGGTCATACCCAGAAGAAGCGATAATAAACTGAAATGGATCAGGCTAACTTTATTACCATTAGATAAAGTTATCAGCAAGAAGTGCGCCCAACTTAAGCACCTATACATTCGTCGATCCTTACAGAAATTAAACAATACGTCTTTGCATGTTTTCTTAGCGTATGTCTCTCTATGTCTGTATGTCTTGTGCACTCAGTTGTTGCGCAGTTTCTGCTGTGTGACCATGTGATCTAATGTGTCTACGCCGTGCGGTCCAACTTGTGATCGTAATCCGTTGCAAGGCTTGTGCTGTGATGGCGGCCACAGTATGACGACGGGCATTATCCCGATGGAAGATGCTATTTGGTTGGTGCACATGAACGATATCACAATAGGGTGCAGCACCCCGTCCACATAGTGGTGAGCTGTCATTGTGCCTTCAACAACATCCAACTCAGTCATGCTGTCGAAACTGATTGCCTCCAAACCATGACACCAGTGCTGCACCTGTGTGACGTTCTGAAATCACAGTAAGGTAAGCCGTTTCTCCACTACGCCTGCGTACATGTTGATTATCACTTTGCCACAAACAGAATCGAGAGAAACGTACTCGATTCACGCTTCCATTTGCGTTTTGCTTTACAGCAGGTTAGAAAATGTTGGAAATGAAATCAGGTTAATGGAACACATTGCATAGTAGTCAGAGAGTGTAATCCAGCTTCAAGCAATTGGTTTGCAATCGTCCAGGGGATGTCTCTCTCTCTGTAACCACTGCTTGGATCTGGCCTGCAGTCACCACCTGTCTGTCAGCAAAAGCCACCCACACAATTTGGCGGTCTTCACGTGTTGTTGTCCTTCTGTGCCTGCTCTGGGAGTTCTAGAGCCTTCTTTCATCCACTGTGTACAAGTCTGTATACTGACATTGCACTATGGCCAACCCTTCGGAAGATTTCACGATTTGATGCACCCATGTCAAACACGCCAACTCTCCGACCTCTCTCACAGTTAGACATTTGGGTGTAGAGGGTCATCACTCTTATACTTGGTATACTTGGTCAACAAGAACTTAAAAATGTGTCATATTATACCACACTGCTCTCCACTTATAGGTCAAAAAACATAGCAATTTTGTATAATGAATAGCCCCGTAATGAACATATTATTACATTTTAACTTTCAGTTTTTAATCATTTAATACTCTTCATATGGGGATACTTGGGACCAAATTTTATTCATTTATGACAACTCTGCCTGGTTGCTGCATTTTTAATTTCCACCAGTGTAGATTCCATTAAGATAGTGATTCAATTTATTTTTAAGAGCATTATAGTAATTTTTATGTGCTAAAAAAGTAAAGGGTTTAGGGAATGTTTTCTTTAAAAAAGTTTATGCTGCGGCTCAGCGTTAACGCAGGGGTGTTACGGGGGGAGGCTAGACAATAGGGGGAAATGGACCTGGGAAACTGGTACGATCGGAGCGTCACTTCTCATATATATATATCTGTATGTATATATAACTTTCGTATCGTTGACTCCGAGGTCATTAAAGGTTCAAAAAACTTCGGGACGAGGAACGGGAGGGAATTCGACTATGACCTGTTGAAGGAACCATTGCCGCATTCGCCTGGAGTGATTTCTGGAAAACATAAAAACCGAAATCTGGACAACCGGACGGGGATTCACATTGCGTCCTCCGGAATGCACGGCCGCAAGCGTTGCCACACAGCTTATCAGACTCAATCTGTTAAAAGAAAGCAGTACTGGTTTAACAAGTGGAGGCCGCCAATTGTAACATTCAGATTCAATTCATAATGTGTGTTATAAAATCTCATGGCCAGAGGTGTAATGGGGCAAAGCAGTAACATGCACTTCTTCGCTGTAGTCGAGAAAATCAGCATTGGAATCCCGCGGCGGGCAACTAACTTTCTTTAATTTATTTAGTTAGTCAAATATGTATACAGATAATTCGTGGCAATCATTTTCAACAATTATTCACATAATAAGTTTTTTAATTGCCTTTTGTCGTGGAAAAACGTACGACGTCTTGTTTCGAGCCTCCCGTCTCGTAGTGCGGGAATGAAAGTCTTTGCCTTAAATGTAACGATCGAGTAACAATATTTGTATTTCATCTTTGCCGCAGCAAATATTTCTATTTGTCAAATCTAACATTGTTTGTGAACAACATAACGAAGTTCGAAAGCATCAGTTTTTTTCACAACAAAAGACATTTAAAAGACTTATCATATGCATAATTGTTCAAACTGATTGCCGGGTATTATCTGTATACACATTTGAATAAATAAAGAAGTTGCCAGCAGCGAGATTCGAACCGGCGACGACGGGTTTATCAGGCAGAGAGCTTGCTCGTTGCAACACGCGCCGCACCGCTTGAAACTTATCTCAGGGAGCGTCCATTAATTACTTGAGTTTAAATAGGGGGGGTCTCCGTTAAAATCTCACGTCATTTTACAGGGGTGGGGGTCCGATCAAATCTCACGAGGTCCGGAATTGAGGAAAAACACCTCACGTAATTAATGGATGCCCCCAACGTAGAAAGTATCTGAACGCAATGAAATACAGTATCTCAATGCCGATTTTCTCGACAACGGCGCAAAAGCGCGTGTTACTATTTTGTTATATTACACCTCTGGCCATGAGCTTTTATTACACACAGTATGAATTGAATCTGATTTTTACTAATGGTGGCCTCCCCTTGTAAGTAAAGAAGCAGTGTATCTATCTTGCTGTGAACGACGAATTTGTTGAGTAATAAAAATGAATATGTTTCTCTGTATCTTATGATTGCAATTCTACAAACGTATTTATTGCGGTAAGAACTCAAGATACTGATCTTTCTAGTTTCCGTTCCTTCAAAACCTTCCTAGAACAGAGCAGGAACATGCATGCTGTGCAGCGTTTTTGTGCAAGCAAATGTAATAACCAACAACCAGCCACAAAATAAGAGAAAATAAGGAAAAGACCGTCAGAGAGTAACTTCGGGTTGACAGTGAGGTCATCAATATTTCAAATACTAGGTGATTACTCTGAACGTTATCTATTGATCACAGCGAGTAAGAACCCAGAAACTAAGATTTCAGTTCTACAATCGGATGGCTTTCACATCACGAAAAGCAAATATTTTTGAAATTTATTTAATTATAATTCAGTTTGGATGACTAGAATTCCTCGTCTACAAGTGTTGGCAATACATACTTGGATCTAACCTTCACACTAGAAACAGACGTACAGACTTCACAGCAAGTATCATATTTTTCGTATCATAGGCCCATATGAAATAGATCGGTATTATGTAATCGTAAGTTTTCCCGCGAATCTGATGTTTGAAAATCTCTCGGATCCGAGAGATTTTCAAACAGATCGGTGTTTAGTAACGAACAGAAAATCTTTACAGTTCCAATTTTTTTTTCCTTATAGCTTTAAGCCTCATTGACTTCGAGGTGATTGGAGGCGCAAAAGGCCTGGCGACAAGGAAGGGGAAGGAATTCGATAATGGCCTTTTGAAGGAACCATCGCCTCATTCGCCTGGAGTGATTTCTGGAAAACCCAATACACTATAAAAAAATTATTTTTGAGCATGTTATCTTAGACAGCGTCGAGTTTTCACAGACAAATAGAAGTACATACACGATCATTCTTATGAAAAACTTCATTTGCTTTAATTTTTCGTTTTGTCAATAAGGTTTTATATAACTGTGTTTCACACTTGTGCCTAAATTTATATTTGACGTAGTTACAATTTTTCGTTGTGACATCCGTATTGAGTAATTTCTGCACACTCGGTACCTAAGCTTTAGTGAACTGCTGCTGCTTTACGTCTCTTTTTAACATCGAGGTCTTTAGAGAGCTTTAGTGAGATATCCGGGCGCGTCACTCAGCTTCCAAAACGAGCGGCACGATCTGTTGGGGGTATCTGCTGAACTCGACCTGGCAAATAGAAATCTCGCCAAAAGACCCAAAAGGTCAGGCGAGATGCCAAAACTCGGTTATTCTTAAATTTATGCTTAAATTTTGTGAAAGCATTCGATATAGTACCACTCTACAGCTCTTTAAGAAATATCACAATAGTTTTCTAGATAATTTCTCATTAATTCAGTAGGTATGCGTAATAGCACCTGTGCTATGCTTAATTCTTATAAATGAGTTTGAGAAGAAAGAGAACAATAATTCAAAATATGATGCTGTATACAGAGGAGTGTAAAATTCAGAAAATAACCAAGATCTTCAACTCCGTTTGTGTGTTATTTGAAGCTGATGAGAAATATGACGAACGAAGTTAAAAAAATAAAATTTGAATTACAGGACGTCGATGATATATGAGTAGGGTCTATCACTTCTTGAAAGCATCCACGTAGATAGATGCATTTGGCTCTTTCTTCCCACCTATCTACCTCTTTTCTAAAAATATGTGTTCCTCTTGCACATAGTATTCATCTAGGTCATTTTCCTGCTCCTTGCAGCGCTTCCATTTGACTAGGATTTCTATTGACTTGCGCAAACCACCGCATCATAGTATTCCCTATTTGATGTCTCAAACTGTTCACTTCCAACTCCTTTTTTATACGCGCGTTTCCGGGTCTTCCTCTTCCCGTTTTTTCCCTTACCCTACTAAGTAATTTCGTTTATCTAACTGGCAGCCTACTCCAGACCTACTTCGTCAGTGTCCACGTACCTGTATTTGCTGCATATGTTACTTATTTAGCGTATGATTGTATACATGAATAACAAAAAGCAAACATATCAGCAAAATAAGAGAATACAGTCAAAAGGAGAAGAGTTAAAATTGAATGTCAGGAACTCTAATCTATTCGATTGCTCTTTGTGATCCGTATATGAAATCTCGTGTTGTTCGTTTGAAGGCTCTGTAGGGTCATTCAAGAACTGTGTGTGTGATGGTTTAATATTCAGCAACGTCACAAGTTGGAGACTCCCATTCAACACTCGAACAGCCAAACACCAGATCTGCCACGTTTCGTCCGGATTCTGTTTAACGACACCCAGTTTTGCGCGGATAGTTGAAACCTCTAAGCAGATTAGTTGTACCCGTTATGAAGTGCCACACAACCAGATCTTGATCTGGTCATTCATTTTTTCAGGTTATATTGCCATCGTAGCCGTTTCCAGTACCGAGCGTGGTGGGTGAGCATTCGGGAAGACGTCGGTTTGAATCCCCGTCCGGGCATCCAGATTTGGGTTTTCCATGGTTCCCCAAATCATTCCAGGCGAATGCCGGGATGCTTCCTTCAAAAGGCCACGGCCGAATTCCTTCCAGTTCCTTGTCCCCATTCCCATCCCGTCTCTAATAATCTCGCCGTCGACGAGGCGCAAGTCATAAGTAAAACAAAAAAGTCCATAAGCACCATTTCCAGTCAGAACGACGGGTTTAAACCTTATTATTTTAGCCTTCCTCGCATTTTTATTCCACTCAATATGTTTGGTATCTTGGTAGAAATTTTCCACTTTATGTAGCCTGCTGGGTATCTCATTTTCCATCAACCGTCAGAATAGCATCTAATTATTAAATTTCTTCACGACATTAAGTGGTATATCATCTTATATATAAAAATCAATGTTTGTGGGTTTGTTCGTCTTCTATGCATTCCTATACCATTTGTCAGATTGCAATGAAACTTTGGAGAGTTTTCGAGTGTGCGTCTGCGAAAGTTCCTGTGGAAAAAAAATCCCAAAAAGTCACCCCCTATTCCCCATAACACCCCATAATTTAGGCAAAACCACATATTTTTTATCCGATTTAGATAGGAATTTGTACACTTATACTTTAAAACAAACATAAAAATACTGCCTATATACGGTTTCCGAATATTAATCCCCTCGCCCCCTTTCCACCCCCATAATTTTTTCACCCCATAATTTAGGCAATACCACATTTTTTATCCGATTTAGATAGGAATTTGTACACTTATACTTTAAAACAAACATAAAAATACTGCCTACATACGGTTTCCGAATATTAATCCCCTCGCCCCCTTTACACCCCCATAATTTAGGAAATACCACATATTTTTTATCCGATTTACATAACAGTTTGTACACTTATACTTTAAAACAAATAGAAAAATACTGCCTACGTATGGTTTCCGAATATTCATCCCCTCTCCCCATTTCCAACCCCATTACGTTTTTACCCCATAATTTAGGCAAATCACATTTTTTATCCGATTTAGATAAGAATTTGTACACTTATACTTTAAAACAAACAGAAAAATACTGCCTACATATGGTTTCCGAATATTCATCCCCTCTCCCCCTTTCCAACCCAATTACGTTTTTACCCTATAATTTAGGAAAACCACATTTTTTATCCGATTTAGATAAGAATTTGTACCCTTATACTTTAAAACAAACAGAAAAGTATTGCCTACGTATGGTTTCCGAATATTCATCCCCTCTCCCCATTTCCAACCCCATTACGTTTTTACCCCATAATTTAGGCAAATCACATTTTTTATCCGATTTAGATAAGAATTTGTACACTTATACTTTAAAACAAACAGAAAAATACTGCCTACATATGGTTTCCGAATATTCATCCCCTCTCCCCCTTTCCAACCCAATTACGTTTTTACCCCATAATTTAGGCAAAGCACATTTTTTATCCGATTTAGATAAGAATTTGTACGCTTATACTTTAAAACAAACAGAAAAATACTGCCTACATATGTTTTCCAAAGCGCATCCTCTCTCACCCTTTCCAACTGAAAATGAATGAAACAGCAGTTTAAAATTTATATGTAAATATTTTTTCATTTAATCTATGTGCCTACTCAAGTCCAGCAATAGTGAAGCATTGCCGGGTCAGCTAGTTCACTATAATATCCATTGGTGCAGATCGTTACGACACCACGATGAGGGCCGTGGCCTCACAAGCGGTTAGATGGCTCGACTCCTCATGGTGAAAGAAATTTTCGCTATCAGGACTTGACCGGTAGGCAAGGAGACTTGGTGTTGCACGATTCCTAATCACCAGATTGTGCACCAAAGTCCTGGGTTAAATCCAAAACCTCCACAGTGCACATGGAGACGTAAAACTTGGGACACCACAATGTGTCTTCCGGAAACGTAGACATGAATGGGCGGCCATATAGCTTCGCCCTCTCCCTACTTTCATCTCTCATCCACAACACTATAACTCTACACGATCACAGTCATACACACTTTGTAATATGACGCGCTGTCGCCACGTTACAAGGTGCATTTTTATTATATATGTCATAATTTTAGAGTAATTTACATAAATCTTGGACGACCACCTAAATAGATTTTTGTTGTAATTTTATAAAGTACGCAAGATTCCAAGTGAGGACTGTAATGAAATGGTGAACATACAGTGTATCTTGGTAAAGCGAATATTAAAGAGTTATTGAGCTGCGCAGGCTTGAAGCTAATCGTGGTCTTCCCGAACCATGGCGACAGGACGTCGCGGATCTGGGGTTTTGCCGGCCCACACATTCTGCTCCCTGGGGATGGGTGGTCAACAGGGTAACTCACCTGGCGGGAAATGCCTGCCACCCGACACCCGAATGTGCTCTCACCCCGGCGAACTTAGCCGAATAGGTCCGACCTCTGTGATATGAGCTGGGCAAATCAGATATCGGGGATATCACGTGACATTAGGTGCCGACCTGAAGATCCAATCCAAATGAGCGTATAACTTAAAATCCTGGGAATTTCTGTTATATGTGAGCTTCGAGACTACAAGGGGCGGAGCGAGAAGTTTTCCTCGTGGACCGAAGAGCGAGGAGCTGGACATTCTACCTGCGATTCTAGTCGAGTCTAGTTTGAGGTGGACTTGGAAAGTTGGCTTCTCTCGCCAACTGCCGGTGTACGATTTCTGGCTGCCGGCTTGCCTTGCTGGAGCAGGCTTATTACGCCGACACCACCAGTAATGCGATGATGCGCATTAACAGGACGTGTCTGTAGCCGCCGTGTGAGATAATCTCACACACCGTGGGTCATCTCCGGTCACCGCAGACATCAGACGCAGAACTACAATGGTAACTTATTACGACCAAGCCATCTGATCGTGCATTCCGTGAAACAGAACCCTTAAACGACTTTGAGAGGATAGATCCATGTTCTCACTTTGTAATTGTAAAAAACCCCTGAGCTAGCGGCATAATTTGCCAGAACTAGTTATTTTCGAATGATATATTGTTCATTCGTGGCGCCCATGATTTTCTTTTTTAACTGTAAAGTCACAGTATTATTATACCTTTGTCTGAGGTCGTCATAACTTGTATTTTTCATTGTTTCCAATTGCCATTATTTCTTGCATTTTGATTCTGAGATATATTTAAAAGTAAATATACAATTGTTTGCTTCCTCATGACGGCTAATTGTACCTCTGAGCGTTGTTTTTATGATTTTGCCAATTTGTGTTAATGTTAACGGTAAATTCGCCCAGTGATAAGAAAATAAATGTCATATTGTGAAATTTTTCCTAAATTCCAACGAACGACGAGATTCTTGCAAAATTAGTAAATTTTCACTCCTTCATAAAAATTAAAAGTCCACAATTATTAATCATAAAGGTATGAAAGATAATTGTAACGTAGTTTGCCCACCAAGGCACCCACTATAACTTACAACAACACTTTTGACACTTTGGAAGACAAAGGGAACCACCAGTCCAGTCACATATCTCTGGAACGTTATTGTGGAAAGATAACATCCTGCATAGCAAATACATACCGGGTATGGCTCACACTTTGACTTATGAATTACGTCATACATCAACTGAACACGAAATGATTCGTGTCTTGAAAGTATTTCAGTTTCATGAGTACTCTTCCCACTTTCACATATTTTTACCTCAGGTACTTTTTCTACAATTATGTAACTAATGTATTGCAATATTTTCCAAACATAACAAAATAATAAATTTGTTGGCAACAGATTAATTAAGGATCCGAAAAAGAGAAGAGTTCGCGTGTATCACGGAAGGGGGGTTCACGAAGCTAAATTTAATCATATTGTATGGAAATTGTACACTGAGAAATGATGAAGCAGTTGTTATGTATAGTGAAATTGTAATTCTCGAGTGAATAAAATAGTAATTTGAAATCAAAGTGAAATTTGTTGTACAGTAGTGTATAAAGAAAGAATTCATTGTGTTGAATACAATTTTGTTAAAATCAATACAAAAGAAAAAGTCCTATTAGTTTGAGGAGTGTAAGTTGACGTCTGATTCATTCTTCTATTTCAAAGAACCAACTAGAAGTAAAACTTTAATGATAAGATCCATTTATGGGAAGGATTAAGAAATGGGAACAACATAAAGAAACCAAGGATAAAGGGAAAAGACCATTTAGCATTACTAGTTTCAAGCTAGGAGAGAGAAAGAAGGCTTCTTGGATGCCAAGTTGGCTCAAATTAAGCGTTAAATTTACTTCGCGGAACTATGATGTGAGATATCACATCCAGTCGACATGCGCTCTGCTCTTCCCTAATTTTTTAAAATATATTTGTCATTTCCTGATGCGGCATCTACACAATTCCAAAATCACTCGTCCATCCATATTGTGTTATTAATTCTGACATTTCCATCCGCACTATGCTGTTTTTGATGAAAAATTATTTACCCTTTTCTTATTATTTTCTGTAATTATTTCATACTTAATTCACTGTTTAAAGTACTGAGCTGCTTCCTTTAAAATATTACGACATAGGGAGATAAATATTATATCTCGCTTTCTGGAATTGTTTTAAAATCACCATTCTTTGTAACAAATGGAAATATCGTCAACATTTCTTTGAAACCCAATATTACCTTATGCAATTGAATTTGTTTGCAGTTAATAGCAGCATAAGCATATACAGGGCGTTCGCCGGAAAACGCAACCCTCCCAGTCTGTTGCCGTCGGCAACTTGCTCGGTCAGTGGGCCAGCAGTTTCCGCCACGCGGCACCGTGAATCACCGCACTGTTTAACACCTCCGCTGCCCCAACAGTGCAGTGCAGTGACCCTTACATTGTTAAGAACGGTTTCTTTGCATTGTAGATAGTTTGTGACTTCAGTCTCTTATTAATCAGTGTTGTGAATAAACGTTTCTTTGCGGTTTGGCTGGTTTGGGGCTTCATACTCTTATTAATCTGTACCGTGTTTGAGTGTGAGTAAAATTATGGTACGTTACAGTTTGCAACAAAGAATATTTCTCTACGATACATATGTGAAGAAGAAGTCGTTTAAAAAGTGTCGCAGTAAATTTCGTCGCGAATTTCCTGGCGCTTTACTGCCAGCTAAATCAACAATTCTGCGTCTGGTTAAAAAAGTAAGAGAAACGGGTTCATTTTTTAACAAAAAGAGACTGTCGGTCAACCGTATTCTCACAGAGGAGAAAATTGACGATATCGCTTTTCGACTAGAACAGTCACCCAAAAAATCATTAAGTCAGTTAGGGCAGCGTGTGTCTCGAAATATGTTCAGAAGATGTGAAATGTGCATTACACAAGAGGGTCAACAGTTCCAGCATCTTTTATAAGGTAAGCTAATGAATTACGTCACATTTAAATGCTTAGCACACAAGTTTATGAAGTTTATGAAGCGTAATTATTTTGAAATAGTCCGCGGCCGACGGTCGAACAATGCCGGAAACTGAGCGCTCGCTCGCCGGGAGCAGTTTCTTCCTTGTAGCGCTAACAGTGGGTTGCGTTTCCCGGCGAACGCCCTGTATTTGTTACGTAAGTTCAATTTTACCCACTGCAATTTGTTAACGAAAACAAAATAACGAGGCAATTGCGTGTCGAGCCTCGTGCAATTAGGGTTTTTTAGTCTAATGATCTTAATACCCGCCGCGATCGTGTTAAGTCAGAAGGTGTCGCTTGTTACGAAAATCAATTCATGACGAGTTTTCAGATTGGGCAGCGAACACCTTACGCCGCGCCACGTTGCCGCTTGCCCAGTAGTTCAGTTCCAACAGAATATGTTATATTATATTAGGATGCAATGCAGTCTGAATAAAATCTAACGGCTCATGGAAGAATTGACTATCAGTTACACACAGGGGCGGATTCAGGATTTTGGTTTGGGAGGGGCTTGAGTGGACTTGGTTTTGGGGGGGGGGCTTGGCTTGAGTGGATTTTGTTGGGAGGGGGGCTTGCCTTTAGTGGATTTTGGTTTTGCCAAAATTACAATGTCGAAGATGGACCTAGATGCTTTTGTGCTTTTGGGGGGGGGGGAGGGGCTTGAGCCTCCTGGCCCACCCCCCCTGGATCCGCTCCTGGATACACAGCAGGTGTGAGAAATATTATTATTTTCTTCGACCTCATTTATTCCTAGAAAGATTTTAAATACGATATTCGTTTTTATTTTGGGTTTTCTATATTTATTTAGCAGCTCTTGAAGTGTAGACTATGTTTTTAGCAGCTCTTCTGCATGACAGCTGCCGCGCATGTCTGGTTGATCTTCCAGAATTTGATTTTTTTTTTATGTCGTTCCCAGGATTAATTTTTGGTGATAGATGAGGCATCCAATGATAGTTTAGTTGTGTGTAAACATAATGAAACGCACATAAGCAAGAGAAGAATGGAATGTCATTCGCCTGTAAATGAATGAAGAATATAAAATATTCTCCTTGCTCAAATACCTATGTATATCGATAGCGCCATCTAGAATATTAAAAACAGTGATAACGGGTAGCGATATGGACATTTGTACATACGACTTTAAAAATTTTTAAGGTATGAACTGATTTATATTTCCTGCTCCGTACTATTAGTTTATCAAGTGCATCCATTTCCGCACTTCTAAACTGAACACACCATTCAATATTTCATATCGTTCTTGCTTTGGTCACTAGAGCTGTAAAAGTAACGAGAAACTGTGTACCTTTATTTATTCGTTACTAAACCAATCAGTACTCGTTACTTTTGGTACAATCGATTGCTAGCATCTAGCATTCTATCTAGTCGCGCCGCGTACAGGACGACTTCGTTACTATCGTATCGCTCCGTTACTTGTTACTTTTGACACAATCGAGCACTGGTATGAAGCATCGAGTCGTGTCACGTACGGGTTACGGCATGATTTCATTCGTACTTTGTAAAGTTTAGGTAAATTGTTTATTTAGTAAAGTAAGTTTAGGTAAAATTTGTACTGTACAATAATATAGAAGTTAGAATATCGCAGTTTACAACAAACGCATTTCATAAATGTTTGAAATTAATAAAATTTCACTAAGGTATAATCAATAAAAAACAATAACAATCTCAAATTATCTATCCAAACTTTACAAATTACGCTCTGCAAATTTTAATGTGAAAAAAAGCAAAATTACAAAATAACTCATTATATTCTCAAAATTACTCGTACTTACTTTGCTAGAAATATCAGCACTTAACAGTAAATAATTATATTAAAATAAAGTACGCGCAACATGTCTGCATTTACACATTTTCCTTTGAAATGAAATTAATTCAAATCAAAATTCCCACAAAAACGCGACGTGCGATTTTTTTTTTTTTTTTTTTTTTTTGATGGCATTTGGCTACGAGGCCTTACAGCCAGCACTATGTAATTTTGTAGTTTGCAAGTATGTAATGCATCACTCAATGTATTATAGATTCTCCGTGGTATAGACGACACAAGACAAACACAACACTTAATTAAAACCACCCATGCCCGAGGCCGGACTCGAAACGGCGACCCCTGCAACGCGAGACTAGCATATATATATATATATATATATATATATATATATATATATATTCTCTTACTTTGTATTCGTCGGCAAATTGACTCTTCTTATTCGTTACACGCATTACCTTGCGCTTATGGCAATTTAATTTTAACTGTGAAGTGTCACTTCATGTTGAAATAAAGTCGAATCTCTAAACAATATATATATATATATCTGTTTGAGGATAATAGACTTTGATCGATCACCATGAAAGTTGTCACAAATATGGAGAAGGTTTTTGTACTATCCACCTTGTTGTAACTCACCACAAAAACGAAGAATAGTTCCTTTGAGAATTGTCATTATCAATTCGCTTTTCGCTAACACCGCAGATTATCCTTCTTCTTAGATGGTACTGCAACGTTTACTCTTTGTTTCTAACGTAAATTGCATACACAGCTTTTCAGTGATCAATAGTGCTGTAGCAAACTGTAGGCCTATATATTCGTTGCTGAATGGCGAATACATCATCTCACTCGAAGTACCCAAACATTAGTCATAAATTCATTTCGTTAATCGCATTTGTCATATATAAATATATAATATTTCGTTGATGATTTTTAATGAATTAAATATAGTCTACTGAGTTCAAAACCATCTTCACTCTACATTTCTCACATTGTGCGACCTGCAATGAGAATCTGATTCTCTAATAATATTATTTACTTCTAAAGTTGCTGTTTGAGGTAGTTCTGCTGCGAGGTACACGTCACTGTGTTATTATCGGCAGGCATACAGCCATTGGCCAACTAGTGTAGCGATAGTCGACACCTGTAGTGGCGACGGAGAATGAGGTCGCAGACTTTCTCCTCCCAACCATCACACCGGCGGTTTCTCTACTATCCATTATAATAACATAGGACACTGTCACAAGGATTGATAACATTCAAAATGAATCACTGCCAACGTGTTGGATTTCATTTATAGTCTAAGATAATGAAAGACTCAGCGAGGTTTAAACGTTTTGTATCTGGAAACTAAAATCGAAACGTACGAAGTATGAAGTAATGGCGTATTGATAAACAGACGGATCACCTAAGAGAAGCTACCATGAACAAACTTATCAACACCTGCCAGAAAACAGGACAATTACTAATGCTTCAAAGATCCACGTGGTTGAAATACTAGTGTTATCCGTTTTCTTCTACATCTGGACCATTAAAGCAAGAGACAGTAACAACACCAATACGTTTGAGATGTGATGTTGGCGTAGAATGCTGCTAGAATTTTGTACTAAAAGTCCATTATCCTCCTAACGTCTTTCTTCTCGCGGCAGTCAGTTTTTTTTGGACATTTCGTAAGAAGACGAAGAGATGTTATAAGAGGTAGAGGGCAGAACAACACAAGAAAGGAAACTAAGCAGATAGATGGACAATTCAATAAGATTACCTCTTCAGCAGACACTTAAAGGTGATGAAAACCATAAAGGGTGGCAAGAATAATTTAGGAATAAAAAAATTGACAGGTTTCCAAGTGCGTTTCGGATATTATTATTATTTGTGATTCAGGCCCCGTATACGTTGAAATTGAAGTCATTCGAGGTAGTCTTGTTGCTAGTGTTGTTCGTATTTAAACCTTTAGCACGTCGACATTATCGTCATTAGCACCCTGACAGGACTGATTAAAATCGACCACCGAGCATGGTGGTGTAACGGTTAGCGTTCTGGCCTCGCATTCGGGAGAACGGCGGTTCGAATCCCCGTCCGGGCATCCAGATTTGGGTTTTCCATGGTTTCCCAAATCACTCCAGGCGAATGCCGGGATGCTTCCTTCAAAAGGCCATGGCCGAATTCTTTCCCATTCCTTGCCCCCCATCCTTTGCCGTCTCTAAAGACCTCGCTGTTAAGAGACGTAAAGCAGTTAAAAAAAAAATTCGACTGCATTTCCTGACCGTATAGCTGGTTGTATAGAAGTCAGTCATAATGCAGATATACCCGCGGGGAAAGTATTGGAGCAAGGAATGGGAAGGAATTTAGATAAGGCCTTTTGAAGGAACATTTTTTTACTTCCAGGCATCGGTACTGGAAGCTGCTGCAGGACTTTGGACATAGTCTTCCGATTTTTATATCGTGTACAGCAGGCTCAATCTGTATCCATACAATAAAATGGTAGAAAATTTATGTCTGTAAATGAAATTTATTTTAAAAAGAGTACTTGAAATGTACACTACCGACCGCGGAGATGCCAAAACTGTAGAAGGTAATCCAACCGGGTATAGGGGAGCTACAGTTTAATGTGAAATCCGAATGACCGAAGCGTTCTGGCGTATTTCACATTACACAGCAAGCTAAATGAAGATTGAGTTATTGGATTTTGAAATTCCCCGCCGAGCAGGGATTCCAATTTGGGACTTTTGAAACTCCAGTCAGACTCTTTAACCACTGAGCCACCAAACCGCCTTGAGGTTAGCTACCGTAAAGTCATAAAACTATTCTTAGTCAGACTCCTAGGCTTTCAGACTGTGAAAATCTCATCTAATTCTGTATGATAGATTTGGGTTATACTGGAAGAAAAAACAGACACAGAACCGTTACAGATTTATGTTAGTATGAAACATTGCACCGAAAAACAAACAAAACAAAATTAGTATTTAGAAGGCTTGTTCTGGTGGGGTCTTGCTATTCACAACTTACCCAAAATCGTGGTTGTGCTCATAAAAGACATCAATACGAAAGTTGTTGAAAAGGCATGTGAAGACTCAAAGAGCATTGATCGATCTAAACAATTTTCATTTACTACAAGAGACAGTAAAAATATCCAAATATTAGTTGGACCATTAATCACTTTAAACATAGCTTACTGAAAAATCAGCTACGTGGTACAGTACTTGACCAGAGGCCGTAAAGAGTTATCTTGGTTAGTCAAAAGTAAATATGGTTTCCAATAGCGAAAACAGTCCCTGGCTTCTGACAGAGATGTGCTAAATTTATGGGCCGTTTTTAAGGACTGTAATTTTTTACAGCGTGTGCATCAAACCACGTTTAAAAGTAGTAGGAGTGGACGTATTGTAATAATCACTATTGCGGCTTTCACTTTAAACCAATCATGCAGGAATGCGAGCCAGGGAGTGTTTGTAGCGTATTTCACAAAGGTGAAGGTGACTTTAAGCTTCTGTAGACAGTGCAACAGTTACCGTAATTGAAACTAGTGACCACTGTATCCTTCAGACATCCTTGGCTAGTAGACCGACAGCAGAAACCTAGTTTAAAAAAAGCACACAAAAACGATAACACAAAACACAAAAACACACACAAAAAAAAATCCTGCACTCTCCCAAATGCAGGAATTTTTGTTTATTTCGGACGCGTTTCATCTCTCATCTAGGTATCGTTATGATCAAATGTTTTCTGTAATATATTTGCAGTTTGTAAATTTTGCATAGTCAAGTCTGTTTTGATATTATTATAATTAAATTTATACATAAGTAATTTGCTTCCGATCATTCTGGAAGTGTAAAAACAATTGATCGTTGACTATACCTCGACGAGAGGCTAAACGCGTCCGAAAGAAACTAAGATTCCAACAGTTGTAGTGGCGTTTATTAAATAACAATGTATTATAATGAAGTATGTTGTAATTGGCATCAGTATTTTTCTACTTTTAGTGCTACATATTATGCAATACATACCAAATTCCCATATTATAGTATATATGCTGTCAAATGAAAACCGACGACTCTTTTAATATCCTAAAGAGCCTACCCATCTTTTGCTCGGAGACCATTTCCAAGATTCTCATTTCTCTGTAGCTTTAGCAAACATTCATTTTGTCACAAAAGACTCAAATTTGAGCCAAAATATTACATTACGAATCAAATTTTCATTTTATTTTGTAATTATTTTGGTATGATTTGATGAAATCCACGATCTCTACATATTTCAGCTCTCTTCATCTCAACACTACGTTCTCAGTTATCGGCATCCTCTACAACTCTTTCCCTCAACTATTACCTTCACTAACAAATTAACTAATCCTACACATCTTAAAATTTAACTTCGTTCTGAGTTATAGAGAAAATTTTCATATGTTCCGATTTTTAAATTAATGTATCTAATCAGTTTGCAAGTTTAATGCCGGTGAAAGTGAAATTAGGGACACATTATTGTAATTCATTGTAATTTAATGTCTCATCGACAGCCAAGCAAATTAAAGGCGGTTTTGAATATCAGTATACTAATCACATGGAGCGTGAAATCTTATATATAAAAATCAATGTTTGTGGGTTTGTTCGTCTTCTATGCATTCCTATACTATTTATCAGATTGCAATGAAACTTTGGAGAGTTTTCGAGTGAGCGTCTGCGAAGGTTCCTGTGAAAAAAAATTTCCAAAAAGTCACCCCCTATTCCCCATAACACCCCATAATTTAGGCAAAACCACTTTTTTTATCCGATTTAGATAGGAATTTGTACACTTATACTTTAAAACAAACATAAAAATACTGCCTACATACGGTTTCCGAATATTAATCCCCTCGCCCCCTTTCCACCCCCATAATTTTTTCACCCCATAATTTAGGCAAACCACATTTTTTATCCGATTTAGATAGGAATTTGTACACTTATACTTTAAAACAAACAGAAAAATACTGCCTACGTATGGTTTCCGAATATTCATCCCCTCTCCCCCTTTCCAACCCCATTACGTTTTTACCCCAAAATTTAGGCAATACCACATTTTTTATCCGATTTAGATAAGAATTTGTACACTTATACTTTAAAACAAACAGAAAAATACTGCCTACGTATGGTTTCCGAATATTCATCCCCTCTCCCCCTTTCCAACCCCATTACGTTTATACCCCATAATTTAGGCAAACCACATTTTTTATCCGATTTAGATAGGAATTTGTACACTTATACTTTAAAACAAACAGAAGAATACTGCCTACGTATAGTTTCAGAATATCCATCCCCTCTCCCCCTTTCCAACCCCATTAC
The DNA here is from genome assembly GCA_031002005.1 of Vandiemenella viatica. Lineage (NCBI taxonomy): Eukaryota > Metazoa > Arthropoda > Insecta > Orthoptera > Morabidae > Vandiemenella > Vandiemenella viatica. The sequence goes on from JARYHS010008074.1 coordinate 55,747,188, forward strand.
GTTTTCACCCCATAATTTAGGCAAACCACATATTTTATCCGATTTAGATAAGAATTTGTACACTTATACTTTAAAAAAGAGAGAGAAATACTGTACACATTAATTTCACAAAAACCCAATCCCTTCCTCTCTTTCTACCACCTTAATTACCCCCTCTTCCCCATAACACCCCATAATTTAAACAAACACGTAAACCGTTCGTCCGATTACGGTGAAGCTTTGGTGAGTTGTTGACGGGATGACAGAGAAGGTTCCTGTAAAAAAAAAATTAAAAAACCCACCCCTCCTCCCCATAATTTAGACAAAACCACATATTTCATCAGATTTCAATGGGAATTTGCACACTTATACTTTGAAACAAACAGAAAAATACTGCCTGCATATGTTTTCCAAAGCGCATCCCCTCTCACCCTTTCCAACTGAAAATGAATGAAACAGCAGTTTAAAATTTATATGTAAATATTTGTTCATTTAATCTATGTGCCTACTCAAGGCCAGCAATAGTGAAGCATTGCCGGGTAAGCTAGTTATACATAAATTCTGCTATTAATTTAGAACAGAAAGCTAATACAGGAAAAGTTATTTGCAGTGCAAATTAGTTATCAGGTACGTGCTCTCTACAACCTGTCATAAAGGACGGATTTTATCCAAACTGTTAAAATGGGATCTTTATCAAAAAATTACCGTCAATGTACTGATTGTAAAGAAAAAATCAGAAATACTTGGATAAAATGTAGCATGTGCTCATGCAAATAGTAATTAAATTGCATGGAATAATTTTCTAAGTGAATATTTTGAGTGTGTCGTTTCAACCAGCAAAACAATGTTGGGATCCCGGAAATATTTCCACGATATATTCCTTGATACAAATTTCATTCTTTAATCTTCAGAAAGAGTTGTCTTCGGTGAGTTTCACTTCGTCTCAGGTTGTCATAAAATAGAAATATTTTACATCCTGTCGGCAAATTGCAACTTTGCCCTGTCGGATAGTGTCTCTTGCCTGGAAAAAACTAAAACTGACATTTTCTGTCGCCTTTGTTTCCTTTAATCAAATCAGGTATGACATTCACGTACAATTCGACTTCTTTTATTTTTGTCGCGACAAGTTTTCTTCTCTCTGTATATTTTCCAGTCTCTCGCTTTGTTCTGTAACTCGTCTTTAAACTGGTCCAATTATTTCCTTATATAGCAAGTTCAACTGGTTCTCTTCCACATACATTTATGTGCAGATGTTGGCATTCGAGACTCCCGCATCTGTTTCACATGGCCAAAACACTTTAACTGTTCATTGCTGAGACTTTCTTCAACTGTCAATTCTACCTTCACTTCACTACTTACATTTTCATTACGTAGTTTGTACGTTTTCTTTTCCCATCTCATCTCCGTAACTTTGTTTCGGATGTTTGTAATTTACTTCACTTTTGTAGCCAAAATGGTAAGTAAGGAACCCTTATAATTTCGTCATGTCAGTATCACAGCCTCCCAATTCTGCCGCCTTTGCATGGATTGTGTTGAAATTTTACCTCTGAAAAAGCAAAAAAAAAAAAAAAAAAAAAAAGAACGAAATATAGGGATGAAATTTTTTTTGTCAGACCTGGACAGGTATTCAAAAATACACTCAATGTTGTTAGGAAACATTTTTTTGAATTACAAGGTACATATATTCTTTTTTTTTTTGCTTCTGGCTTTACACCTCGTCAACGTCGAGTCATTAGAGGCTAGGGACATTTAATGGGAAGAAATTCGGCCATGGACTTTTGAAGGAAGCTCCAAATCTGGATGCTCGGACGGTGATTCGAACCACCGTCCTCCCTAATGCGAGGCCAGAGCGTTACCGCTAACCCAGTACGCACGGTGCAAGATATGAGTTCGAAACGTAGTTGATAATATATCTCCTCCCCTCTAATTTTCCAGTCACATGTCTGAAAAGTTTAGGGAAGAAACTCAAGAGGAAGAAAATTATTTTATGTAAGAAGCGTTGACAAGCTTTTCTTAGATATGCGCATCAATCTCTTATAAACGAACAACTTCATAATTCTGTCACCCGTGAATCGTTTATGATTTAATGTCATAGCAACGTATGTTTTATTTACAGAAAAACAGATCACAGATCCGTAGGCAAATACTATAAAAAGGACCAGATCCGTAGGAAAATTTGAAAAAAACTATTAACCCGTGAAATGTGGCCTGGTATCTGGTTGTTAGCTCCTTGACCATTTGTGTGGCTGTAAAACGTTTAGTGAAACTAATCACGTAAACATCCGTTGCGATACAGACGGTAATATGACTTCAATTCAAATGCCCCTGAGCTGGTTTTTTTTTTTTTTTTTTTTTTTTTTTTTATAATGGCTCTACGCCTCGTCGACGTCGAGATAATTAGAAGCGGTAAAGGACTGAGACAAGGAACTGAAAGGGATTCGGCAATTGCCTTTTGAAGGAACCATCCCGGTAATCGTCTGGAGTGATTTGGGAAAACCATGGAAAACCGAAATCTGCATAGTCGGATGGGGATTCGAACTTGTGTCCTCCCGAATGCGAGGCCAGAGCGTTACCGTTCACCCACCACGCTTGATCCCTGAACTAGATCTAGTGGCTAATTTGATTGCTTACCAACTCCCACGATCCTTGAATACAACACTGACATAATTCCCAGCCTGTATAAAAGCCGATTGTACAATGAAGGGAACAAAATTCTGCAATTTATTAACTTTTTTTCCTGTTTTAACCTGTGCCTGATAGTTATTTAGAACGAAGTTTAATACGGTAATAGTCGGAACTATAATTTCCACTTGTTGCTCATAAACATAAAATTATAATATTAGTTGCCTGTTAGTTTTTCAGTACATCGTCTTTTTGCGTAAATATGGGGTGTTAAATTATCTTAAAATAATGAACGGGCTATCTACTAAATCCCTGCCAAGATGATAGTCGCCAAACTCGGATTTTCCATCCTTCCAATAATGAAGAGCTATCGTAGTTAGCCATCGATTTCATCTTTGATACCGAGCGTGGTGGTGAACGGTTAACGTTCTGGCCACGCATTCGGAAGGACGCGGGTTCGAATCCCCGTCCGGGCATCCAGATTTGGGTTTTCCATGGTTTCCCCAAATCATTCCAGGCGAATGCCGGGATACTTCCTTCAAACATGCCATGGCCGAATTCCTTCCCGTTCCTAGTCCCCAGTCCCATCCCGCTTCTAATGACCTTAGCCGTCGACGAGGCGTAAAGCAATAAGTAAAAAAAAAAAACGTCTTTGATGTATCTACTTGTTGTTTCTCCTTGCTTTATCTTTTGTACTCCTGACCTCTTACTGCCCTCTACCATACACGAAGCATCCACAGTTCCCGGTTTTTCTTGTAGCCTATGATTTGCGCTGCTATACAGGGTGTTACAAAAAGGTACGGCCAAACTTTCAGGAAACATTCCTCACACACAAACAAAGAAAATATGTTATGTGGACATGTGTCCGGAAACGTTTACTTTCCAAGTTAGAGCTCATTTTATTACTTCTCTTCAAATCACATTAAACATGGAATGGAAACACACAGCAACAGAACGTACCAGCGTGACTTCAAACACTTTGTTACAGGAAATGTTCAAAATGTCCTCCGTTAGCGAGGATACATGCATCCACCCTCCGTCGCATGGAATCCATGATGCGCTGATGCAGCCCTGGAGAATGGCGTATTGTATCACAGCAGTCCACAATATGAGCTCTAACATGGAAAGTAAGCGTTTCCGGACACATGTCCACATAACATATTTTCTTTGTTTGTGTGTGAGGAATGTTTCCTGAAAGTTTGGCCGTACCTTTTTGTAACACCCTGTATAATAATCTATTACACGCGTTTCTTTTCACTGTGTCCCTACAGTTTCTGTGTGGTCTTCACTGTCCAGCACTCAGATCGCGTATCGTGCATGAAGACGTGAAGCGATGCTATTACTGTGGCAGGTGCTAAGACGGAATATTAAAGCTGCGCGATTACACTTTGCTAATCCTGACGAATTCCACTTCTGATCTTGAACGGCACTCACTTTACCGGATCACAAGGAAACGTTGATTTAAAACTGCTTCACACAATGATCATGCCAATGTATATTTAATATGCTAAAACACATTGTACAATCATGTTTTAATCACGCAGTTTCACAGTAAAAAAATATTTCTAGTTAGAAGTTTTCTTGCGTGATGTTCCATTATTTCGTACCCAATTATTAGATTTTAGTTTAAATATTAACGTCAGCATCTGTCAAATGTTTGCCTATCACTAGGTATATTCGTAGGCTTATGGTTCTCAATAATGGACTGATGTTGGGAGAGGCATTTTTAATTTTATGATATTGTATAGAGATTTCTTTGAAGATGGTAGTACCGACTACACGCCAGTGTTATGTTGTTCAGATAATACAGTTTACAGTTTATAGAATGAAATGGCAAATGTTTGATTTGGTTGAAGTTAAAAGCAAAATGCATCATCTGCGCGTGTTCCGCGTAAAATTTGTACCAGTGTTTGTATGGTCGTAATGTTTGTGAATGATGAATTTTTGAGGCGGAATTGGAAATAATATCATTTCCGCAGACGATTATCATAAACTACCATCATACCGCAACCGGGATGGCCACTACGCAGTTAGCGTTTTTCTTTTTTCTGTGTTTTGACTTTATAGTTTGTCTACGTCGGGATTGACAGAGCTGGAGAAGATTATGAGCAAGAATCGGTAAGTAACTCGACCATGGCCTTTTGAAGGAACTATCCCGCCATTCTCCTGAAGTGATTTCGGGTAACCAATCTGGATGGCCGTACGGAGATTCGAACCAGTATCCTTGCGACTGCGAGTCCATAGCGTTACTGCTCACCCGCCACGCTCTGGTTGGCGTTGGTGTGTGAATCCACGCTTAACATGCACGCAGAGTCTTGAAGTGAAACAATTTAAAGAGTGCTTCTCTTGCAGTCGCCGTTGCTGAAAGCCAGCCAGCCAGGTTTGCTGTCTGCGTCCTTGGCAGTTGCTATCTGCCCATTCACACTGGACAGGATCTTGCGTAAGGACCAGCATAACAGCGAAGCCTCATACAAGGGTAGACAGGGTCGGCTTAAGGAATTTTGGGGCCCCCTGCGAAGTTTGATTTGGGGGCCCCCTACTTCTTTTCTAGATGTACTTCTGCCTACACTTTTGATAATTTTTGTGACTTTATACGTGTGTGTATGTATATATACATATTGTCTATTCTGAATGCAAACATATATATATATATATATATGTATATATATATCTCAAACAACGATTAAAGAGACAGACTGTATTTTCTCTAAATCTGTGTATAAACAGGTCAGCAGTTTTTCTATTATTAGCTGGACGGGACCAACTTCGCCGAGTCTTTGGTGTTTTATCAATGCATCTCATATGGATCTCCCAACTACCGTCACTTTCATTTCTGCCTAAGCCCTGCTGCCCACTGTGTCAAATGAAATAGTTTTTGTATTAAATTTTATATTTATTAAATTTATAATTTTTTGTATACGACATATCTTTTCTGTACCTTTCTTTGCTAGTACATTTAGGTTTTTGGGGATGGAGACATGTGAGTAGGCATAGACATTTAATTCAATAACTTTTATATGAAACGTCAAAAGATGAATGAGTTTATTCGAACGAAATTACTTAAATTGCTGAAACAGGTTGAGAGCAATAAACGTCTTTAAATATACAGGCCTATCGTAATTACATCAGATAGAACTTTCTCAAAACTGAATCTGATGAAGGACTTCTCGTGGAACTCCACGCCTCGGAAACGTCTATTCTGAATGCAAACATTCTAAATTTGTAGATTATTTATTTTAACCGGAAAATTGGCGCGGACAGAAGAGACGCAGAAGGGACCCGCGAGCGACGTGGCGTCGACCATAATATTGTCTTCCGATCAGGCTCTTCTCCAGCAAAATAATTTCCAACATTATTTTTCTGGTTGGTCCATTAGGGAGCGTGCAAAAACTACGTGGCTCGGTCCAGGGCTGGAAGGCTACGCTGGGCTAAGGGGGCATCCACAAATTACGTGAGGTGTTTTTCCGGATTTCTGGACCCCCCCTCCCCCCTGGTGAGATTTAGTGAGATCTGGCAGGACCCCCCCCCCTCCGTGGTGATATCTGGTCCGTGAGAACCCCCCCCTCTCCTAGAAATAGTCCTGGAAACTTTTCTAGAGCTTTTTTTTAGGTCACAGCCTCACTTTTTGACGCGTAAAATCGACTTTGGCACAAATTGTAGACCTTCCGTAGACCCCCCCCCCTTCCCCCTTGGTGAGATCTGGTGAGATTTCGCCGGACCCCTCCCCCCCCTATTTCACCTCACGTAATTAATGGATGTCCCCTAAGTGGAGGGAGGGGGGTTCCGAGCCAGGCCACGTAGCTTTCCTTTCATAACATTTTTCACAATTAAAATGAGGAACAGAACAGACAACAGCATGTGAATATTTATTTCCGTCAGTTAATTATCTCCGTATGTAATTTACAATAGTCTGACAAGAGAAAACAGTACAAAATGTCTTCTGGAATCAAAAGGGAAAAAAGCTACGTGGGGGGGGGGGGGGGCGAGGGGGCTAGAGGCAAACGCCACGTAGGGCTACGTGGGGGGGGGGGGTTCACAGGAGGCCAAAATGGAGCTACGTGCATTATGCACGCTCCCCAATTTAGCAGTCTGAATCGGATAAAAGTAGAAATTGTTACCGTTGGCATTAAATTGGAAAAATGAGCAAATGCCTATATTGGACCCAACTTTGTATAGTAGGCGACCGGAGGTAGGGATTTAGCAGACAGTCACCCACGCATTTGAGGTTGCGGATGCGGTCCCATCTGACACCACGTGTCCCGGCCTGTTGAGTAACCGACTGCAGGGAGCGTGCCAAGCCCGCTCTGCCACACACCACACAGCCGGGCCGGAAACAGCGAGGGCGCAGCAGTGGGTGCCTATTGCTTCATTAGCGAATCGCAGTACTACCTGCTAGGCTGCTACAGTGCGAGGCCAATCAGCGCTTAATTACAGGATGATTGCTGCAGGAAGAGTGGTGGGATTGGTAGAGGTCATTCAGTGAAGGAAAAGATCACGAGATGTTGCATTTATTACCGGTATAATTATAAGCCACTAAATTAATTGGTCTAGCAATCTGACGAGTATCGGGACCTGAAAGATTCTTCTAGTATGGCTAATTCTCACAAGAATATCTCCACTCAAAGCATCCGAGGTAAACGTTGAATATTCAGTAATTAATCTTTTCAATTCGTTACTAAAATAAATTCAGTTTGGCACGTCCATTGGACAAGTGGTTGTAAACTATTTAAAACTTTTGCATATACTGAAGACTGTTATAATGGAATTACGAGTGATACAAAGCCTTGGAGATGTCCCTGCTGAAGTATGATTATACAGTATAGAACTCACATCGTGTGTTTTGGGAGGAGAGCAGATAGCTTTGTTCGTGGAAATTTCCAGAGAATATAGTCAGTAAGTGATACTATAGTATTAAGATTGGGACTCATTGCAAGATGAAGAGCGTGTTGTATATTTGTAAGGCACACATTGTCCAGGAGACGTAAGTAGGTACTAGTAAAAGTCGTGAACTAGAGGCTCAGTTTTTTTTTTAACTGCTTAACGTCTATTAACAGCGAGGTCTTTAGAGACGGGAAAGGATGGGGGGCAAGGAATGGGAAGGAATTCGGCCATGACCTTTTGAAGGAAGCATCCCGGCATTTGCCTTGAGGGATCTGGGAAACCATGGAAATAGACGCTCAGTGCGAATATTTCGCGAAACCATTAGAAGTGCCGAATCTTTCGCTAATAGAAACAAAAATACCAGAAAAACTGCATACTCTAGAAAAAAAAAACACACAGATTATAGTATTTCTGTCATGTGTGGTGCTGCTATCTAGCGGTAATGCGATCACTCCTTATCGACGCCAGCGCCGCCTAGCAGCCAGACTCTGAACTATAGCATACGCGTGACCTTGATTGCCATAATTTTGCCATTTACGGGTAGAATTTGGAAAAATCCCTTTCTTAATTGATGATGGCACTAGAGTGAAGAACTTAATCATTAAGATGATCCTCCATTTATCGATTTTGGTTAAGGATGACGGGAGAAAGATACCTTGTCATATATATGATGGAGCTGAAGAGATAACCTTGACCATAACGTTGCACTTAATTCCAGCCTTACAGGAGGGATACTGTTTTTATTTCTATGTAAGGAAGTAAGGGACTTGAATAAGTTACCAAAGGCAGGGCCGGCGTTATAGAGGGGGGGGGGGGGGAGGGTAAGCGGGTCAAAAAAAAGGTCGCCAATTTACCCGGGGCCCGAAATTCTTAGCGCCGGCCCTGACCAAAGGAAGCATTGAACAATTTACGACAAACAATGAAAGAGTTTAGAATAATAATTCAGGAAATACAAAAGAAGATTTGTAGATAAATTGCCATAGGCAAATTACGTCCATGGTAAACAATAAATCATAAAATAAGTACACACATGTTGGTTTTTCTCAGTTATGAACAAATTCGCTCTGATTTATGGAATGCACCATCCTAAATTTTGTATGACACCTCTTGGAATAACCGTGCCCTCTGTTTTCAAATTGCATTTTTTTTCTTCAGTTGGTTCAAAATAGCAGCCAGCGGATGTATTCAAACTCAAATCTTTGGCTTATCAGGCGTTTGAAATCGAAGCCTCGATTCTTCCAGTTGACGCACGAGCAGATGCTCTACGGTTATAGATAACTCCGCTGCCATAAATAACATCTGCCAGACGCTTACCTAACACTGCTTCGTTTCAACACTTCTAATAAGCGCTTCTTAGCGATCTCAACAGATGTAATAAATTCGTTGCTGATGACTTTTTATCAAATTCAAATATAACTTGTGTCAAATACGAAATGTTGCATCGATGAAATGTAATTTCTTGCATCAAATCAAACGTAAGGCTATTTATCATCAAGGAAGCTGTGTTTTATGGAGTTGGAACAAAATTCTTAGTTAAGCCTTAACCACCTGTAAATGAATGATTTTAAGGCCGTTGTTTTAAATGAGCTTTGAGATGACGTACAACGACCACTGTTTCCATTATTTCTGTGTGGATACATCAGATATACGTAATTATTTAATTATTAATTTAATTGAAACGGAGCACGCCAACCGGTCGCAATTCCCTGTCAGCTAATTACCCCATTTTATTTTATTTTTCAATTATCTTACATAATTTGAGTGTCAAATTTCTCCCCATCTACTTTTGTGATTTACAAATTTTAATTTTAAATTCTTTCAGAGTTTTTGATAAATTATTCATCACTTCACTTGGTAATTTGTTCCAAACCCTGACACGCTTACCACAAAATAAAATTTTCCCTCTTCCTGATGCATGAAATCGAGTGCCAGCTTGTGGTCATGATCGTCTTTCCCCTTCCATGCACTAATCCTATTTCTTCGATCAATACCCCTCCAATCCCATCACCCACATGTTATTGTCCTTCCTAATGATACGTAGTATACATACGTAAAAAATCTCTAGCAATTCTTACAATATGGAAAGTATAACAGAGTCGAAACCACACCCTAGCCGGCCGTCCTTGGCGTACCAGCAACCGATCTACACATCTCACACTGAGCCGCAGTCCCAGATCAAGGCCCACGGGACACTTCCGAGAAAACAAAAATCAGTTCCTACAATACCTTCGTCTTGATTCAATGTGGGAAAGAGTGCTAGAAAATACGAAACAAGGAAAAACCATCAACCATATTTCCTAAATATCAGCAATGTTTCGTAACTGATTTTTCTTCCATTTAAAAACACTTGAAAAGAATAAATTATAAAGACTATACCCGATTTTTTTTGTAAACATATCATTTTTATGTCAGTTGGATCTACTCATTTTTGCTTACCGTTATTTCCTGAAATCTTTCAAACATCTATTGGGTTTTTATCCCGTAATTTCATTTATAACACTATGTTTCAGTTTACGCAATAAAAAAGAAATGCTGGACTAGGAACAGAAGTCCGGTTTACCAAAATTATTTTGCCTAAGCGAGGGCTTGGTATATGAACTAGAATTTCAGCCACGCATCATGCTGTCAGATATAATTCTAGTAAAGACTCGTATGGTCGTAATGACTTGTTGACATGGTTTTCAGTGGCTGCCCTCTTATAACATGCCTGAAACTAACTTGGTAATACTGTCGGATATAATGGACCTACAGTTTAACGTGGAATCCGAACCACGCAAGCCATCTGCTGTACTTTACGAGACCAGGAGTTAAACCGAGGACCTTTCGATCTACAGTCAGACGCCTTAACCTCTGATACAGACCGCAACATACGTCCCGTGTAGCCTGGTCATTAAACTGACCCGCCCCTGGAGGAAAGTTTCGTCATTTCTGTTGCCGACAACTGTGGAAATACCATTACGAACCAAATGTTTTCCCATGGTAATGACTCTCCACTGTGCTGGATACAAAACGTTCGGACATACCTGCGATACCAGTGCGTGAGGGTTCCATTTGCAGCAAGGATACACTTGAGCAACCCATACAAGTTCTCAGTGGAAATAATTAGTAATAACGTACACGTGGTTATCAACGGAATTCATAATACAACGATAATACCAAACAGCGACGGAACCACACTATTGTAGTTATCAACTACATTATTGTTCTTATTTACTTCAACTAACCGCGGAGCACAGAAACAACTTCATGCTTTGCTTTATTTTCTTTGTTCCAAATATTTCTTTATCACTTCACTGTGTTTTTCTTCTTTCTTCTGTCAAAACAATTTTGTTTTTGTTTCTTTTCATTCTCTCCAAAAACCTCAAACTCTTTGATCTTTTTGTAGACATACGACCAGACTCAAGATTTCATCTTTCTTGTGATTAAGTTCTCCTATGTTCGTGTTTACCTTAGTATACTAACTATTTTGTATTTTTATCAAAATAATCAAATTATGTTTTTGTAAGTCATCTTAAATTCAATCGCACCAGGTGCTCGTAAGGGCAATTCCTCTTCTGGTAGTATCCGCAAGATTTCATATATATGTGTATATATATACATAATTATTTATTATTTCTTTGCTTCAATTCGTATCCGTCCGACATTGATCCAGAAAATGTTCTCAATGTTTTTCTCCAATATTTCCTGTAATATTTCCAGAAAAACATAATTCAGATCTTTCACTTCCCAAATTTAGCAGCCATTATTTCTTTGTCATTAACTATGTTGGATCGATATTGTCAGAAATTTTAGAAGGACCGATTTTTTTATTGCAGAAGATGTAGATGTTGTCATCGAGGTGCAAGGTTTGGCCAGAGGCAATTTGCCTTCTGTTACCACTTTTAAAAGCCACTGTCGCGTTCGCTATGTCACGATGAAAGTATCAGCACACAACAACATCTTAAGCAAGTTGACGGAATCTAGCTGGGCAGCTAACCCAAGCTTCATCCGCACCTCTGCCTTAGCATTATGCTACTCCGCAGCAGAGTATGCATGTCCTGTGTGGCAAAGACAGTAGACGTTGCCATCCACAGAAAATGCCGGCTCATCACTGGTTGTCTCAGACCATCACCTTTGAGCAAAATGGAGATACTAGCTGGCATCGCCCCTGGAGATATACGCCGGGAAGTTGCCACCAGCGTGGCAAGGCTTAAAGTGAATGAAGACGTCCGGCCTACATGGCTATACACCAGCGCCGTCGAGACTAAAGTCCCGTTCAAGCTTCATGCGAACTTTAAAACCACCAACTGGAGCTCCTAGCAATGAAAGAATACTGGCTTGGTAGAAGATTACAACAAGGTTTAGAGTGGATCAAGCCAAAAGAGGGTCTACCACCTGGGTCTGAACAACCATTTCCCATATGGAAGTCGCTAAACAGGCTTCGAGTTGGAGTTGGTCGTTGCAAAGATATTCTTGCCACTTGGGGATACCTGGGAGAACAGCCAGATACCACATGTTCGTGCGGCGAGAGAGAAACCATGGTACATTTGCTGTCTTGTCCACAAATTGGAATAAATGTATCTCAATTTGACCTCCAATCAGCTACTGACAAAGCCATCGCATTGGAGGAAAAACTACTGCATATTTCATGCTGTCATCGACACGAGAAGAAGAAGACTATGTTGGAATCTTCTCGCACGCAAACAACGCCCATGTTTCAAAACGATATCAAATGCTACACTGTCTAGACTTCTCTGGATTCACTACTACATTTTCAGTGTTTACTGTGTCTGCCACCAAATGTTCATACTAGCGATAACATTTCTTCATCACTTTAAAATTTCAGGTTGCCGGGATGAACCTTGATTTGAAAAAGAAATGGAGACCACTTTCGTCTCTTTACTTGCAATACAGTGATAAATCTAGAGGAATTCGTCAGATAATTGTTTGAAAACTTTACTAAATGAATAAAAGTATCACATATTTCTCTATCATAAAACTAGCTTGATAGAAATATTCTAGTGGTTTGTGGCCTCCGATTTCATTCTTAGGAAGCAAATATATAATGGATTCATCAAGAACATAGGGAACTCCAAAAATTTTATGCACGACAGACACTGCAATAAATTTTTCCCCCCCCCTTCCTGATCACACCACTCAGTTTGTAACTTGCCTTGGATAATCGTTCGCAGGGAATTCAGGGAACAACTTGAACAGCGGTGTTATGAGTTATTACAAAAACAATTAGCTGTTCAGAAGATAGAAAACGTTTTCGGAGACGATGGCATCAATCTAAAAGAAGCAAGAACGCGGCTAACTGTAATCAGTGGTCAACAAGGGCCCTGGTGCAAAATAAAATTATGACTTTTGTTTTTAGCTCTGCCAAGTTCTGGTAGGGGTCCCTCTGAGCTGTGCTTGGGGGCCCCCTGAGATAGCGTATCTAGGTTCACAAGGCTCTCGGAGCTAAATAAAATGAAAAGGTCGCCCATTTGCTCTGAAGGCCCGTAGGACCTCTGAGCTGCGCTAGGGGGCCCCCTCAGCTGCGCTCGGGGCCCCCATGAGCGTGAGGGCCCCGGTGCATTGCACCGCCTAGCCCTATGGTAGCTACGCCCCTGACTGTCATGCAAATCACGTTTGTAGTTGTATGTTTTACGTACTGGACAGAGTTTGACAAGTGCACATCTCAAGCCCAAAACGTCGTCCAAGAGATGACAGAGATCATCCGTCGCCTTCCTCATAATGTTCCGCGCAAACTGTCCGTCTTGAAACTAACGGCAAATTGATATTTCCATCACAACAAGGCACACGCCTATTAGTCCCACCTTATCCAGATTTTTTTCGGTCAGACGTAACATGTCTTTGGTTTTACAGGCTCCCTATCCTACTGAAGTGGAACCGTGTGATTATTTTTGATTGTTCGTAAGGAACCCTGTTCTAGCTGTAATTTTTCTGTTAACTGTTCTACCGGCTAAAACTTACTCGAAAGTCAGACGTCAATTAAACGAAATTGTTCGTTTTACATTTGGAGAGGCATTTGAATAGATTTTGCGCGTCTGGCATATGAACTTATGATCTTCGAACAAGGTAAATGATTTTGATGGTTCCGAAGCTGAAATGGTGAAAACAGAATCATTATAAATTGGTCAGATTGTTTGCGGGAAAGCCACAGTCTCGAAATTCACCCCCTTTGAACCGATTGAGATCAGATTTTCTAACTTATCACAAAACTGAACCGTGGAGAAATCCTAAAATCAGATGTTGTACGATATCTCCGCAAGAAAAAAAAAACTAACACTGCAATCGAGTGTGGTATCGTTTAACCGGAATAATAAAAAAATATATAATTAATGTTGTTTTGGGATATCACGAAAAATCAAATCACATAGTCGTTAAAAATGTTTTCTCGCCTCTTATTTTCCAACCATAAATTCAAAAGAACTGAAAACATTCAATGTGATCGGCAACGAAAATTTGTTTTTGGTTAGATACAATTACAAATTGCTCTAAATTTTAGCATTATACTATCCCAAACAAGCAGCCTCATAATTCCGCCGGCTTTTCATCGTTAATAACGAAATTTGGCTGAATATATCCGCAAGAAAAAAATATTTTCCCATACACGTAAGAGAGTTGAAATTTATTTTCCGCGTACTCTATCAAATCCAAGGATGCAATTAGTGTTTTTTGGAGCTTTTTATTTAGTTGCGAATTTCGCCAAACACGACCGTGTAGAACTGTATTGATGAATGACATAATGACAAATAGTTATTTAGTTACTTTCATATTGTAAGAATCTTCCGTATGCTTCTAAACAAATGTCGTTCAATATCATTCAGATATTTTCTCCACATTATGCGTTGGGTAATTCTAATATAGTGGTTAGTGTTCGTATCAAAGCATGAGCACGACATGAACATAATCGTAATATGGAAGATACTTCAAAGTGCCTGAGTCACTTTTCGTTTTATTTATTTTTTGTAGCATAATGTGAATCATCATTTAAACATTATGTTACAGTGGCTATGGTAATGTCGCTGGGGAAGATCTTTACGCGATAAACAAAGATTAATTAGATTAGCAGAACGAGGCGTTTTGCAAATGAGCTGGTAAGATGTAGTGAGCTGAAGATATTAATGAATAGTAATTTTTTTAATCATCAAATATTCTTGAATGCTGTCTCAAAATTACTTATGGAGTGATGAATTATACAGCATGATGACGTGTGAATCAGTAAGAGGAGGAAACGCTGACTGTGGTAACTGCATCATTAGAGATACGCGGCTGGAAGTTGTTTATACAGATAAGCATCAAGAAATCATATTCCAGAACTTTAAATAACTCTCTGACATCCCGGAAATCGAACAGGATGTTGACTGACATGGGCGAAATCGTGAAAAAGTTAAACGAACCTATAACGGAGACACTTAAAATTTTTCTGGCATCTTCAGTATCAGAAAGCTCTACAGTGTGCAGACTACTCATCGATAATTGTTGAAGAAATTTAAATAGATTTGAAGAAGATTAATAAGTTTTGATTTTTTTTTTAAGTTGAAAGCGTTACTGGTTTGTTGAATGCATTGCTGTCTGCGGTTTCGAAGAAAGAGAGAGTAATTTTCTCGAGAACTCGTCGATGTTAACGACATCAGTTAAATTTTGTTCGTAAATAACAAGAAAGTTTACTTAATTACGAGGCAATACATATTAACAATCATCATAAGGAGGGTTCGGATCTTTAGGACAAGGCATATTTTTTTCCTGCCTTCTTTTTGAGCTGAAATGCCGAATTAAACACTGATTCAACGTTTTTGATTGTATTTGAACGTTTTTATATAACATATTAATGCATATTCCTAGTTTTCCTAGTTTTTGGTCATATTTGGATAATATTTATGGTCATATGGTCATTTTTTCAGGAAAAATCTGGTAGTTTTTCAATAGTACCGGGAATTCACTAGAAATAGATCAGAAGAAATTAAGATAATTATTCACCGTACTGTACTTCTGCTATACAGGTAGGGGAAAAAGACAAAACTAATTGTTACTGTGGTCAGAATTCACCAGTCAAGAATTGAAGTTATATCTCAAGAACTTACAACGACAACTGAAGAAGCCAGGTTACAACTATGGGAAGCTAAGGCTCCCCTTCCGCATGGCTGGGGAAGAGTGTCTGAATCTTTGCCACCTGGTTATGACAAGGGATGGTTGAAGTCTTTGAATAGGCTGAGATCAGGATTGGGCAGATGCAAAGTGAATTTAGCAAGATGGGGCTATGCTGAGATCAATGATATCAAGTGCGACTGCGGTGAAGACCAGACTGTCCAGCACATGCTCCAGTGTCGACTGTGTCCAGCATCCTGCTCGGCAGCTGAACTGTATGAGGCCTCAGAAAATGCACTGGAAGTGGCCAAGTTCTGGTCGATTATAATTTGATGATTGTGATTGTGTAACTGTATGTTTCTGATACGAAATAATAATACTCTCTAAACGTAAAGTTCCGCCCACCTTTTAATCTCGAAAATGTAGCAGAAGCATGCCTGTGCCGATCCGCGTCATTAAATATCTCAATGAAATATCCTCAGTCATCTTTAAATATGCAGTGTATCAGTGAGTAGATCTACCGGCGTGCCGAAAATAAATTTTTCTGAAAGTGCGAAGTTTCGTAAGGAAATTTAGAGAGGAGATCAAAGAGTTCTATTTTGTAAATTATCTTAAATTAAAGTGACTTCAACAAAACGATTTAAAATTTAATTTCCCAATGGTACAGCGAGTGCACGGAAGCAAATTATGCTGTCGACATGAAAGCGACATTACTAGATAAAATAAATGATGTGTAATTGAGCATGTTTTGATGTCATTTGTAGGTCTTATTTACCCATTTTTAAGGTCATATTTGCCTGCATGTTTCTCTACTTTTTTGGTTATAAAGATCCTGAACCCTAATCATAAGCGACATTGAGAGACAAAGTTAAATGTTGAACTTAAATTGTCTCGTCGAGTCGTCCTGCAAGCCTCTCATTTCAGTCAGAATTTCTTGATTTTCCGCAAAATACTAAGCTTCGGAGTAGAAAAACTATTTCTTATCTGGTACTTGATGTAGTCTAGGTGGAGATACACAATCTCTAATAACCAGATCGCGTAACAGTATGGAGTGAGGGTGAGAGACAATTTTTATAGTAATTGGTCCTTCACAAAGGACGTTAAAACTTGGTGCAACGAGGTGTCTTTCAGAAGAGTAGGCTTGAATAAATCTGCTCCTGCTTTCATATAAGCAAAAAGTGGACATTACTGCTGTATCGGTGATTTAGTACTGATGATGTAGGTAAATTAGGATGAAACCTTAGATTTGTTTTGGAAATGGAGTATCAAAAGTGGATAAGTAGCCAGTATTGCAAAAATAGTGTTTTGATATTACACTGAAGAGCCAAAGAAACTGGTACACCTGCCTTATATCGTGTAGGGCCTCCGCGAGCACGCAGAAGTGCCGCAACACGACGTGGCATGGACTCGACTAATGTCTGAAGTAGTGTTGGAGCGAATTGACACTATGCATACTGCAGGGCTGTCCATAAATCCATAAGAGTACAAGAGGGTGGAGATCTTTTCTCAACGGCACGTTGCAAGGCATCCCAGATATGCTCAATAATGTTCATGTCTGGAGAGTTTGGTGGCTATGGGAGGAGTTTAAACTCAGAAGAGTGTTCCTGGAGCCACTCTGTAACAATTCTGGACTTATTGGGTGTCGCATTGTCCTGCTGGAATTGCCCAAGTTCGTCGGAATGCACAATGGACATGAATGGATGCAGGTGATCAGCCAGGATGCGTACGTACGTGTCACCTGTCAGAGTCGTATCTAGACATATCAGGGGTCCCATGTCACTCCAACTGCACACACCCCACACCATTAAAGAGCCTCCACTAGCTTGACATGCAGGGTCCATGAATTCATGAGGTTGTCTCCATACCCATACACGTCCATCCGCTCGATACAATTGGAAACCAGACTCGTCAGACCAGGCAACAGTCCCATGTCGGTGTTGAAAGGCCCAGGCGAGGCGTAAAGCTTTGTGTCGTGCACTCATCAAGGGTACACGAGTGGGCCTTCGGCTCCGAAAGCCCATATCGATGAGGTTTCGTTCAGTGGTTCGCACACTGACACTTGTTGGTGGCCCAGCATTGAAATCCGCAGCAATTTGCGGAAGGCTGTCACGGTGAATGATTCTCTTCAGTCGTTGTTGGTCCTGTTCTTGCAGGATCTTTTTCCGGCAGCTCCGATGTCTGAGATTTGATGTTTTACCGGATTCCCGATATTCACGGTTCACTCGTGAAATGATCGTACGGGAAAATTCCCACCCCATCGCTACCTCGGAGATGCTGTGTCCCATCTCTCACACGCCGACTATAACATCACGTTCAAACTCACTTAAATCATGATAAACTGCCATTGTAGCGGCAGTAACCGATCTAATACCTGCGCCAGACACTTGTTGTCTTATATAGGCGTTGCCGATTGCAGCGTCGTACTCTAAGTGTTTACATATCTCTGTGTTTGCATACGCATGCCTATACCAGTTTCTTTGGCTCTTCAGTGTATGTTTAAATCGTATGCCATAACTCGTATTTTGTCTTCGTAGTTGACCAATCATATTTGATCGTCTATATAGTGTTGCAGTTAGTGCTGACTTTTGTGATGAATTTATCCCTTTAATTTTAAGTTACTATTCGATACTTTTCACGCAAAAGTTGAAATGTAACAGAGATAATATAAAGCGGGTTGTCTATATTTGACCCCTTGGAACGCTATACCGGGCCTGATAGATGGACGGTAACGGTCCTGCGCTAGAGATTGTTCCTTCATGAAGGCCATGGTCAAATTCATTCCCGTTCCTTCTCCATAATTCTCTAATAACCGAGTCGTCAACGTGCCGTAAAGCCTAATATAAAAAATAAATAAAGAATAAGTTGCACATTCTATTCACGTTGTGCCAGCTATGTATTTTGCAGACACCGGATCGTGGGAGGTTCCGTTGATCCGTATATTGTTCCTCGCTGAAGCTCGACCTTGTGAAGCGAGTAGGGAAAGCTCGTTGTGGAGTTGCCCAACATACGTCACTCAGCCTTGGACTCGATGCTGGGAAATAGACTGTGGGCTAAGGATACTGCGTACCGGATACTACAGTCTGCAATTACATCTGTGTTCTGTAACAGATAGATCTGTATGTTGTGAAGAGTTCTTTGTTGTACGTAAAACTAAAGAGAAACTGTTTCGCGAAGTTCGTAAAGGTAATACCGAAGCAAAACTATTTATGTGATGAAACATACGGTTAACTAGTACAATAAACACAAGCATCGTATCTAAGGCATGATAATATATCATTTGTCAACTGAAATGTGTGTCAGGTTAGGCGCTTGGCTACAGCAAAATCTTCACAACGCTTCCTTCATTTCCCCATGAGTCAAATATACTAGGGCTCTCACTTCCTGCCTTGACTCGCATTGCAACCCTTCATCGTCATTTTCGAATTGGCGAACAGTCAAACAGCGCAGTGAACCTTGTTACGAGAGTAGGGTTGCCCTAAGAACTGGAGGAATGTCTAGCCAAGTCTCGATGTCATGTCGAAGGTCGCCGGTTCGAGTACGGCCGCGGGCATG
The DNA here is from genome assembly GCA_031002005.1 of Vandiemenella viatica. Taxonomy (NCBI): domain Eukaryota; kingdom Metazoa; phylum Arthropoda; class Insecta; order Orthoptera; family Morabidae; genus Vandiemenella; species Vandiemenella viatica. Next base: position 55,766,298 of record JARYHS010008074.1, read on the forward strand.
TGCAGGGGCGGATCCAGGGGGGGGGGGCTAGGGGGCTCAAGCCCTCCCCAAACGTATCGAGGTCCGCCCCTGACATTTTAGTTTTGAGACCCCTTGTTTTTTTTTTTTTTAGCTCTACGGATTTGGGGCCCGAGGAGGCTATAAATACTACCTTTTTCCCGACTCAAGCCCCCCCCTCCAAACCAAAATCCACTGAACGCAAGCCCTCTGAACCAAAATTCACTCAAGCCAAGCCCCCCCCCCCCAAACCAAAGTTCGCTCAAGCCCCCCCCAAAACAAAATCCTGGATCCGCCCCTGGGCATGTGTGTTTAACTGTTGTGTCTGTGAATGTCATGTCCATCCTGTGGTGTGTCTAATTAGCTGGAGAAAAAAATTCATCAGGCTGGTTGTATGGCCTAGGATTCCTAAAGCCATTAAAAAAAAGGGTCTCGATTCGAAGAGTAGACTGCTTACGTCATTTCTCAACTCTATAAATAACTGCCAGTGAATAATGGTTCCCTGCGGTCGGAGAGTAGAACTGCCAGGCTAAAACTCGTGACGTACAGCAATCTCGGTTACAGAGACTCTGGTATGAACTTCAGCAAACGTACTAAAGTTTAACCCTCTTCTTTATCTTTCTGCGTCATCATTCATCCTTTTTCCCATACGGTCTGAGCTATTCTCACATATGTATGGGTACACGATATTCCTACCTTTAACGCCCTCATCTAGAATGCTTTTGTGCATTACTGGATCTGTATTAATGGTATTAGCAATAGTGTTAGAATAATATCGTAGGCTTGATATACAGAATGATCTGAGGCTATCTAGTACACAGACGACGCACACAGTTTCCATTTGATTTTTTTTTTTGTTGAAAAGTACGAACTTTAATTTAAGATGGCGGAAAAAATATTAGGGACGCGATGACAAGAATTTAAGGTTCCGCGCCGAATATTCTTTCTTTTCTCGTATCGGTAGTGATTGGCATGCTCAGAGAAATGATTTGTTTTGGTGCAATTCATGCTCCAACATCTATAGTTCTGTAAAATTCAGATAGTAGATGTAGACCAGGTTCAGTATACTAGTGCAAAAACACTTTAGGCAATTAAGCCACGTTTTCTTGTATTTTCATTGCGTTAGTCAAAAATTTTATCTGTAATGACTGTTGCGACATTATCTTTGCCGGTAACGAATTGTGCTCTTATGGGAGACGTATAGTTTGACCAAAGACTGATAGATACAGATCACAGGCATTAAGACTTTTGTAAGAACAATTTAAAGTATATTTTATTCTTGTTTTTCACCGCAGCTAACTGTACAGTAACAATTTTTCCAGTCAAGAACGGTTAAAATAAGCATTTACAATGAACAGTACGTTTTTTCTCTCTCCGTTGTAAGTAGTTTCTTACAGGGGAAAAAGGGAAGAGGAGGAAAGCGAAGGAAGGTGGATTAAATATTCTTCGAGAACGGAGGCATTGTAGCGAAAATCATTAGGTTTACATAAAGGAAATAAAATGAGTTCTGCTTTACAGATATTTACTCTGCGAAATCGTGCCACTGTTCGCTTGGAATTATTTATGGAAAACTTTCTTTCCACTTTTGTTTTATGAAAGTCTAGATACGCATTCATTGTTACCGGATACACAACTGGCGCGGTTGGTTGAGCTTGAGATCAGCTGAAACCATTCTCGATCACCATTGCCACTTCGCTGCGATTCATCAAATTCCCTGAAACCTATGAAAATACTACTACTTTTCACTGGTGTCATTTTTATTAATCTGAAATTTATCTGATTGGCGAAAATATATAAACTCATTCTGTTTTTACATCATCATTAAATTCGGTTCCACTTGCTTTTGGTAGGTACTTCATTTCCAATATAGTCTAGGGAGATTAAATGGGAGGATGCACAGGATTTCTGGTCTGGAGAATATAGAGTTATTATTACACATAAATCGGGTTATTGGTGTGAGTTCTTCGGTAACTCAGTCAATGGGAAAATGAATTAGTTATTACAAACAGTTAAGGTCCGGTCAAACAGGGCGCGGGCAGCGTGCGCGTGCTAAACAAGGGGTGCCCGCCGCGTTCTGACGATGTCAAACACAGCGCGGTCTGACCTAAGCGATCCAGTGTGGGGAACAAGCGTCATGCGAAACGATCACAGTATTTGGCCACAGTTGACTCGCTTTTTCCTTCCGGATCAGTAATACGACTGTCTCCAGCGTAGCAAAAGAAGTAGCCGAGACGTTTTACAGCCTGCATATCTACCTGTTCCGACCGATGATGTGTGAAAAACTCTGAGGAGGGGTTCAGAGTACCTTGGCACTTTCCGAATTACATTGAAAGTGTAAACGGAAAATATGTGAAAATAAAATGTCCTAACAACATTGGCTCAAGCTATTTTCCCATAGTTTTACTGGATATTTTTGATCCAGTTTGCAAGTTCCTTGTAGTTGATATTGACAGTTACGGCCGGACAGCGACAGTAGCATCTTTCAAAATTTTTCCTTTTATTCTGAATTCGTTCACTGTGAAACTATTCTATCTTTGAAAGCATTGCCAGGTATGGATACCTCCTGGGGCGGATCCAGGATCTAGCTTTGGGGCGGCTTGAGCGGATTTTGGTTTGGGGGGGGGGCTGACTTGAGTGGATTTTGGTTGGGGGGCTTGTTTTCAGTGGATTTATAGTCCCATCGGGCCTCGAATCCATAGAGCTAAAAAAAAAAGGTCTCCAAAATTACAATGTCGGAGGCGGCCCTAGATACTTTTGGGGGGGGGGCTTAGGCCCAATAGCCCCCCCCCCCGCCCTGGATACCCCCCGTCTCTCATGTATTTGTGGCCGACGAAGGTTACGCGCTGCAGACTTGTTTAATGCGTCCTTTTCCGACAGACGATCAAATAAAATATTTAATAAACTGCATAGCAGAGCACGACGTTCCGTTGAAAATAATTTTGGCATATTAGCCCATAAGTGGCGTGTTTATTTAGCTATGGAGACGGATATTTAAACATACCGTAAACATACGTGTTTACTAATTTCTTGCTTACTCAGGTAAAGAGTATTATATGTTTTATGTCAAAAGTGCAAATAAATAATAATAATAAGTTGCAACTAAATGTAACCAATAAATAATGATTGTGTAAATAATGTAATTCAAATCATAAATGAAATAAAATGTTTTAAATAAATAAATAGTAATGCAAATAACAATGGCTAGTTTCTTTCATTTTCTCTACAATTTCAATCCAAACTTCACTTTTGTTGTTATTTTTGCAGTCGGAATGGTGTGAATCAAATAAATAATCTTTTTCGCGCACCAAATTAATTAATTCCTCTATTTCGACATTCGCCACCTCGACGTGATCGCGCGATATCTGTGTGCACGCACGACCTGATCGCTGCCCGCTTTCTGTTTGACAGGATTGATGCAGTACAACGTAATACAGTGCCCGCTGCGAGCAGACCTCCCTGCACGCGCCCGCTGCCCGCGCTCTGTTTGACCGGGCTTTTGAGTAATAGAATCCTTTTGATGAGTAGAAATTAAGCATGATGATAATAGTGCCAGCTTCACTAGAAGGTAATGATGAAACTCCTCTGCCTCCAGAAAATCACTTAGAGAGCGTGCACAAACCACGTGGCTCGGTTCAGTGAGGGGGGGGGGGGGGGGTTGGCTGGAAGGCTACGCTGGGCTACGTGGGGGGGGGGGGGTTCCGAGCCAGGCCACGTAGCTTTCCTTTCATAACATTTTTCACAGTTAAAATGAGGAACAGAACACACAACAGCATGTGAGTATTTATTTCCTTCAGTTAATTATCTCCTTATTTTGGCGCAGGAATTTTGAGAGTTGTGTTTAATCATATGAGCTGTGCCAGGACGCTCCGTGGTTCGGATTCCACGTTAAACTGTAGGTCCCAGAGGAAAGGAACTGGCCGTCCTACCTCTGACACAATGGCTTAGTATGCCTCCTTCTGGAGGATCCAACCAACCTTCGGGTTGAGGACTAAGTTAGGTTTTATATAATTTACAATCGTTTGACAAGAGAAAACAGTAAAAAATGGCTTCTGGAATCAAAAGGGAAAAAATGCTACGTGCTACATGGGGGGTTCACAGGAGGCCAAAATGGAGCTACGTGGTTTGTGCACGCTCCCTTACATATCGGTTCACTGCGACCAGCCGTTCAACGTCCCCTAGAAATAAATGAATATTTCTATAAAAACATTGATCTAGGATTCTATAATTGTATGTATGGAGCACAGAGTATTATGGGTATGAAGCTTGGAATTTGTAAATACCAGAAAAAGAACAAATGAAACATTTGAAATGTGGTGCTGTAGAAGCATGTGTACACTGTTGGCGAACCAATCGCTAATGTTCTGTGTAAGCAGTACATCTTTGTGTTAGATGCAATGTAGATGATAAATTTATTTTTAATAATGATAATAATAATAAAAAAAGATTAGCACTTCACGACAGGGATTTTATTAGAGCCAAGGAGTGTGAAGTAGCTATATCAGTTTTAGGCCTACTTTCTTTTTGAACTTTAATGGAACTATTCTCATTAAACACAAGATTCTTAAATAAAAATAAAGGCTTACTAGCCTCATTGAACAGGGTCCTAAATCCTGCGTTCAGCTCGGCCAGGCACTTCGCTGATCCAAGAAGTGAAAATATCAATGAAAGGACAACACAGTGCAGCGATGTCATTACAATATCTGCGATTTCAATTGTGTCAATATTAATGCATTCGTCATTTGTCACTTGCAGTAATAAATTTGAATCATTCAACAAGAATGGAATTACATTTGCTTTTATCTTTCCGTGCTTAGCATTCCTAAATTGTAGGCGTGAAATATTTTCGGCTCTGACAGATTCTGCGGGAAAAAGGCTAATAATCATGTTTTGTAAGAATGTGTATGCAACTGTAACAGTTTTAACAGACCATAGAATTGAATTTTGGGACATGGAGGCTGCCCTGATAATCAGTGTCTGTGGTGTTAGAAGAAATATCGGACTAGCCGAAATGTGGAGTTTTCTTCCGGCCAATAAGAGGCACACTTTCTGTGCATGTTAACTAAATGGTAATCTTTGTTGCATGTGGGGCCATTGGGGACAAGATGGCTTGTCCCGACAAGCAGATGACTGGAGGAACCCCCGCCTCTCCATGACGTTGACAAACCGAGTCAGGATGCTACACCGCGAAGTTTTAAGTTATAATTACGTTTCTGCTTCTCCGCCGACCAACATCTATAAGTCAGCATGTCATCGCCAGCCATTAACACCAGAGAGGAGGGGGTGAGGTAAACGCAGACCAATCAGCTGTCTTTCTGCCGCCAACATAAGCGACACCGTCGGCCCTCTATGTGGTGAAATCTTGCGACGTCAAACCCGTCCACAACGAACAGTCAGTCATCAACTGCTCTTTTCAAATGACATCCAAAAGATTCTCAAATTCTGTAATCCAATGATAGCGATCTGTTAAATTTGATTGCATTTAATTTATATAAACAAGAAAGGAAAAGATGACTGGGCATAAGCTGGCACTCGATTTCATGCATAAGGAAGTGGGACTTTTTAAAAAAATATTATAATTATTTTTTTATTTTATTTTTTGTGAATAATGGTGTCAGGGACTTGAGTAAATTGCCGAGAGGAATGATGAATAATTTACCAATAATGCTGAATGAATTTAAAGTTGAAATTTGTAATTGGAAAAGCAGTTGGGTGGAAGAATTTAACACTGAAAGTATAATAAAATAATAAGAAAGGCATAATTAGATTATTATGGGAATTGCCACTGGAACATGCGCTCCATCACAATTCAATTCGATAAAACCACTGAGACGTTTAATTAATTCATACATTCATATATTTACTTATTCCTGATAATTTTAATGAATAAAATTTGTGAGGTTAAAGAACAAACCCTTCAATATTAATATAAATAATTAAAACCAGGGGTGGATCCAGGATTTTGATTTGGGAGGGGATTTGACCAGATTCTGGGTTGGGGGAGGGGGGGAAAGCTTGAGTTGGGCAAGGGTAGTCTTCATAGTCTCCTCAGTACTCGGATCGGATTGCTGCCCCCTTAAAAGAACAGCAGAGATAAAAAAAAGTTAGGGGTGTAACAGGATACTTTTGGGGGGGGGTTGAGCCCCCCTTACCCTGGTTCCGCCCCTGATTAATTCAGCAAATGATTACTTCTGCCTCTCATTTTAAAACATTTCATAGGACAATTATCATGAAAGAGCCCTCCCAGAGGTGTTTTCAGCTCTCTAATTGTGTTGAAGTGACATGGGCCTTGCTTAAAGGAGAATGGCAGCTATACTACATCAGTCAGGTTATTTTTTTCTCCCAGAATATAATTTGACCAACAATCTGTTGTAGAGAATATTCCTTTATATAGGCAGCTACTAAAAAAAAAAAAAAAAAAAAAAAAACAAAAAAAAAAAAACAATGAAACGACCAACTTTAAGACTAAAAAAATAATTTGTCATCAACATCAATACAATTAAGTGTATCACCATAGTATTAATTTGAACCTGAACTATGTGACACTCCTGTGCACATGGGAAACATACTTAAACATTTCTCCAACAACAGGAGAAAGTATATTACATCTCAGAAACAAAATTAATGGTTTGGTTCTTTTGTGGTCTAAGCATTCCCACTAACTTCTGCCACATCTCCTTACACAGATCAGGCACAAAAACCTGATCAACAAAGAATTGAAGCTAGCAAGAAACTGAGTGACATAACTTCTGATTTACAAAATGCAGTGAGAAATGAAGGTTAAATTGACCGAATACTGTATCTGAGAATGGGTAGTCAGCATGTATTAAAATACTGAGGCACAGAAATGAAATTGGTAGTAATGAAATAAGAGTAGATATATGCAAGTTGTGAAAATTATCATAAAAATTGTGCAAGATGAATGAATAATAATAATTATTGCATGCAGCTGAAACCTTGTTCCTGAATGCCGATAAAGGACCTCTGGGAGAACTGGAGAAAAAAGAGAGAAAAATTATTAGAGGAATTCTGGATTCTAACTTCAAAAATGGCATCCATCAAAAGAGATCCAACAAAGGAGTCTACAGCAAAATAGAGAAAATCACCGGAACAATCAGCAAAAGATGGGCACGGTTCTATGGCCACCTCAAACGGATGGAGGACAACAGACTAACCAAAAATAATCTTTAATTTATGTGATTCAAGACCAAAAACTGTAATGCCCTGGTGCATAAATATTGTAGAAGACCTTCATTTGATGGGACTAGAACCAGAAGATGCTTTCAACAGAGATCTTTTTTGGAAGAAATTAATGACAAATGGGACAAGCCAAAAGAAGACGCGGGTACACTCTGGACAGAGGAGCACAAACAGGCACATTCAAAACGAATGAAGGAGCTCTGGGCCCAAAAGAAAATGAAACTCGCTGCCAAATGCACAATGGCTTAACGTGGTCCTAGTTGGCCTCAACGAATAAATTATAATAAAAAGAACATGAAAATGGATGTGAATCATGGAATTATTAGGGAGGGAGGTAAAGAGGAAGATAACTATTATCTTAGGGAGCATCCATAAACCACGTAGCTCCATTTTGACCTCCTATGAACCTCCCCCCCCCCCCTCCTTCCCTCGTAGCCCACTGTGGCTTTTGCCTCTAACCCCCCACCCTCCCCACGTAGCACATAGCTTTTTTCATATTGATTCCAGATATTTTGTACTGTTTCTCTTGTCAGACTATCGTAAATTACATACGGAGATAGTTAAATGACTGAAATAAATATTCACATGCTTTTGTGTGTTCTGTACCTTATTTTAACTGTGACAAATAATATGAATAAGAAGGTACACGGCTTGGCTTGGAACCTCCCTTCCCCATGTAACTCAGCATAGCCAACCCCCCCCCCCCCCCCCACAGAGCCACATAGTTTATGGACGCTCCCTTAGATTGAAGCTTGAGGAGTGTCTAATGTCCAGAATGGGCTAATTACCTCCTACAGAGTTCAAGGTTTACACAAAATGCTCAATTTCTTACAGTCTAGCCATCTGAGGGAGCTACAAAAGTTCTGATGATGAATCACTTACTCAATACTTCAACAACCTGACACAATGTATTATCTTGATTTTCTCTGGGTGGAGCCACGTCAGTTTAGTAAAACCTAACATTTCTGCCATTGTGCCATGGCTTTCATCAGAGCTAGTGACCTGACACAAGTTCTCTTAAATTGTCATCCTTCAGAATTGGGGTTTAAACGGATATCCTTGGTCATAACCCATTCACCACACCAAACACCCACCATACACAACCCAAAACCAAACATGATCCTGTCTTTCTCACCCTATTCTCTACTGGCCTAGAATCCCTGAACAAAATTCTTTGTAATGGCTATACCTTTTTTCAATATTTCCTAGAAATACTTCACAGTATACGCCACACAATATCCATATCGCCTTCAAGAAACCAACCAAGTTTTCCACAAATGACACTCCTCTAATAATTCTAAACTACCCCACCGCTCCTTCCTTGTAAAAGGCCTCATTGCAAAATATACAGTTTGCATCCACCATCAATAACTTGTCACTTGTGACCATTTAGTTTGCATAAGCTCTTCTGGTTACTGCTTCAATGGTAATGAGACAATATTCCTTTGTGATTGATGTCCACAGGCAAATGGTCGTCACCCGAATTCATGTTTGGAAAGAAACTACTGCCTATGTAGCTAGTGTTCAGGATTATTATTATTTACCACAGATACTTTGCTTATTTAATTTATAAATTTTATTGAAAATTATTCAGTCTCAATTAATGTACAATCTTTGTAATACTAGCTTTATGTGAATAAGGAACTACAATTTTGTGATATAATTAAAACCTGACATTAAACTAAATACAGTTTGAATTACAATTCTGATAAAAATTTAAATATTGCTAATGTTATTCATTTTCATTGATAGTAGATTTATGTGATATATGACTCAATGACAATACAGTTGTAAAAATTTATGTTTATTTTATTCTCTTTATTTTTCTTAGTAACATATAATTGTTTTTACTATGATTATAACTCATATTGTATGTATGTATATTAACCATGACATGTTTCACATCCCAGAGGTGCTTCCTCAGCAGGGATCCATGAAACAAGATTGATAAATAAAATAAAATAAAAAGTTAATAAAGATACAAGTTTCTATAAGAATAATGCATAGAAACTGGAACTTTCAAGTCTGAAGCAGATAAAGACATTTAAAAGTCATGTAGTACCAATTATCAAAGAAATTCACTGCTGACAACAGAAGTGTAGTTGATATGGGGTTCCCACTGATTAAGAATGCTCATTTGT
>JARYHS010008074.1:55776632-55823864 GCA_031002005.1 Vandiemenella viatica
TCTTCATTGAATGATACCTAACTAGCTAGACTAGATATCTTCTTTTGACCCACAGCTGTTCACAATCCTCTACCAATTTAGTCTTATCATATAACATTGTCATTTGCAAACATCCTAAATTCTGACCGTAAACTATATAAATAACAGTAGACTCTATTTGTTACACTGTGGCATGTCTGTTTTCACGTCCACCTCTTGATGTTTAATTTGCTACCCTAATTCTTTGCTTCCTATCTTTCAAGAATTCCTCATGTCAGTAAGTTAATTTTTTCATCCAACCCAATGGTTTCACATTATTTACCGCAATTTTACATCTCACTGTATTAAATGCCCTGGAGAGATCCAGTGCTATCTTATTAACTTGGCCCCCATTGTTAGTTTCATCTGAAATATCTTTCAGATAGCCTACTAATTGAGGTTCACATTAACATCTTCTCCTAGATCCAAGTTGCTGATTTACAAACCACTTTCTTTCTTTGCAAACATTTCTGATGTGATTATAAATGAATCTCTCCATCAATTTACCTAAGTCCAACTAATTGGCCAGTAATTTTGAACATTATTAACCTTATCTTCTTTATGGTCTAGTACTATTATGGGAATGCTAGATATATATATCTTATTCTGGAATGTATGTGACATAAATCCAGTTTAGTGTGTATTTGCAAAGATAACACAATAAATTTCCAAATTTTCATCTCTTAACTTTGATGTATTTATCTATATTCAGGAGAAGATAATGTGTTGTTTACTAGGATGTTCTTAACATTTACTGTCTGGTCAGCAACATGCATTATACAAGCTAGCAGTTCATCTATTATAGATTTCTTCTTCTGTCTATTTCACACTTTCAACCCCATAAACGAAGTGTTTGTAAAGAATTTGTATTGACAGCTACCGACATCTAACAACCATAGTGCATGATGGGAGACGCGATGCTGTCACCACACTCAAATGCCAGTTATCTGCGCTATGTAGTTCAGGCAGCAAAGTAAAATTTATGCACACACATCTCTTTGGATGAAATACGAAAATATCCTTCATCTACCACTTTCAACCACCATATCTCCCACACTCCCACAGTTACCGAAATTTGGCCAACGTTGTGATTGATGGGTGACTCTGTGTTACTACCACACACAAACTCCGGTGATCTGTGATATATAGTTCTCGCTGAAAAGTGATACACCATGACACATGCGTCTTTGGCAGAAATATGAAACTGCAGCAGGTCGACCACTTTCAACCCCCATATCTCCCACACCCCAATAGCTACAGACATCTAACAACCATAGTGCACAACAGGAGACACAATTCTACCACACACAAACGCCAATGGTCTGTGCTATGTAATTGTGGCAGAAAAGTGACATATGCAGGGACACATGTCTTTCATGGAAATACGAAAATATCCTTGATCGGCCACTTTCAACCACCATATCTCCCACAGTACCACAGTTATTGAAATTCGGCCGATGTTGTGACCAAAAGGTGACTGTGTTACTACCACACACAAATGCCAGTGATCTGTTTTTGCTGAAAAGTGATACACCATGAAATGCGTCTTTGGCAGAAATATGGAATTGCCGCAGGTCGACCACTTACAACTCCCATATCTCCCTCACCCCCATAGCTACCGACATCTAACAACCATACTGCACAACAGGAGACATGATTCTACTACCACACACAAACACCAATGGTCTATGCTATGTAGTTGTGGTAGGAAAGAGAAGTATAAGAAGACATAAATTTTTGGTCGAAATATGAAAACGCCCTGCTCTGGCCAACTTTAATCATCATATCTCCCACATCCCCACAGCTATCGACATTTGGCCAATGTTGTGCATGACAGGAAACGCCTTGCTACTTCCACACACAAATACCAGTCAGCTGTGCTTGGTAGTGGTGGCTGAAAAGTGAAATATATGCAAACAGACATCTATTTTTATATATATATAAGATTAAGTAGTATAGATTTTTTTTTTCATCCTTCACATCTAGGAATACAATGCTTTTGTACATATCATCAAAGTGGATGGATTCATTATTTCTGAATGAAGTTTCAAAATCGGTCCTAAGTTCATTTAACTGTATCTTAGGGAGTGTCCATAAACTATGTGGCTCGGTCTAGGGGGGAGGGGTTAGCTGGAAAGCTACGCTGGGCTATGTGTGGGTGGGGCTAGGGTGGGGGTGGTCCGAGTCAGGCGACATAGCTTTCATTCATATTATTTGTAACAGCTAAAATGAGATACAGAACACTTAACAGCACGTAAATGTTTCTTTCTGTCATTTAATTACCTCCATATGTAATTTACAATTGTATGACAAAAGAAAACAGTACAAAATGTCCTCTGAAATCAATAGGGGAAAAAAGCTAAGTGCTACTTGGGTAGGAGGGGAGTAGATACAAAATCCACGTTGGGCTATGTGTGGGGGAGGAGGGTACACAAGAGGCCAGAATGAAGCTATATGGTTTACGGACACTCCCTTACTGCTCTCATATCAAAGCAACTACAGCATTTAGGAGTTTATAACATCTCTTAAAATTAATCATTCATGTAGTGTGCTAGTGAAACTTGCAAGGTAGAAGTTAGGTTCAACTATGTCATACTTTATACTTGTTCTGATATTATGAAAATCATTTTTAGCTACATACCTGATGCATTAGTGAGTATGCATTTAGTGCTGTGTTACAAATTTTGTATGGACTGGAAGGTATTAAAATTTAAAATGGCATGTTCAAAATGATTTAATGCAATACGTAAAGCATAATAAATCTACTAACATAAAAACATTTCATTTTTACAGGGTCACCATGAAATTATGTTGGTCTGGAAAGGAAAGTTTGTGTAGCATGATCACAGATGATCATGGCAGAAAGGCAATCATGGTATGCTGATAAACTCCAAACTGTAATTTGATGTCCAAATGTAGGCGTCAATGTTGGTTACAACAATGGAAATAAAATATTACTTACACTGAAGCATATAACATATTTTGAGAAGAAGGATGTCTTCCCCTACATTTGGATAATGTTTATATATCATAATATAAAGTCATAAAGAGTACAGATTTTCTTCAAAAGCATGTGAACAAATACTTTTATGTGTATCAATGTAATTTAACCTTCACAAATTTGTTGTTGGATATGGTTGCCAAAAAAGAATATAATAATGTAGATTTACTTTCTTTCTATATTTTTCTGTTAGAAAATGTATAAAATCCGACAACATTATGATGATGAACTCTCTCGTCTTCATAAGACTGAATATTTATGCTGTCTTTGTGTGTGTGTGTTTTTTTAAATCATATTTGGTGTGTTGTCAATAAACAAATGAGCATTCTTAATTAGTGGCAACTCCAGTGTCAGCAGTGAATTTCTTTGATAAGTGGTACTACATGACTTTTAAACATATTGTTTATCTGCTTTAGGCTCCAGTTTACATGCATTGCCCTTATATAAACTTTATATTTATTAAATGTATTGTTATTGAGTCATATATCACATAAATCTACTATCAATGAAAATGAATAACATTAGCAATATTTACATTTTTTATCAGAATTGTAATTCAGACTGTATTTAGTTTAATGTCAGGTTTTAATTATATTACAAAATTGTAGTTCCTTATTCATATAAAGCTAGTATTACAAAGATTGCACTTTAATTGAGACTGAATAATTTTCAATAAAATTTATAAATTAAATCAGCAAAGTATCTGTGGTAAATAATAATAATAATAATCCTGAACACTAGGTACATAGGCAGTAGTTCCTTTCCAAACATGATTTCGGGTGACTACCATTTGCCTGTGGGCATCAAACACAAAGGAATATTGTCTCATTATCATTTAAGCAGTAACCAGAAGAGCTTTTGCAAACTAAATGGTCACAAGTGACAAGTTATTGATGGTGGATGCAAACTGTATATTTTGCAATGAGGCCTTTTACAAGGAAGGAGCTTTGGGGTAGTTTAGAATTATTAGAGGAGTGTCATTTGTGGAAAACTTGGTTGGTTTCTTGAAGGCGATATGGATATTGTGTGGTGGATACTGTGAAGTATTTCTAGGAAATATTGGAAAAAGGTATAGCCATTACAAAGAATTTTGTTCAGGGAGTCTAGGCCAGTAGAGAATAGGGTGAGAAAGACAGGACAATGTTAGGTTTTGGGTTGTGTATGGTGGGTGTTTGGTGTGGCGAATGGGTTATGGCCCAGGATATCTGTTTAAGCCCCAATTCTGAAGGATGACAATTTAAGAGAACTTGTGTCAGGTCACTAGCACTGATGAAAGCCACGGCACAATGGCAGAAATGTTAGGTTTTACTAAACTGACGTGGTTCCACCCAGAGAAAATCAAGAAAATACATTGTGTTAGGTTGTTGAAGTATTGAGTAAGTGATTCATCATCAGAACATTCGTAGCTCCCTCAGATGGCTAGACTGTAAGAAATTGAGCATTTTGTGTGAACCTTGAACTCTGTAGGAGGTAATTAGCCCATTCTGGACATTAGACACTCCTCAAGCTTTAATCTAAGGGAGCGTCCATAAACTATGTGGCTCTGTCTAGCAGAAATGGGGGGGAGGAGGGGAGGGGGGGTTGGCTATGCTGAGTTACATGGGGAAGGGAGGTTCCAAGCCAAGCCATGTACCTTCTTATTCATATTATTTGTCACAGTTAAAATAAGGTACAGAACACATAAAAGCATGTGAATATTTATTTCAGTCATTTAACTATCTCCGTATGTAATTTACGATAGTCTGACAAGAGAAAACAGTACAAAATATCTGGAATCAATATGGAAAAAAGCTATGTGCTATGTGGGGAAGGTGGGAGGTTAGAGGCAAAAGCCACAGTGGCTACGAAGGAAGGAGGGGGGAGGGAAGGTTCATAGGAGGCCAAAATGGAGCTATGTGGTTTATGGATGCTCCCTAAGATAATAGTTATCTTTCTCTTTACCTCCCTCCCTAATAATTCCATGATTCACATGAATTTTCATGTTCTTTTTATTTATAATTTATTCGTTGAGGCCAACTAGAACCACATTAAGCCATTGTGCATTTGGCAGCGAGTTTCATTTTCTTTTGGGCCCAGAACTCCTTCATTCATTTTGAATGTGCCTGTTAGCGCTCCTCTTCCCAGAGTGTATCGGGTCTTCTTTCAGATTGTCCCATTAGTCATTAATTTCTTCCAAAAAAGATCTCTGTTGAAAGCATCTTCTGGTTCTAGTCCCATCAAATGAAGGGCTTCTTTAATATTTACAAACCAGGGCATTACAGTTTTGGGTCTTGAATCAAATAAATTAAAGATTGTTTTTGTTAGTCTATTCTCCTCCATTCGTTTGAGAACCGTGCCGGTCTTTTGCGGATTGTTTCGGTGATTTTCCCTATTTTACTGTAGACTTCTTTGTTGGATCTGTTTTGATGGATGCCATTTCTGAAGTCGGAATCCAGAATTCCTCTAATAATTTTTCTCTCTTTTTTCTCCAGTTCTCCCAGAGCTCCTTTATTGGCATTCAGGAACAAGGTTTCAGATGCATACAAGTTTTTATGATAATTTTCACAACTTGCATGTATCTACTCTTATTTCATTATTATCAATTTCATTTCTGTGCCTCAGTATTTTAATACATGCTGACTGACCATTCTCAGATACAATATTCGGTCAATTTCACCTTCATTTCTCACTGCATTTTGTAAATCAGAAGTTATGTCACTCAGTTTCTTGCTAGCTTCAATTCTTTGTTGATCAGGTTTTTGTGCCTGATCTGTGTAAGGAGATGTGGCAGAAGTTAGTGGGAATGCTTAGACCACAAAAGAACCAAACCATTAATTTTGTTTCTGAGATGTAATATACTTTCTCCTGTTGTTGGAGAAATGTTTAAGTATGTTTCCCATGTGCACAGGAGTGTCACATAGTTCAGGTACAAATTAATACTATGGTGATACACTTAATTGTATTGATGTTGATGACAAATTATTTTTTGAGTCTTAAAGTTGGTCGTTTCATTGTATTTGTTTTTATAGTAGCTGCCTATATAAAGGAATATTTTCTACAACAGATTGTTGGTCAAATTATATTCTGGGAGAAAAAATGTAGTATAGCTGCCATTCTCCTTTAAGCAAGGCCCTTGTCACTTCAACACAATTAGAGAGCTGAAAACACCTCTGGGAGGGCTCTTTCATGATAATTGTCCTATGAAATGTTTTAAAATGAGAGGCAGAAGTAATCATTTGCTGAATTAATCAGGGGCAGAACCAGGGTAGGGGGGGCTCAATCCCCCCCAAAAAAGTATCCTGTGCCACTTCTAACTTTTTTTTTTCTCTCTGCTGTTCTTTTAAGGGGCAGCAATCCAATCCGAGAACCGAGGAGACTATGAAGACTACCCTTGCCCAACTCAAGCTTCCCTCCCCCCCCCCCCCCAACCCAGAATCTGGTCAAATCCCCTCCCAAATCAAAATCCTGGATCCACCGCTGGTTTTAATTATTTATATTAATATTGAAGGGTTTGTTCTTTAACCTCACAGATTTTATTCATTAAAATTATCAAGAATAAGTATATATATGAATGTATGAATTAATTAAACATCTCAGTGGTTTTATCAAATTGAATTGTGATGGAGTGCATGTTCCGGTGGCAATTTCCATAATAATCTAATTATGCCTTTCTTATTATTTTATTATACTTTCAGTGTTAAATTCTTCCACCCATCTGCTTTTCCAATTACAAATTTCAACTTTAAATTCATTCAGCATTATTGGTAAATTATTCATCATTCCTCTCGTTAATTTACTCAAGTCCCTGACACCTTTATTCAAAAAAATAAAAATAATTATAATATTTTTTTAAAAAAATCCCACTTCCTTATGCATGAAATCGAGTTCCAGCTTATGCCCATAGTCATCTTTTCCTTTCTTGTTTATATAAATTAAATGTAATCAAATTCAACAGATCGCTATCATTGGATTACAGAATTTGAGAATCTTTTGGATGTCATTTGAAAAGAGCAGTTGATGACGGGTTTGACGTCGCAAGATTTCACCACATAGAGGGCCGACGGTGTCGCTTATGTTGGCGGCAGAAAGACAGCTGATTGGTCTGCGTTTACCTCGCCCTCACCCCCTCATTTCTGGTGTCAATGGCTGGCGATGACATGCTGACTTATAGATGTTGGTTGGCAGAGAAGCAGAAACGTAATTATAACTTAAAACTTCGCGGTGTAGCATCTTGACTCGGTTTGTCAACGTCATGGAGAGGCGGGGGTTCCTCCAGTCATCTGCTTGTCGGGACAAGCCATCTTGTCCCCAACGGCCCCACATGCAACAAAGATTTTAATTAACACGCACAGAAAGTGTGTCTCTTATTGGCCGGAAGAAAACTGCACAGTTCGGCGAATCCGATATTTCTTCTCTCACCACAGATACTGACTATCAGGGCAGCTTCCATGTCCCAAAATTCAATTCTATGGTCTGTTAAAACTGTTACAGTTACATAAACATTCTTACAAAACATGATTATTAGCTTTTTACCCGCGGAATCTGTCAGAGCCGAAAGTATTTCACGCCTACATGTTAGGAATGCTAAGCACTGAAAGTTAAAAGCAAATGTAATTCCATTCTTATTGAATGATTCAAATTTATTACTACAAGTGACAAATGACGTATGCATTAATATTGACATAATTGAAATCGCAGATATTGTAATGATATCGCTGCACTGTGTTGTCCTTTAATTTAATTGAATTGCAATGGAACACAGGCTCCGGTGACAATTTCCCTACATACCCATCTTCCCCCTGTCCTTTCATTGATATTTTCACTTCTTGGATCAGCGAAGTGCATGGCCGAGCTGAACGCAGGATTTAGGACCCTGTTCAATTAGCCTAGCAAGCCTTTATTTTTATTTAAGATTCCTGTGTTTCATGAGAATAGTTCCATTAAAAGTTCAAAAAGAAAGTAGGCCTGCAACTGATATAGCTACTTCACACTCCTTGGCTCTAATAAAATCCCTGTCGTAAAGTGCTAATCTTCTTTTATTATTATTATCATTATTAAAAATAAATTTACCATCTACATTGCATCTAACACAAAGATGTACTGCTTTCACAGAACATTAGGGATTGGTTCGCCAACAGTGTACACATGCTTCTACAGCACCACATTTCAAATGTTTCATTTGCTCTTTTTCTGGTATTTACAAATTCCAAGCTTCGTACCCATAATATTCTGTGCTCCATACATACTATTATAGAATCCTAGATCAATGTTTTGATAGAAATATTCATTTATTTCTAGGTGACGTTGAACAGCTGGTCGCAGTGAACTGATATGTAAGGGAGCGTGCACAAACCACGTAGCTCCATTTTGGCCTCCTGTGAACCCCCCATGTAGCACGTAGCTTTTTTCCCTTTTTTACTGTTTTCTCTTGTCAAACGATTGTAAATTATATAAGGAGATAATTAACTGAAGGAAATAAATACTCACATGCTGTTGTGTGTTCTGTTCCACATTTTAACTGTAAAAAATGTTATGAAAGGAAAGCTACGTGGCTGGCTCGGAACCCCCCCCCCCCCCCCCCCCACCGCGTCACGTGGTTTGTGCACACTCTCTAAGTGATGTTCTGGAGGCAGACTAGTTTCATCATTACCTTCTTGTGAAGCTGCCACTATTATCATCATGCTTAATTTCTACTCTCATCAAAAGGATTCTATTACTTAACTGTTTGTAATAACTAATTCATTTTCCCATTTACTGAGTTACCGAAGAACTCACACCAATAACCCAATTTATGTGTAATAATAACTAAGCCCCGGATTAGGTTCGAACCTATTTTGTTCCCAACCTAATATTCTCAAAATTTTAACTTTCTTTTTCGGCTTTTTTGTGTATAAACTAATAATATTCGTAAGTTTAGTAGGACCTAAAATAACCTAATTTTTATGTTATGACCTAATATGACCTAATTTGGCTTTTAGAACCTAAAAGGACCTAATTCGATGTACTGATCCAGTATGACTGTAATTTTGTTACAAACAAATGACTGCCTGGATTAGCTCAGTGGTACGGGCCACAGGCTAGTCGGCTGTTCTGAAATGGTATTCCCTAGTTTTCCTTTTCCCCTCCAGGCAAATGCCGGAACATTGTCTTATTGACAGGCTACATCTGCTTTCTTTTCCCCCTTCCTTCTCAAAAATTTCGTTTTCCTCTTCTACATCGATCCAAGTTAATGTGACCTGGGCGATCTGGCCAGTCACCATCCCCATCTGTATCTATTACTACGTGAATCCTAAGATCCAAGGGAAATCCCTCGCAGAGTCTGAGGGTGACGCCGAACTTGGGAGGGTAAACGGACTACGTTTACGTGTAAAACAAATGGATTTATTTTAAAATTGGAATAACTATTCACCACAATATTGAATGATGTGTTTTAACCTCATTGTTGATGGTAACATTGAGAAAAGTTGTAACAATGCGGTGTGGAAACTTTACATTATTACAAAGGTTTACATTCAGTAGAAACAAATCGACAAAGCAAGTTTCAAATGTAGCATGTTAATATTAAAAATCTCCGGAACGTAAACCGCTTCTGAGAAATTAACAGTTGTATACCGTCGTTGTTCAGTGGTAACACGGAAATTAAAACATTGTGTAGGCCTACATACTTTTACTTCCTTCTTTAAAAGTAATCATGCCTAAAGAGAAATCCTCAAGAAGTAGTCTCCTGTGAGAGTGGATTGGAATGGATAAGAACTTTTCTACAGATGGGAAAATTATATATTGTCAAGCATGTATAAAGCCCAGTAATTTTTATTTGTTTAATATACATATATCTTTTATAATTTTAAAAACATAAATTAGATTTTATTTTTTTCATTTCTAAAGTAACATAAAGTGACAGAGTCTAGACTGTTGGATGAAATTTTGAAATATTTACTGGGTATTACCTGGGATGTTATATTCAGGTGGACTATTTTTATTTTTGCCTTCTATGTAGGAGCCTGCAGAAAAACTATCCCACGTACTACGGTATCAGAATTCAGCAACTCATTTGGCAAATGTTACCAGGAGAAATGCTTCCGAACAGAAGAAGAGTTTCATTACAAGTTCAAAGCTGGGTGCAGAAGAATCGTTTAACCTGTGTCTGCGTGAAGCTCTCAATGCTGCTAATATACCAGTTTGAATGTTCCAGAACGCAGTCCTGAAAACCTTTTTGGAAGAATTTTCTAACAGAAAAATATCAGATGAATCCACTTTAAGAAAGAATTACTTGCCTCAGATGTATGAGAAAACCAATGAAGAAATACTGGTGGACATTGCTGACCATTTCATCTGGTTAAGTGTAGACGAGACGAGAGATGCCAGCAGCAGATACACAGCCAGCGCTGTAATGGGCAATCTTGCATTTGAGGAACCTAGTATATATACCCCATGTCATTATGTGTAGAGAACTTCCAACAACAAACCAGTCTACTGTGGCAATTTCTGTAAGGGATGCATTAAAGGTGTTGTGGCCAGATCCAGAACACGAGGATAAGTTGCGGTTGTTGGTGACAGACAGTGCAACTTATATAATAAAAGCAGGGGAGTGTTTGAAGGCATTCCATCCCCGAATGGCGCGTCACCTGACTAGCTCATGGGCTCCACCGGGTAACTGAAAAAATTCTGGAACAGCACCCTGTAGTTAACGAGATAATTTCTTCAGTGAAGAAAATATTCCTGAAAGCACTAAGTCGAGTCGTTACTTTCAGGGAAAAGCTTCCATCAATACCCCTCCTTCCAGACCCAGTAGTGACACAATGGGGGACCTGGCTCTCAGCCGCAATATATTATACAGAAAACTATGAAAGAATCACGGAGATCATCAAATCATTAGATGAAAGCGAAGCTATTACTATATTAAATGCAAAGATAGTGTTGCAGTCAGTACCAGCTGTACAGGAGTTGACATATATAAAGGCAAATTTTTACAACTTAGAATTTTCAATCAAGAAGTTGGAAGGAAGCACTCTATCGTTGATGAAAGAAAGCACTTCAAATCATCCAAGAAGTGAGGGCCAAAGTGGCTCCTGGACCAGTTAGGGTGTCTATAGCTTAGAAGCAGAAGTTGTTTTAGCCCGCAGTATAGATTTCAAGAGGATGGAACACATAGGCCGTGTCCTCTCTGGACTAAAGGAACAAGAAATTTTGCAGTGGAATCCTAAATAAATAGCTAATATGAAGTTCGCCCCTCTTACCTCATGTGACGTAGAGTGTAGTTTTTCCGGATTCAAGAGAATTTTAACGGAAGAGATAGGAGGGTTTACTCACGAAAATCTGTCAAAATATTTTATTGTCCCGTGTCTTATTAGAAGTATTAAATGAGTTGTTTGCGATACACAATAAAGACGAAATGTTTTGAACCTAATAGTGGCTTATTTTGCATGTTTTAATGTGATCGAGCAATGTCAGAAGTTTTTCAGGAGTACTTGACATTGTATTATAAAGTCACAATGTTTTTAACACTATGGCAGTATATATGTTTTACATTTTATTTCAGTTAAAAACGCGTAAGTTCCTAAATCAGAATTTTAAAAACCTATAAAAGTCTAAAACGTGAATTGGATAAACCTAAATTTGGTTTTTTAGAACCTAAAAATCCGGGGCTTAATAATAACTCTCTATTCTCCAGACCAGAAATCCTGTGCATCCTTCCATTTAATCTCACTAGACTATATTGGAAATGAAGTACCTACCAAAAGCAAGTGGATCCGAATTTAATGATGATGTAAAAACAGAATGAAGTTTATATATTTTCGCCAATCAGATAAATTTCAGATTAATAAAAATGACACCAGTGAAAATTAGTAATATTTTCATAGGTTTCAGGGAATTTGATGAATCGCAGCGAAGTGGCAATGGTGATCGAGAATGGTTTCAGCTGATTTCAAGCTCAACCAACCGCGCCAGTTGTGTATCCGGTAACAATGAATGCGTATCTAGACTTTCATAAAACAAAAGTGGAAAGAAAGTTTTCCATAAATAATTCCAAGCGAACAATGGGACGAATTCGCAGAGTAAATATCTGTAAAGCAGAACTCATTTTATTTCCTTTATGTAAACCTAATGATTTTCGCTACAATGCCTCCGTTCTCGAAGAATATTTAATCCACCTTCCTTCGCTTTCCTCCTCTTCCCTTTTTCCCCTGTAAGAAACTACTTACAACGGAGAGAGAAAAAACGAAAAGTAACAGCATCTCATCTATTAGTTCACTCATACTTCTTACCATATCTGATATATATTTTTACTGTTCATTGTAAATGCTTATTTTAACCGTTCTTGACTGGAAAAATTGTTACTGTACAGTTAGCTGCGGTGAAAAACATATACTTTAAATTGTTCTTACAAATGTCTTAATGCCTATGATCTGTATCTATCACTCTTTGGTCAAACTATACGTCTCCCATAAGAGCACAATTCGTTACCGGCAAAGATAATGTCGCAAAAGTCATTACAGATAAAAATTTTGACTAACGCAATGAAAATGCAAGAAAACGTGGCTTAATTGCCTAAAGTGTTTTTGCACTAGTATACTGAACCTGGTCTACATCTACTATCTGAATTTTACAGAACTATAGATGTTGGAGCATGAATTGCACCAAAACAAATCATTCCTCTGAGCATGCCAATCACTACCGATACGAGAAAAGAAAGATAATATTCGGCGCGGAATCTTAAATTCTTGTCATTGCGTCCCTAATATTTTTTCCATCTTAAATTAAAGTTCGTACTTTTCAAAAAAAAAAAAAAAAAAAATCAAATTGAAACTGTGTGCGTCGTCTGTGTACTAGAACAGTGGCGTAGCTAGGTCAACAAGGGCCCCGGTGCAAAAAATTTATTTTGGGCCCTCAGGCCAGACGGGCAACCTTTTTTTTTGCTTTGTGTGTTGTGTGCTGGTAGGGGCCCCCTGAACTGAGGATGGGGGCCCTTGAATTGTTCTTTAGGGGCCCCTGAGCAGTGGTTGGGGCCCTCCTGAGCAGCGTGGGCCCTTAGTTAGGGGCTCCTGTGTTCTCAGGGGCCCCTTAGACGACGGTAGAGCTAAAAAAAAAAAGGTCGCCAGTTTGCCGTGAAGGCTCGTGGGCCCTCTAAACTGCGCTTGAGGGCCCCTAGAGGTGCGCTTAGGGGCCCCTTGAGGTATGCTTGGGGGCCCCCTGAGCGTGAGGGCCCCGGTGCACTGCACCGCCTAGCCCCATAGTAGCTACGCCCCTGGTACTAGATAGCCTCAGATCATTCTGTGTATCAAGCCTACGACACTATTCTAACACTATTGCTAATACCATTAATACGGATCCAGTAATGCACAAAAGCATTCTCGATGAAGGCGTTAAAGAAGATAGGAATATCGAGTACCCATACATCTGTGAGAATAGCACAGGCCGTATGGGAAAGAGGATGAATGATGACGCAGAAAGATAAAGAAGAGGGTTAAGCTTTAGTACGTTTGCTGAAGTTCATACCAGAGTCTCTGTAACCGAGATTCCTGTACGTCACGAGTTTTAGCCCGGTAGTTCTTCTCTCCGACCGCAGGAACCCATTACTCACTGGCAGTTATTTAGAGTTGAGAAATGACGTAAGTAGTCTACTCTTCGAATCGAGACTTTTTTTTTAATGGCTTTCGGAATCCTAGACCTTACAGCCAGCTTGATGATTTTTTTTCTCCAGCTAATTAGACACTCCACAGGACGGACATGACATTCACAGACACAACACTTAAACACCCATGCCCGCGGCCGGACTCGAACCGGCGACCTTCGGCATGACATCGAGACTTGGCTAGACATTCCTCCAGTTCTTAGGGCAACCCTACTCTCGTAACAAGGTTCCCTGCGCTGTTTCACTGTTC
The DNA here is from genome assembly GCA_031002005.1 of Vandiemenella viatica. NCBI lineage: Eukaryota > Metazoa > Arthropoda > Insecta > Orthoptera > Morabidae > Vandiemenella > Vandiemenella viatica. Next base: position 55,790,514 of record JARYHS010008074.1, read on the forward strand.
GCCAATTCGAAAATGACGATGAAGGGTTGCAATGCGAGTCAAGGCAGGAAGTGAGATCCCTAGTATATTTGACTCATGGGGAAATGAAGGAAGCGTTGTGAAGATTTTACTGTAGCAAAGGGCCTAACCTGAAACACATTTCAGTTGACAAATGATATATTTTCATGCCTAAGATACGATGCTTGTGTTTATTGTACTAGTTAACTGTATGTTTCATCACATAAAATGAGAAATAGTTTTGCTTCGGTATTACCGTTACGAACTGCGCGGAACAGTTTGTCTTTAGTTTTACGTACAACAAACAGATCTATCTGTTGCAGAACACAGACGTAATTGCAGACTGTAGTATCCGGTACGCAGTATCCTTAGCCCACAGTCTATTTCCCAGCATCGAGTCCAAGGCTGAGTGACGTATGTTGGGCAACTCCACAACGAGCTTTCCCTACTCGCTTCACAAGGTCGAGCTTCAGCGAGGAACAATATACGGATCAACGGAACCTCCCACGATCCGGTGTCTGCAAAATACATAGCTGGCACAACTTGAATAGAATGTGCAACTCATTCTTTATTTATTTTTTATACTAGGCTTTACGGTCCGTTGACGACTCGGTTATTAGAGAATTATGGACAAGGAAGGGGAATGAATTTGGCCTTCATGAAGGAACAATCTCTAGCGCCAGGACCGTTACCGTCCACCTATAAGGCCCGGTATATCTTGTTCCAAGTGGCCAAATATAGACATCCCCTGTTACATTATCTCTGTTACATTTCAACTTTTGTGTCAACAGTATCGAATAGTAACTTAAAATTAAACAAGGGATAAATTTATCACAAAAGTCAGCACTAACTACACCACTATACAGACGATCAAATATAATTGGTCAGCTGCGAAGGCGAAATACGAGTTATGGCAAACGATTTAAACATACACTGAAGAGCCAAAGAAACTGGTATAGGCATGCATATGCAAACACAGAGATATGTAAACACTTAGAGTACGAAGCTGCGTTCGGTAACGCCTATATAAGACAACAAGTGTCTGGCGCAGGTGTTAGATCGGTTACTGCTGCTACAATGACAGTTTATCATGATTTAAGGGTGTTTGAACGTGGTGTTATCGTCGGCGCACGAGAGATGGGACACAGCATCTCCGAGGTAGCGATGAGGTGGGAATTTTCCCGTACTACCATTTCATGAGTGCACCGTGAATATCGGGAATCCGGTAAAACATCAAATCTCTGACATCGCTGCGCCAGGAGAAAGATCCTGCAAGAACAGGACGAACAACGTCTGAAGGGAATCATTCAACATGACAGAAGTGCAACCCTTCCGCAAATTGCTGCGGATTTCAATGCTGGGCCATCAACAAGTGTCAGCGTGCGAACCATTCAACAAAACATCATCGACATGGGCTTTCGGAGCCGAAGGCCCACTCGTGTACCCTTGCTGAGTGCACGACACAAAGCTTTACCCCTCGCCTGGGCCCGTCAACACCGACATTTGACTATTGCCTGGTCTTTCGAGTCTCGTTTCCAATTGTATTGAGCGGATGGACGTGTATGGGTATGGAGACAACCTCATGAATTCATGGACCCTACATGTCAGCAGGGGACTGTTCAAGCTGGTGGAGGCTCTGTAATGGTGTGAGGCGTGTGCAGTTGCAGTGACATGGGATTCCTGATACATCTAAATACGACTCTGACAGGTGACACGTACGTAAGCATCCTGGCTGATCACCTGCATCCATTCATGTCCATTGTGCATTCCGTTGGACTTGGGCAATTCCAGCAGGACAATGCGACACCTAACACGCCCAGAATTGCTGCAGAGTAGCTCCAGGAACACTTTTCTGAGTTTAAACACCTCCGCTGGCCACCAAACTCCCCAGACATGAACATTATTGAGCATATCTGGGATGCCTTGCAACGTGCCGTTCGGAAGAGATCTCCACCCGCTCATGCTCTTACGGATTTATGGTCAGCCCTGCAGGATGCATGGTGTCAATTCCCTCCAGCACTACTTCAGACAATAGTCGAGTCCATGCCACGTCGTATTGCGGCACTTCTGCGTGCTCGCGGAGGCCCTATATTAGGCAGGTGTACCAGTTTCTTTGGCTCTTCAGTGTAATATCAAAACCCTATTTTTGCAATATTGGCTACTTATCTACTTTTGATTCTCCATTTCCAAAACAAATCTAAGGTTTCATCCTAATTTACCTATATGTTTTGCGTCCTAAACCAGTTACAAAAATCATCAGTACTAAATCACCGATACAACAGTAATGTCCACTTTTTGCTTAGATGAAAGCAGGAGCAGATCTATTCAAGCCTACTCTTCTGAAAGACACCTCGTTGCACCAAGTTTTAACGTCCTTTGTGAAGGACCAATTACTATAAAAATTGTCTCTCACCCTCACTCCATACTGGTACGCAATCTGGTTGTTAGAGATTGTGTATCTCCACCTAGACTACACCAAGTACCACATAAGAAATAGTTGTTCTACTCCGAGGCTTCGTATTTTGCGGAAAATTAAGAAATTCTTACTGAAATGAGAGGATTTGCAGGACGACTCGACGAGAAAATTTAAGTTCAACATTTAACTTTGTCTCTCAATTTCGCTTATGATTAAGGTTCGGATCTTTATGACCAAAAAAGTAGAGAAATATGCAGGCAAATATGACCTTAAAAATGGGTAAATATGACCTACAAATGACAAAATATGACCAAACATTTAAATTTACTATACATCAAAACATGCTCAATTATACATCATTTATTTTATCTAGTAATGTCGTTTTCATGTCGACAGCATAATTTGCTTCCGTGCACTCGCTGTACCATTGGGAAATTAAATTTTAAATCGTTTTGTTGAAGTCACTTTAATTTCAGATAATTTTCAAAATAGAACTCTTTGATCTCCTCTCTAAATTCCCTTGCGTAACTTCGCACTTTCAGAAAATTTTACTTTCGACGTGGCGGTAGGTCTACTCACTGATCCACTGCAGATTTAAAGATGACTGAGGATGTTTCATTGAGATATTTAATGACGCGGATCGTTACATGCATGCTTCTGTTACATTTTCGAGATTAAAAGGCGGGCGGAACATTACGTTTAAAGAGTGAAAATAATATATAACTTTAATTCTTGACTGGTGAATTCTGACCACAGTAACAATTAGTTTTGTCTTTTTCCTCTACCCGTATAGCAGAAGTACAGTTCGGTGAATAATTATCTTAATTTCTCCTGATCTATTTCTAGTGAATTCCCGTTACTATTAAAAAACTACCAGATTTTTTTCTCGAAATATGACAAATAAATATTATCCAAATATGACCAAAACTAGGAAAATGCTCTGAATATGAATTTATATGCTATATAAAATACGTTCCAATACTATCAGAAACGTTGAATCAGTGTTTAATTCAGCATTTCAGCTCAAAAAGGAGACAGGGAAAAAATATGGCTTGTCCTAAAGATCCGAACCCTCCTTATGCTGATTGTTAATATGTATTGCCTCGTTATTAAGTAAACTTTCTTCTTATTTACGAGCGAAATTTAACTGATGTCGTTAACATCGACGAGTTCTCTAGAAAATTACTCTCACTTTCTTCGAAATCGCAGATAGCAACGCATTCAACAAACCAGTAACGCTTTCAACTTTTTTTTAAAAACAAAAACTTATTTTTTTGTTTAATGAGTGTATTATCCGTTCAGCAAATATTGCTTTACAGGACGATGTTGAATTTTGCAAAAAACATAACTTACATATTGTCATGGTTGAGGTCAACCCACAGGGCCCCTCAGTGACTACAACACAGTGATACAATAAATTTTTATAACAATGTTAGCAACATGAATGTCAGTATTAAAGTATTAAAAACAGTTATCAGAATTAGAACAGTAATCCAAACAGTTAAAATAATTACACTTTTTTTATATATATATACTACATTTTATTTCGAGCGCTGACAAAAATCTGATCTATACTTAACAAACGAGATGTCAAATAGAAGGTGACACACGGTATTTAATTTATTAGCTGGTTCACTTCTTCTTCGGAATCACTGCCTGATAGAAAAATATTTTGAGGAAGGCGTTTTTTTAGTCTAGTTTGGCCGCTTCTTTTCTCTAGTTTGTAAAATTGAGCACCAGTAACTGTACTCATTCGTTTGATGAAATGTATTGTTTGTTGTTTTATAAATTCGTAAATGTAAACTTATTAATCTTCTTCAAACCTACTTAAATTTCTTCATCAATTATCGATGAGTAGTCTGCACACGGTAGAGCTTTCTGATACTGAAGATGCCAGAAAGTGTCTCCGTTATAGGTTCGTTTAACTTTTTCACGATTTCGCCCATGTCAGTCAACATCCTGTTCGGTTTCCGGGCTGCCAGAGAGTTATTTAAAGTTCTGGAATATGATTTCTTGATGCTTATCTGTATAAACAACTTCCATCTGCGTATCTCTAATGATGCAGTTACCACAGTCAGCGTTTCCATCTCTTATTGATTCACACATCATGCTGTATATTTCATCACTCCATAGGTAATTTTGAGACAGCATTCAAGATTATTTTAAAAAAAATTACTATTCATTAATATCTTCAGCTCACTACATCTTACCAGCTCATTTGCAAAACGCCTCGTTCTGCTAATCTAATTAATCTTTGTTTATCGCCTAAAGATCTTCCGCAGCGACATTACCATAGGCACTATAACATAATGTTTAAATGACGATTCACATTATGCTACAAAAAATAAATAAATCGAAAAGTGAGTCAGGAACTTTGAAGTATCTTCCATTATACGGTTATGTTCATGTCGTGCTCATGCTTTGATACGATAACCAACCACTATATTCGAATTACCCAAAGCATAATGTGGAGAAAATATCTGAATGATATTGAACGACATTTGTTTAGAAGCATATGGAAGATTCCTATAGTATGAAAGTAACTAAACAAATATTTGTTATTATGTCAAACATCAATACAGTTATACACGCTCGTGTCTGGCGAAATTCGCAACTTAAATAAAAATGTAAAAAAAAAAAAAAAAACACTAATTGTATCGTTGGATTCGATAGAGTACACGAAAAATTAATTTCATCTCTATTACGTGTATGGGAAAATATTTTTTTCTTGCTTCCCTGCGGATATATTTAGCCTAATTTCGTCATTAACGATGAAAAGCCGGTGGAATTATGAGGCTGATAGTATAATACGAAAATTTAAAGCAATTTGTAATTGTATCTAACCAAAAACAAATTTTCGTTGCCGATCACATTGAATATTTTCAGTTCTTTTGGATTTACGGTTTGAAAATAAGAGGCGGGAAAACATTTTTAACGACTATGTGATTTGATTTTTCGTGATAACCCAAAACAACATTAATTCTATTTTTTTTTATTCCGGTTAAACGATACCACACTCGATTGCAGTGTTAGTTTTTTTTTCTTGCGGAACTTCTGTTTTTAGGATTTGTCCGCGGTTCTGTTTTGTGATACGTTAGAAAATCTCATCTCAGTTGGTTCAAAGGGGTGAATTACGAGACTGTGGCTTACCGGCAAACAATCTGACGAATTTATAAAGATTCTGTTTTCACCATTTCAGCTTCGGAACCATCTAAATCATTTGCCTTGTTCGAAGATCATAAGTTCATATGCCCGACGCGCAAAATTTATTTAAATACCTCTCCATATGTAAAACAAACAATTTCGCTTGATTGACGTCTGACTTCCGAATAAGTTTTAAGCGGTAGGACTGTTAACCGAAAAAATACAGCTCGGACAGCCAGGCAGGGGCGTTCTTAAACAGTGTTCCTTACGAGCAATCAAAAATTATCACGAGGTTCCATTTCAGTAGGATAGGGAGCCTGTAAACCCAAAGATATGTTACGTCTGACTGAAAAAATCTGTATAAGGTGGAACTAATAGGCATGTGCCTTGTTGTGATGGAAATATCAATTTGCCGTTAGTCTCAGGATGGACAGTTTGCGCGGAACATTATGAGGAAGACGATGGATGGGCCTCTGTCATCTCTTGGACGACGTTTTGGACTTGAGATTTACAATCATCAAACTCTGTCCAGTACGTAAAACAGACAACTACAAACGTGATTTTGATGACAGATCGCCGCTTTCTTGCTTCTTTTAGACTGATGCCATCGTCTCCGAAAACGTTTTCTATCTTCTGAACAGCTAATTGTTTTTGTAATAACTCATAACACCGCTGTTAAAGTTGTTCCCTGAATTCCCAGCAAACGATTATCCAAGGCAAATTACAAACTTGAGTGGTGTGATCAGGAAGGGGGAGGGGGAAGGGGGAATTTACTGCAGTGGCTGTCGTGCATATAATTTTTGGAGTTCCCTATGTTATTGATGAATCCATTATATATTTGCTTCCTAAGACTGAAATAGGAGGCCACAAATCAGTAGAATGTTTCTGTCAAGCTAGTTTTATGATAGAGAAATATGTGATACACTTATTTAGTAAAGTTTTCAAACAATTATCTGACTAATTCCTCTAGATTTATCACTGTATTGCAAGTAAAGAGACGCAAGTAGTCTCCATTTCTTTTTCAAATCAAGATCTATCCCGGCAACCTGAAATTTTAAAGTCATGAAGAAATGTTATCGCTAGTGTGAACATTTGGTGGCAGACACAGTAAACACTGAAAATGTAGTAGTAAATCCAGAGAAGTCTAGACAGTGTAGCATTTGATAATGTTTTGAAACATGGGCGTTGTTTGCGTGCAAGAAAATTCCAACATAGTCTTCTTCTTCTCGTGTCGATGACAGCATGAAATATGCGGTAGTATTTCCTCCAATGCGATGGCTTTGTCAGTAGCTGATTGGAGGTCAAATTGAGATACATTTATCCCAATTTGTGGACAAGACAGCAAATGTACCATGGTTTCTCTCTCCCCTCATGAACATGTGGTATCTGACTGTTCTCCCAGGTATCCTCAAGTGGCAAGTGTATCTTTGCAGCGGCCAATTACAACTCGAAGCCTGTTTGGCGACTTCCATATGCGCCATGGTTGTTCCGACCCAGGTGGTGGACCCTCTTTTGGCTTGATCCACTTGAACCCTTGTTGTAATCTCTTCTCCCAAGGCAGTATTCTTTCATTGCTTGGAGCTCCAGCATGAAGCTTGAACGGGACTATAGTCTCGATGGCGCTGGTGTATATCCATGTAGGGGGTGTCGGACGTCTTCAAACACTTTAAGCCTTGCCACGCTGGTGGCAACTTCCGGCGTATATCTCCAGGAGCGACGCCAGCTAGTATCTCTACTTTGCTCACAGGCGATGGTCTCAGACAACCTGTGATGAGCCGGCATGTTCTGTGGAGCGCAACGTCTACTGTCTTAGCATGGCTTGATTTTTGCCACACAGGACATGCATACTCTGCTGCGGAGTAGCATAATGCTGAGGCAGAGGTGCGGATGAAGCTTGGGTTAGCTGCCCAGCTAGATTCCGTCAACTTGCTTAAGATGTTGTTGTGTGCTGATACTTTCATCGTGACATTGCGACAGTGGCTTTTAAAAGTGATAACAGAAGGCAAATTGCCTCTGGCCAAACCTTGCACCACGATGACAGCATCTACATCCTCTAAGGACCGAAATTTCTGACAATATCGATCCAACATAGTTAATGACAAAGAAATAATGGCTGCTAAATTTTGGAAGAGAAAGATCTGAATTATGTTTTACTGGAAATATTATAGGAAATATTGGAGAAAAACATTGAGAACATTTTCTGGATCAAAGTCGGACGGATACGAATTGAAGCAAAGAAATAATAAATTATATATATATATATATGAAAACTTGCAGATACTACCAGAAGAAGAATTACCCGTACGAGCACCTGGTGCGATTGAATTTAAGATGACTCACAAAAACATAATTTGATTATATTGATAAAAATACCAAATACAAAATAGTTAGTATACTAAGGTAAACATGAACATAGGAGAACTAAATCATAAGAAAGATGAAATCTTGAGCCTGGTCGTATGTCTACAAAAAGATCAAAGAGTTTGAGGGCTTTGGAGAGAATGAAAAGAAACAAAAAAAAAATTGTTTTGACAGAAGAAAGAAGAAAAACACAGTGAAGTGATGAAGAAATATTTGGAACAAAGAAAATAAATCAAAACATGAAGTTTTTTCCGTGGTGAAGTAAATAAGAACAATAATATAGTTTTTTTTAATGGCATTCGGTTACTGAGGCCATACAGCCAGTTCAATGTGATTTGTTGCTATCAAGTAATTACACATGGACACTACAACACGGACATGACAATTACACACACAACACTTAAACACCCATGCCCTCGGCCGGACTCGAACCGGCGACCTTCGGCACGCAATAATATAGTTGATAACTACGATAGGGTGGTTCCGTCGCTGTTTGGTATTATCGTTACCTTATGAATTCCGTTGATAACCACGTGTACCTTACTATTAATTGTTTCCACTGAGAACTTGTATGGGTTGCTCAAGTGTTTGCTTGCTGCGAATGGAATTTTCACGCACTGGTATCGCAGATATGTCCGAACGTTTTGTATCCAGTACAGTGGAGAGTCATTACCATGGGGAAACATTTGGTTCGTAATGGTATTTCCACAGTTGTCGGCAACAGAAATGATGAAACTTTCCTCCAGCGGCGGCTCAGTTCAATGACGAGAGGTATGTAACGGTCTGGTTAACTTCTTCAGTCCTGAGGTATCATATATGATACCCTCAGGTATTATTTATTTCTCGGAGGTGTGCACGGCTGAACTTTTTCTGTCCTGTGGTATCATCCACGACACACACCGTGCTTCTCACAGATCATTTGTTCGATATTCTGCCGAGCATCACAAGTTGGCAGCACTGATTGTAAACTTGGGATTCTGCTAAAACGTGCACACATCTTGCAATGATACAATGACATAGCAACAGTTTCGAATAACAGTGCATTCAGCCACCGCTGAAGCTTCATCTTACGAGGGGCCTACATTTTGTCACGGAATCCAAACGACAGAGTCCCCTAGCGTATTTTATTTACACAAATCAAGCTCTAAGAGACGTAAAGTTTACCTATTGATAAAATTTACGCCATCTCTCTTTCTTTGGTCTTTCGACCCTTCCATTATGGCGTCTGATTGCATATTGAAAGGTCCTCGGTTTAGCTCCTGGTCTCGTAAAGTACAGCAGATGGCTTGCGTGGTTCGGATTCCACGTTAAACTGTAGGCCCATTATACCCGGCAGCATTACCAAGTTAGTTTCAGGCATGTTATAAGAGGGCAGCCACTGAAAACCATGTCAACAAGTCATTACGGCCATACGAGTCTTTACTAGAATTATATCTGACAGCATGATGCGTGGCTGAAATTCTGGTTCATATACCAAGTCCTCGCTTAGGCAAAATAATTTTGGTAAACCGGGTACCGAAAATGACTTCTGTTCCTAGTCCAGCATTTCTTTTTTATTGCGAAAACTGAAACATAGTGTTATAAATGAAATTACCGGATAAAAACACAAAAGATGTTTGAAAGATTTCAGGAAATAACGGTAAGAAAAAATTACTAGATCCAACTGACATAAAAATGATTTGTTTACAAAAAAAATCGGGTATAGCCTTTTTAATTTATTCTTTTCAAGTATTTTTAAATGGAAGAAAAATCAGTTACGCAACATTTCTGATATTTAGGAAAAATGGGTGATGGTTTTTCCTTGTTTCGTATTTTCTGATACTCTTCCCCACAATGAATCAAGACGAAGGTATTGTAGGATCTGATTTTTTTTTTCTAGGAAGTGTCCCGTGGACCTTGATCTGGGAGACTTAACCTGAGGCTCAGTGTGAGACGTGCAGGATCGGTTACTAGTACGTCAAGGACGGCCGGCTTTAACATCCTTCCTTTCCAGTCTAGGGTGTGGTTTAGACTTTCCATATTGTAAGAATTGCTAGAGATTTTTTACGTTTGTACACTATATATCATTAGGAAGGACAATAACATGTGGCTGATGGGATTGGAGGGGTATTGATTGAAGAATTAGGAATATTGCATGGAAGGGGAAAGACGACCATGACCACAAGCTGGCACTCGATTTCATGCATAAGGGAGTGGTAAAATTTTCTTTTATGATAAGGGTGTCAGGGATTGGAACAAATTACCCAGTGAAGTGATGAATAATTTATCAAAAATGCTGAAAGAATTTAAAATTAAAATTTGTAAATCACAAAAGTAGATGGGGAGAAATTTGACACTCAAATTATGTAAGATAATTGAAAAATAAAATAAAATGGGGTAATTAGCTGACAGGGAATTGCGACCGGTTGGCGTGCTCCGTTTCAATTAAATTAATAATTAAATAATTACGTATATCTGATGTATCCACACAGAAATAATGGAAACAGTGGTCGTTGTACGTCATCTCAAAGCTCATTTAAAACAACGGCCTTAAAATTATTCATTTACAAGTGGTTCAGGTTATCTAAGAATATTGTTCCAACTCCATAAAACATAGCTTCTTTGATGATAAATAGCCTTACGTTTGAATTGATGCAAGAAATCCCATTTCATCCGTGCAACATTTTACACAAGTTATATTTTTGCACAAGTTATATTTGAATTGGATAAAATGTCATCAGCAACGAATGTATACATCTGTCGAGATCGCTAAGAAGCGCTTATTAGAAGTGTTGAAACGAAGCAGTGTTAGGTAAGCGTCTGGCAGATGTTATCTATGGCAGTGGGGTTATCTATAAACGCATAGCATCCGCTCGTGCGTCAACTGGAAGAATCGAGGCTTCGATTTCAAACGCTTGATAAGCCACAGATTAGAGTTTGAATACATCCGCTGGCTGCTATTTTGAACCAACTGAAGAGAAAATTTTCTCTTAGATTAAATACAATTTGAAAACAGAAGGCACGTTTATTCCAAGAGGTGTCATACAAAATTTAGGATGTTGCATTACATAAATCACAACGAATTTGTTCATAACTGAGAAAAACTAACACGAGTGTACTTATTTTATGATTTATTGATTACCATGGACGTAATATACCTATGGCAATTTACCTACAAATCTTCTTTTATATTTCCTGAATTATTATTCTAAACTCTTTCATTCTTTGTCGTAAATTGTTCAATACTTCCTTTGGTAACTTATTCAAGTCCTTCACTTCCTTACATAGAAATAAAAACAGTATCCCTCCGGTAAGGCTGAAATTAAGTGCAACGTTATGGTCAAGGTTATCTCTTCAGCTCCATCATATATATGACAAGCTATCTTTCTCCCGTCATTCTTAACCAAAATCGATAAATGGGGTATCATCTTAATGATTATGTTCTTCACTCTAGTGCCATCATCAATTAAGAAAGGAATTTTTCCAAATTCTACCCGTAAATCGCAAAATCATGACAGTCAAGGTCACGCGTATGCTATAGTTCAGAGACAAGCTGCTAGGCGGCGCTGGCGTAGATAAGGAGTGATCCCATTACCGTTAGATAGCAACACCACACATGACAGAAATACTGATGAACTGTGTGTGTGCGTGTTTTCTTTTCCAGTGTAAGAAGTTTTTCTGGTATTTTTGTTTCTATTAGCGAAAGATTCGGCACTTCTAATGGTTTCGCGAAATATTCGCACTGAGCCTCTATTTCCACGGTTTCCCAAATCCCTCAAGGCAAATGACGGGATGCTTCCTTCAAAGGACCATGGCCGAATTCCTTCACATTCCTTGCCCCCCATCCTTTCCCATCTCTAAACACCTCCCTGTTAAGAGACGTTAAGCAGTTTAAAAAAAAACTGAGCCTCTAGTTTACGACTTTTTACCAGTACCTACTTACGTCTCCTGGACAATGTGTGCCTTACAAATAGACAGCACTCTCTTCATCTTGCAACGAGTCCCAATCTTAATACTGTAGTATCACTTACTAAGTGTGTTCTCTGGAAATTTCCACGAACAAAGCTATCTGCTCTCCTCCCAAAACACACGATGTGAGTTCTATACTGTATTATCATACTTCAGCAAGGACATCTACAAGGTTTTGTATCACTCGTAATTCCATTATAACAATCTTCAGTATTTGCAAAAGTTTTAAATATTTTCCAACCACTTGTCCAATGGACGTGCCAAACAGAATTTGTTTAGTAAAGAGTTGAAAAGATTAATTATTGAATAGCCAACGTTTACCTCGGATGCTTTGAGTGGAGATATTCTTGTGAGAATTAGCGATACTAGAAGAATCTTTCAGGTTCCGATACTCGTCAGATTGCTAGACCAATTAATTTAGTGGCTTATAATTATACCGGTAATAAATGCAACATCTCGTGATCTTTTCCTTCACTGAATGACCTCTACCAATCCTGCCACTCTTCCTGCAGCAATCATCCTGTAATTAAACCCTGATTGGCCTCGCACTGTAGCGCTAATGAAGCAATAGGCACCCACTGCTGCGCCCTCGCTGTTTCCTGCCCGGCTGTGTGGTGTGTGGCAGAGCGAGCTTGGCACGCTCCCTGCAGTCGGTTACTCAACAGGTCGGGGCACGTGGTGTCAGATGGGACCGCATCCGCAACCTCAAATGCGTGGGAGACAGTCTACAATATCCCTACTACATCAGCAGGAAGGTATAATGCCTACAAAAGGCGCGGGCATTGACTGCCAAGCGCTGCATGCCATGATGAAGAGGAAAAAGAGACTATTATTATTGTTTATTTTTCTCACTTGAAAAAATTAAAATGATGTGACAGCAAAATTGAAAGGAGACAGCTATCAAATTAAGTTCCTTACGTAAGATATAAAAGAAATTATACAAGAGGAAACAAACTGTGACTTGATAGAACAAAGGAGATGTAATACACCTCCTCAGCACCGTATTGACCCAAATAGGATTTGAGATTCACAGCCACCGGAAGCCGGTGGCGACCCCTCTGAAGACCCTGGACGGTCTTGGTCATTCCAGAAATCGCATCTGATTGGCCAGACCTCAAGGAATTCCGGAGGACGTGGATCCCGCTGAAGATCTATCCTAAAAAACTGACTTTTATTCTGTAGTTAGCAGTAGCGTAGTAAAATTTGTAATAAACTAGTGGTGGTGGGTTAATTAAGGGGTTATGTTACTAATATTAGTTTTCTTTTATTAAAAAATTAAGTTTTTGTAATAAAATGCCTATACTTACAACAGTACTCTAACTGTAAAAAACAATTCACTTGATTTCGCCAGGTACCGGAAATCTATGTAACAACTTAATCATATTGTTATTGTAAATATGGCCTAATTTAGATACTAGATGTTAGGCTGTAAAAAGTTGTAACAAAAAAAAAATAAAAAAATTAAAAATGTCTACAATATCCTCTGCTCCGGTCCCTTACTATACAAAGTTGGGTCCAATATAGGCATTTCCTCATTTTTCCAGTTTCATGCCAATGAGAGCAATTTCCACTTTTATCCGATTCAGACTGCTAAATTATGAATGCATGAAAAAGCGACTCTCTTCGGAGTCTCGAGGGGCGCAGCGAAGGGGCGCGTGGGGCGGACCACCAAACGACGCGTTCTCTTCACTATCGAAAGGCGCGGCAATTTTGAGTTCAACTTACGTTTTTCTAAAGCCATTGAGAATTTTCCAGAATTAAATTATTTTTAAAATAAAACTACCACATTCGCATGGTACAGGACAAGAACTGTCAGATAATCTCTAGGGAATTAGACGAAACAGATCACAAGTTTGTCATTAAGTACATTGCTATTAATCATTCAAAAATGATAATATTCTTAAAAACTACTGCTATTATTCCGCACAATATCTGTCTCGACATGGAATTCGTACAGTTTCAGCGAAATACTCTCTAATTTTTTGCATTTAATGCTTCATCTGGTACGAAATAGAAAAGAATCTTCCTGATATCTCCAGGAAGAGTCGGATTACGCGAGGATCTGTGATTGCACAGCTACCACGATTAAGTTCTACCAACACTGTTTCGTCTGTATTCGCCAGTGTCTTACGGTCATAACTCATAAATAAACCATCCGCATCTGTCCCCACCGGCGTCGTTATAGAAAAAAACTCATTTATAATTATTATAGGATGAAACTGATTTTAACGGTACTTAAATTATTACATGCCTCTCATTAATAAAGCCTATACAGATGGCTAAGTTCCAAAATGTGTAGAAACGTTTAACTGTTTCAATGTAGTATTTCTCAATTGAGTTTTCGTGTACAATTTGTTGAATTGTTTATAGTCCTTTTACAAAATAAAAAGGTAATGCTTGAATGAACATTCAGTTCGATACTGCCATAAAAAAGTAATAATTATTTTTACTAGCGTATTTTTTTTTTTTTTTTACCAGTGTGCAATCGTAAGGAGCGTTGGGAAAGCATTGCATGGCGGTAATTAAAATGAAAATATGAAATAAAACGTTTTGCCATCAAGTTTTGCAGTAATATTATTACTCTTTTTTTTTTTTTTTAGAACTTAATATGAAAACTATCATCCCATGGCAGCAAATACCGTTGTCACACCATCTGCTTATATACAAACGCATCATTTTCAACATACTCTCCAACCATATAGTTGCTGACTGCGACCTTATTTGGAAGAAATATTATATGAAACGGCCCTGAAAAATATTTTCTAGGAAAGCAAAATTTTTTTACTAGGACGAGGATTCAACTGCACTGAAAGATTTTCGAGGGAAAGAGAAGTTGTTAAACAAAATGATCCAACAGTACTTCAACTTGATCTAGATATTTTGCAAAGTATTTTGACAAATATTAAAGCTATGAATGCACAACAAAATTGTGAATTCAGAATATGATTTTTAAACTTGTCTTGAATAGAGTGATTCGTACTTTTCGTCTTCGTCACGAAGGCCGTCCCGAGGACACGGTAACGGTGAAGTATTATACTGGAATCAGCAAATCATCTTCTGCGTATGTTAAATTACCATCAACTCTTCCAGCCCACGTAGAAACATTCCACACCGCAAACACAGAAACTGATACGAGAACGGCTAGTTATATATCTAATGACTTCATTCATTTTAGATTTTTGTTAAATATATTTTCGTCAAGTAATCGGCATCCTTTCTTATGGAAAAACTAGTGATTTCGAGGTGGTAGCTATTCTGAATATCGACCAAGATTTTCTTCACAGCTTAAAAAAGGAAATTCCGTAAAAAATTACCTAATGTTTAATCACATAAAAAATCCTAAACTTTCTCGCCTTATTCAGGCCTCGCATTCGGGAGGACGCGGGTTCGAATCCCCGTCCGGGCATCCAGAATTGGGTTTTCCATGGTTTCCCCAAATCACTCCAGGCTAATGCCGGGATGCTTCCTTCAAAAAGGCCACGGCTGAATTCCTTCCCGTTCCTTGTCCCCAGTCCCGTCCCGCCTCTAATGACCTTAGCCGTCGACGAGGCGAAAAAAAAATAAAAAAATCAGTTGTAAGGCAGCGTGCATAAACGTAGCTCCATTTTTGCCTCCTGTGAACCCCACTCCCCCCACTTAGCCCTATGTGGCTTTTGCCTCTACCCCCCATCCCCCCCCCCCCCCGACGTATCACGTAGCTTTTTTCCCTTTTGATTCCCGAAGACATTTTGTACTGTTTTCTCCTGTCAGACTATTGCAAATTACATATGGAGAAAATTAACTGAGGGAAATAAATATTCAAATGCTGTTGTGAGTACTGTTCCTCATTTTAACTGTGAAAAATGTCATGAAAGGAAAGCTACGTGGCCTGGCTCGGAATCCCCTTCCCTCCACGTAGCCTTCCAGCCAACCCCTCTCTCCCTCCCCTCCCCCCTGGACCGAGCCACGTAGTTTTTGCACGCTCCCTAATGCACCAACCAGAAAAATAATGTTGGAAATTATTTTGCTGGAGAACAGCCTGATCGGAAGACGATGTTATGGTCGACACCACGTCGCTTACGGGTCCGTTCTGCGTCTCTTCTGTCCGCGCCTCGTCTCCGCCACACGTCTCTTCTGTGCCTCAGGTGTCGCCTGGCTTATGGTGTTTATAAGCCTCCTCTTACTGCCTGCACTGCCTCCTTGAAATGGTAGTGGGTCAGCCATGATGTTCGAAGAGAAAATGGAAATTGGACAAAACATGTGTTGGAATTGGAGTCAGAGACCGACAGACCAGTGAGACTAGCAGTATGGCTGGAATTAGCTGCTATTAGAACCCGCGTCCTCCCAAATGCGAGACCAGAACGTTACCAATCACCCACCACGCTCAGTCGTTAAACCGTGAAGAGACTGTTGAAGTGCCAACTGGTTTCATGACGCCAAGAGACCACAACATTCTATGACTAAACTGGATGATGTTGCAGTATAGTGGAAACAAAGAATGATAAAAGAAAAGATCTGTGTTTACTTCTCAGAGAGACATGTAAGAAGTAGTAGTTCTACACTCAGGGCCGGTTTAAGGCTACCGCAAGGACTGCAGTCGCGGGGGGCCCCAAGCTTGGGGGGGGGGGGCCGCCACGATCCCCTTCAAAATTTGTCCTTACTTAACGAACAATTTTCCTGCTAAAATAATTAATCTACAAATTTAGAATGTTTGCATTAAGAATAGACGTTTCAGAGGCGTGGAGTTCCATCAGATTCAGTTTTGAGAAAGTTCTATCTGATGTAATTACGATAGGCCTGTATATATAAAGGCGTTTATTGCTCTCAACCTGTTTCAGCAATGTAAGTAATTTCGTTCGAATATACTCATTCATCTTTTGACGTTTCATATAAAAGTTATTGAATTAAAATGTCTATGGCTACTGACATGTCTCCATCCCCAAAAACCTAAATGTACTAGCAAAGAAAGGTACAGAAAAGAAATGTCGTATACAAAAAATTATAAATTTAATAAGTATAAAATTTAATACAAAAACTATTTCATTTGACACAGTGGGCAGCAGGGCTTAGCCAGAAATGAAAGTGACGGTAGTTGGGAGATCCATATGATATACATTGATAAAACACCAAAGACTCGGCGAAGTTGGTGCCGTCCAGCTAATACTAGAAAAACTGCTGACCAGTTTATACACAGATTTAGAGAAAATACAATCTGTCTCTTTAATCGTTGTTTGATATATATATACAGTGTGTTAAAAAAAGGTACGGCCAAACTTTCAGGAAACATTCCTCACACACAAACAAAGAAAATATGTTATGTGGACATGTGTCCGGAAACGCTTACTTTCCATGTTAGAGCTCATTTTAGTTTCGTTCTTCCACCTACGCTCAATGGATCACGTTATCATGATTTCATACGGGATTCTCTACCTGTGTTGCTAGAAGATGTGCCTTTACAATTACGACACAACATGTGGTTCATTCACGATGGAGCTCCTGCACATTTCAGTCGACGTGTTCGTACGCTTCTCAACAACAGATTCAGTGGCCGATGGATTGGTAGAGGCGGACCAATTCCATGGCCCCCACGCTCTCCTGACCTCAACCCTCTTGACTTCCATTTATGGGGGCATTTGAAAGCCCTTGTCTACGCAACCCCGGTACCAAATGTAGAGACTCTTCGTGCTCGTATTGTGGACGGCTGTGATACAATACGCCATTCTCCAGGGCTGCATCAGCGCAGCAGGGATTCCATGCGACGGAGGGTGGATGCATGTATCCTCGCTAACGGAGGACATTTTGAACATTTCCTGTAACAAAGTGTTTGAAGTCACGCTGGTACGTTCCGTTGTTGTGTGTTTCCATTCCATGTTTAATGTGATTTGAAGAGAAGTAATAAAATGAGCTCTAACATGGAAAGTAAGCGTTTCCGGACACATGTCCACATAACATATTTTCTTTGTTTGTGTGTGAGGAATGTTTCCTGAAAGTTTGGCCGTACCTTTTTGTAACTCCCTGTATACGTATAAAGTCACGAAAATTATCAAAAGTGTAGGCAGAAGTACATCTAGAAAAGAAGTAGGGGGCCCCCAAATCAAACTTCGCAAGGGACCCCAAAATTCCTTAAGCCGGCCCTGTCTACCCTTGTATGAGGCTTCGCTGTTATGCCGGTCCTTACGCAAGATCCTGTCCAGTGTGAATGGGCAGATAGCAACTGCCACGGACGCAGACAGCAAACCTGGCTGGCTGGCTTTCAGCAATGGCGACTGCAAGAGAAGCACTCTTTAAATTGTTTCGCTTCAAGACTCTGCTTGCATGATAAGCGTGGATTCACACACCAACGCCAAACATAGCGTGGCGGGTGAGCAGTAACGCTATGGACTCGCAGTCGGGAGGATGCTGGTTCGAATCTCCGTACGGCCATCCAGATTGGCTACCCGAAATCACTTCAGGAGAATGGCGGGATAGTTCCGTCAAAATTCCATGGCCGAGCTACTTATTGATTCTTGCTCATAATCTTCTCCAGCTCTTACAATCTCTACGTAGACTAACTATAACGTCAAAACACAAAAAAAGAAAAACGCAAAATGCGTAGTAGCCATCCCGGTTGCGGTATGATGGTAGTTTATGATAATCGTCTGCGGAAATGAAAACATCATTTCCAATTCCGCCTCAAAAATTCATCATTTACGAACATTATGACCATAGAAACACAGGTACAAATTTTACGCGTAACACGCGTAGATGATGCATTTTACTTATAACTTCAACCAAATCAAACATTTGCCATTTCATTCTATAAACTGTAAAGAAGTATTATCTGAACAACATAACAATGGCGTGTAGTCGGTACTATCATCTTCAAAGAAATCTTTATACAATATCATAAAATTAAAAATTCCTCTCCCAACATCAGTGCATTATTGAGAACCATAAGCCTACGAATATACCTAGTGATAGGCAAACATTTGACATATGCTGACGTTAATATTTAAACTAAAATCTAATAATTGGGTACGAAATAATGGAACATCACGGAAGAAAACTTCTAACTAGAAATATTTTTTTTACCGTGAAACTGCGTGATTAAAACATGATTGTACAACGTGTTTTAGCATATTAAATATACATTGGCATGATCATTGTGTGAAGCAGTGTTAAATCAACGTTTCCTTGTGATCCGGAAAAGTGAGTGCCATTCAAGATCAGAAGTGGAATTCGTCAGGATTAGCAAAGTGTAATCGCGCAGCTTTAATATTCCGTCTGAGCACCTGCCACAGTAATAGCATCGCTTCACGTCTTCATGCACGATACGCGATCTGAGTGCTGGACAGTGAAGACCACACAGAAACTGTAGGGACACAGTGAAAAGAAACGCTTGTAATAGATTGTTATATAGCAGCGCAAATCATAGGCTACAAGAAAAACCGGGAACTGTGGATGCTTCGTGTATGGTAGAGGGCAGTAAGAGGTCAGGAGTACAAAAGATAAAGCAAGGAGAAACAACAAGTAGATACATCAAAGACGTTTTTTTACTTATTGCTTTACGCCTCGTCGATGGCTAAGGTCATTAGAAGCGGGATGGGACTGGGGACTAGGAACGGGAAGGAATTCGGCCATGGCCTGTTTGAAGGAAGTATCCAGGCATTCGCCTGGAATGATTTGGGGAAACCATGGAAAATCCAAATCTGGATGCCCGGACGGGGATTCGAACCCGCGTCCTTCCGAATGCGTGACCGGAACGTTAACCGTTCTCCACCACGCTCGGCATCAAAGATGAAATCGAAGGCCAACTACGATAGCTCTTCATTATTGGAAGGATGGAAAATCCTAGTTTGGCGACTATCATCTGGGCAGGGATTTAGTAGATAGCCCGTTCATCATTTTAAGAGAATTTAACAACCCATATTTACGCAAAAAGACAATGTACTCAGGGTCGCATTTAAGCATAGGCTACATAGGCTGTAGCCTAGGGGCCCGCACCACAAAGGGGGGCCCGCACCATAAAGGGGGCCCGCACCACAAAGAGGGGCCCCTCACCACCCACAACCCCAACCCTCGCCTGGGCAGGTAATAGAGCTAAAAAAAAAAAAAAAAAGAAGGTAGCCCATAAATTTTTTAGATCGAATTTCGAAATTTAAGAATCCAGCCACTGCCGACAGGGGGCCCGCACCACATGTATAGCCTAGGGGCCCACAGAGCCGAAATGCGGCCCTGGATGTACTTAAAAACTAACAGGTAACTAATATTGTAATTTTATGTTTATGAGCAACAAATGGAAATTATAGTTCCGACTATCACCGTATTAAACTTCGATGTAAATTATTATCAGGCACAGGTTAAAGCAGAAAAAAAAGTTAATAAATTGCAGAATTTTGTTCCCTTCATTGTGCAATCGGCCTTTATACAGGCTGGGAATTATGTCAGTTTTGCATTCAAGGATCGTGGGAGTTGATAAGCAATCAAAGTAGCCACTAGATCTAGTTCAGGGATCAAGCGTGGTGGGTGAACGGTAACGCTCTGGCCTCGCATTCGAGAGGGCGCAGGTTCGAATCCCCATCCGACTATGCAGATTTCGGTTTTCCCAAATCACTCCAGACGATTACCGGGATGGTTCCTTCAAAAGGCAATTGCCGAATCCCTTTCAGTTCCTTGTCCCAGTCCTTTCCCGCTTCTAATTATCTCGACGTCGACGAGGCGTAAAGCCATTATAAAAAAAAAAAAAATAAAAAAATAAAAAAAAAAAAATAAATAGCTCAGGGGCAGTTGAATCGAAGTCATATTATATCGCAACGGACGTTTACGTGATTAGTTTCACTAAACGTTTTACAGCCACACAAATGGTCAAGGAGCTAACAACCAGATACCAGGCCACATTTCACGGGTTAATAGTTTTTTTCAAATTTGCCTACGGATCTGGTCCTTTTTATAGTATTTGCCTACGGATCTGTGATCTGTTTTTCTGTAAATAAAACATACGTTGCTATGACATTAAATCATAAACGATTCACGGGTGACAGAATTATGAAGTTGTTCGTTTATAAGAGATTGATGCGCATATCTAAGAAAAGCTTGTCAACGCTTCTTACCTAAAATAATTTCCTTTAAAAGTCCTCATATAGTATTTTACTCTTGAGTTTCTTCCCTAAACTTTTCAGCCATGTGACTGGAAAATTAGAGGGGAGGAGATATATTATCAACTACGTTTCGAACTCATATCTTGCACCGTGCGTACTGGGTTAGCGGTAACGCTCTGGCCTCGCATTAGGGAGGACGGTGGTTCGAATCACCGTCCGAGTATCCAGATTTGGGGCGAACGCCGGGAGGCTTCCTTCAAAAGGCCATGCCCGAATTCCTTCCCATTGCATGTCCCTAGCCTCTAATGACTCGACGTTGACGAGGTGTAAAGCCAGAAGCAAAAAAAAAAAAGAATATATTTACCTTGCAAAATACACAATTCAAAAAAAATTGCCTAACAACATTGATTGTATTTTTGAATACCTGTCCAGCAATATCCCCATCTATAGGTCTGACGAAAAAAATTTCATCTCTGTATTTCAGTTCTTTTTTTTTTCTGCTTTTTCAGAGGTAAAATTTCAACACAATCCATGCAAAGGCGGCAGAATTGGGAGGCTGTGATACTGACATGACGAAATTATAAGGGTTCCTTGCTTACCATTTTGGCTACAAAAGTGAAGTAAATTACAAACATCCGAAACAAAGTTACGGACATGAGATGGGAAAAGAAAACGTACAAACTCCGTAATGAAAATGTAAGTAGTAAAGTGAAGGTAGAAGGTAGAATTGGAAGAAAGTCTCAGCAATGAACAGTTAAAGTATTTTGGCCATGTGAAACAGATGCGGGAGTCTCGGATGCCAACATCTGCACATAAATGTATGTGGAAGAGAACCAGTTGAACTTGCTATATAAGGAAATAATTGGACCAGTTTAAAGACGAGTTACAGAACAAAGCGAGAGACTGGAAAATATACAGAGAGAAGAAAACTTGCCGTGACAAAAATAAAAGAAGTCGAATTGTACGTGAATGTCATACCTGATTTGATTAAAGGAAACAAAGGCGACAGAAAAAGTCAGTTTCAGTTTTTTCCAGGCAAGAGACACTCTCCGACAGGGCAAAGCTGCAATTTGCAGACAGGATGTAAAATATTTCTATTTTATGACAACCTGAGACGAAGTGAAACTCACCGAAGACAACTCTTTCTGAAGATTAAAGAATGGTATTTGTATCAAGGAATATATCGTGGAAATATTTCCGAGATCCCAACAATGTTTTGCTGGTTGAAACGACACACTCAAAATATTCACTTAGAAAATTATTCCATGCAATTTAAATACTATTTGCATGGGCACATGCTACATTTTATCCAAGTATTTATGATTTTTTCTTTACAATCAGTACATTGACTGTAATTTTATGATAAAGATTCCATTTTAGCAGTTTGGATAAAATCCATCCTTTGTGACAGGTTGTAGAGAGCTTTCTGTTCTAAATTAATAGCAGAATTTATGTATAATTTCACACTCCATGTGATTAGTATATTGACATTCAAAACTGCCTTTAATTTGCTTGGCTGTCTATGAGACATTAAATTACAATGAATTGCGATAATGTGTCCCTAATTTCACTTTCACCAGTATTAAACTTGCAAACTGATTAGATACATTAATCTAAAAATCGGAACATATGAAAATTTTCTCTATAACTCAGAATGAAGTTAAATTTTAAAACGTGTAGGATTAGTTAATTTGTTAGTGAAGGTAATAGTTGAGGGAAAGAGATTGTAGAGGATGCAGATAACTGAGAACGTAGGTTGATAGCTGTATGTTGAGATGAAGAGAGCTGAAATATGGAGAGATCGTGGATTTCATCAAATCAGACCAAAATAATTACAAAATAAAATGGAAATTTGATTCGTAATGTAATATTTTGGCTCAAATTTGAGTCTTTTGTGACAAAATGAATGTTTGCTAAAACTACAGAGAAATGAGAATTTGGAAATGGTCTCCGAGCAAAAGATGGGTAGGCTCTTTAGGATATTAAAAGAGTCGTCGGTTTTCATTTGACAGCATATATACTATAATATGGGAATTGGGATTGTATTGCATAATATGTAGCACTAAAAGTAGAAAAATACTGATGCAAATTACAACATACTTCATTATAATACATTGTTATTTAATAAACGCCACTACAACTGTTGGAATCTTAGTTTCTTTCGGACGCGTTTAGCCTCTCGTCGAGGTATAGTCAACGATCAATTGTTTTTACACTTCCAGAATGATCGGAAGCAAATTACTTATGTCCAAATTTAATTATAATAATATCAAAACAGACTTGACTGTGCAAAATTTACAAACTGCAAATATATTACAGAACGATCATAACGATACCTAGATAAGAGATGAAACGCGTCCGAAATAAACAAAAATTCCTGCATTTGGGAGAGCGCAGAATTTTTTTTTTTTTTGTGTGTGTGTTTTTGTGTTATCGTTTTTGTGTGTGTGTTTTTTTTAAATAGGTTTCTGCTGTCGGTCTACTAGCCAAGGAAGTCTGAAGGATACAGTGGTCACTAGTTTCAATTACGGTAACTGTTGCACTGTCTACAGAAGCTTAAAGTCACCTTCACCTTTGTGAAATATGCTACAAACACTCCCTGGCTCGCATTCCTGCATGATTGGTTTAAAGTGAAAGCCGCAATAGTGATTATTACAATACGTCTACTCCTACTACTTTTAAACATGGTTTGATGCACACGCTGTAAAAAATTACAGTCCTTAAAAACAGCCCATAAATTTAGCACATCTCTGTCAGAAGCCAGGGACTGTTTCCGCTATTGGAAACCATATTTACTTTTGACTAACCAAGTTAACTCTGTTTACGGCCTCTGGTCAAGTACTGTACCACGTAGCTGATTTTTCAGTAAGCTATGTTTAAAGTGATTAATGGTCCAACTAATATTTTGATATTTTTACTGAAAATTGTTTATATCGATCAATGCTCTTTGAGTCTTCACATGCCTTTTCAACAACTTTCGTCTTGATGTCTTCCGTACGCGAAAGGTTTTTTTTATGAGCACAACCACGATTTTGGGTAAGTTGTGAATAACAAGACCCCACCAGAACAAGCCTTCTAAATACTAATTTTGTTTTGTTTGTTTTTCGGCGCAATGTTTCATACTAATATAAATCTGTAACGGTTCTGTGTCTGTTTTTGCTTCCAGTATAACCCAAATCTATCATACAGAATTAGATGAGATTTTCACAGTCTGAAAGCCTAGGAGTCTGACTAGGAATAGTTTTATGACTTTACGATAGCTAACCTCAAGGCGGTTTGGTGGCTCAGTGGTTAAAGAGTCTGACTGGAGTTTGAAAAGTCCCAAATTGGAATCCCTGCTCGGCGGGGAATTTCAAAATCCAATAACTCAATCTTCATTTAGCTTGCTGTGTAATGTGAAATACGCCAGAACGCTTCGGTCATTCGGATTTCACATTAAACTGTAGCTCCCCTGTACCCGGTAGGATTACCTTCTACAGTTTTGGCATCTCCGCGGTCGGTAGTGTACATTTCAAGTACTCTTTTTAAAATAAATTTCATTTACAGACATAAATTTTCTACAATTTTATTGTATGGATACAGATTGAGCCTGCTGTACACGATATAAAAATCGGAAGACTATGTCCAAAGTCCTGCAGCAGCTTCCAGTACCGATTCCTGGAAGTAAAAAAATGTTCCTTCAAAAGGCCTTATCTAAATTCCTTCCCATTCCTTGCTCCAGTACTTTCCCCGCGGGTATATCTGCATTATGACTGACTTCTATACAACCAGTTATGCGGTCAGGAAATGCAGTCGAATTTTTTTTAACTGTTTAACGTCTCTTAACAGCGAGGTCTTTAGAGACGGGAAAGGATGGGGGGCAAGGAATGGGAAGGAATTTTGCCATGGCCTTTTGAAGGAAGCATCCCGGCATTTGCCTGAAGTGATTTGGGAAACCATGGAAAACCCAAATCTGGATGCCCGGACGGGGATTCGAACCGCCGTTCTCCCGAATGCGGGGCCAGAACGCTAACCGTTACACCACCAGGCTCGTTAGTCGATTTTAATCAGTCCTGTCAGGGTGCTAATGACCATAATGTCGACGTGCTAAAGGTTTAAATACGAACAACACTAGCAACAAGACTACCTCGAATGACTTCAATTTCAACGTATACGGGGCCTGAATCACTAAAAAAATATATAATAATATCCGAAACGCACTTGGAAACCTGTCAGTTTTTTTATTCCTAAATTATTCTTGCCACCCTTTATGGTTTTCATCACCTTTAAGTGTCTGCTGAAGAGGTAATCTTATTGAATTGTCCATCTATCTGCTTAGTTTCCTTTCTTGTGTTGTTCTGCCCTCTACCTCTTATAACATCTCTTCGTCTTCTTACGAAATGTCCAAAAAAACTGACTGCCGCGAGAAGAAAGACGTTAGGAGGATAATGGACTTTTAGTACAAAATTCTAGCAGCATTCTACGCCAACATCACATCTCAAACGTATTGGTGTTGTTACTGTCTCTTGCTTTAATGGTCCAGATGTAGAAGAAAACGGATAACACTAGTATTTCAACCACGTGGATCTTTGAAGCATTAGTAATTGTCCTGTTTTCTGGCAGGTGTTGATAAGTTTGTTCATGGTAGCTTCTCTTAAGTCTGTTTATCAATACGCCATTACTTCATACTTCGTACGTTTCGATTTTAGTTTCCAGATACAAAATGTTTAAACCTCGCTGAGTGTTTCATTATCTTAAACTATAAATGAAATCCAACACGTTGGTTGTGTTTCATTTTGAATGTTATCAATCCTCGTGACAGTGTCCTATGTTATTATAATGCATAGTAGAGAAACCGCCGGTGTGATGGTTGGAAGGAGAAAGTCTGCGACCTCATTCTCCGTCGCCACTACAGGTGTCGACTATCGCTACACTAGTTGGCCAATGGCTGTACGCCTGCCGATAATAACACAGTGACGTGTTCAACGCAGCAGAACTACCTCAAACAGTAACTTTAGAAGTAAATAATATTATTAGAGAATCAGATTCTCATTACAGGTCGCACGAATGTGAGAAATGTAGAGTGAAGTTGGTTTTGAACCCAGTAGACTATATTTAATTCATTAAAAATCATCAACGAAATATTATATATATATATGACAAATACGAGTAACGAAATGAATTTATGACTAACGTTTCGGTACTTCGAGTCAGGCGATGTATTCGCCATTCAGCAACGAATATATAGGCCTACAGTTTGATCACTGAGAAGCAGTGTATGCAATTTACGTTAGAAACAAAGAGTAAACGTTGCAGTACCATCTAAGAAGAAGGATAATCTGCGGTGTTAGCGAAAAGCGAATTTATAATGACAATTCTCAAAGGAACTATTCTTGTTTTTGTGGCGAGTTATAACAAGAAAGTGGATAGTACAAAAACCTTCTTCGTATATGTGACAACTTTCATGGTGATCGATCAAAGTCTATTATCCTCAAAGAGATATATATTAAGATCCATATATATATATATATATATTGTTTAGAGATTCGACTTTATTTCAACATGAAGCGACACTTCACAGTTAAAATTAAATTGCCATAAGCGCAAGGTAATGTGTGTAACGAATAAGAAGAGTCAATTTGCCGACGAATACAAAGTAAGAGAATATATATATATATATATATGTTTGAGGATAACAGACATTGACACCGTTTGATCGATCACCATGAAAGTTGTCACATTTACGGAGAAGGCGGAGAAGGTTTTTATAGTATCCAACTCATTGTTACTCACCACAAAAACGAATAGTTCCTTTGAGAATTGTCATTATCAATTCGCTTTTCGCTAACACCGCAGATCATCCTTCTTCTTAGATAGTACTGCGACTTGTACTCTTTGTTTCTAACATAAAATTCCTGCACAGCTTTTCGGTGGTCAATAGTGCTGTAGCAAACTGTAGACCTATATATTCGTTGCCGAATGGCGAATACATCGTCTGACTCGAAGTACCGAAACGATAGTCATAAATTCATTTTGTTACTCGCATTTATCGTATGGATGTCGGTTTGAGTCGATAAACAGAACAAATACGACGCATCATGCGGAAACTGGAACGGTTCACCCAGCGACTAAATGAAACTGAATCAGGGAATACACACTTTAACATCGCACGTCGCGTTTTTGTGGGAATTTTTATTTAAATTAATTTCATTTCAAAGGAAAATGTGTAAATGCAGACATGTTTCGCGTACTTTATTTTAATATAATTATTTACTGTTAAATGCTGATATTTCTAGCAAAGTAAGTACGAGGAATTTTGAGAACATAAAGAGTTATTTTGTAATTTTGCTTTTTTTCACATTAAAATTTACAGAGCGTAATTTGTAAAGTTCGGATAGATAATTTGAGATTGTTATTGTTTTTTATTGATTATACCTTAGTGAAATTTTATTAATTTCAAACATTTATGAAATGCGTTTGTTCTAAACTGCGATATTCTAACTTCTATATTATTGTACAGTACAAATTTTACCTAAACTTACTTTACTAAATAAACAATTTACCTAAACTTTACAAAGTAAGAATAAAATCATCCCGTAACCGGTACGTGACACGACTCGATGCGATGCTTCATACCAGTGCTCGATTGTGTCAAAAGTAACGAGTAACGAAACGATACGATAGTAACGAAGTCGTCCTGTACACGGCACGACTCGATACAATGCTAGATGCTAGCGATCGATTGTACCAAAAGTAACGAGTACTGATTGGTTTAGTAACGAATAAATACAGGTACACATTTTCTCGTTACTTTTACAGCTCTAGTGACCAAAGCAAGAACGGTATGAAATATTGAATGGTGTGTTCAGTTTAGAAGCGCGGAAATGGATGCACTTGATAAACTAATAGTCCCGGAGCAGGAAATATAAATCAGTTCATACCTTAAAATTTTTTAAAGTCGTATGTACAAATGTCCATATCGCTATCCGTTATCACTGTTATTAATATTCTAGATAGGTATTTGAGCAAGGAGAATATTTTATATTCTTCATTCGTTTACAGGCGAATGACACTCCATTCTTCTCTTGCTTATGTGCGTTTCATTATGTTTACACACAACTAAACTATCATTGGATGCCTCATCCATCACCAAAAATTAATACTGGGAACTATTTGAAATGACATAAAAAAAAATCAAATTCTGGAAGATCAACCAGACATGCGCGGCAGCTGGAACATGAGACGCGAGACGGGAAACTGCAGGAATCATAGTATACACTTCAAGAGCTGCTAAATAAATATAGAAAATCCCAAATAAAACGAATATCGTATTTAAAATCTTTCTAGGAATAAATGAGGTCGAAGAAAATAATTTTATTTCTCACACCTGCTGTGTATACAGGGGCGGATCCAGGGGGGGGGGGGCTAGGAGGCTCAAGCCCCCCCCCAAAAGCACAAAAGCATCTAGGTCCATCTTCGACATTGTAATTTTGGATTTTTTTTAGCTCTACGAATTTGAGGCCCGAGGAGACTATAAATACTACCTTCCTTTTGCCCGACTCAAGCCTCCCCAAAGCCTAAATCCACTAAAGGCAAGCCCCCCTCCCAACAAAATCCACTCAAGCCAAGCCCCCCCCCCCAAACCAAAATCCTGGATCCGTCCCTGTGTGTATCTGATGGTCAATTCTTCCATCAGCCGTTAGATTTTATTCAGACTGCATTGCATCCTAATATAATATAACATATTCTGTTGGAATTAAACTACTGGGCAAGCGGCAACGTGGCGCGGCGGTGCGCTGCCCAATCTGAAAACTCGTCATGCTTTGATTTTCGTAACAAGCGACAACTTCTGACTTAACACATTCGTGGCGGGTATTAAGATCATTTGACTAAAGAACCCTAATTGCACGAGGCTCGACACGCACTTGCCTCGTTATTTTGTTTTCGTTAACAGATTGCAGTGGGTAAAATTAAACTTACGTAACAAATATATGCTTATGCTGCTATTAACTGCAAACAAATTCAATTGCATAAGGTAATACTGGGTTTCAAAGAAATGTTGACGATATTTCCATTTGTTACAAAGAATGGTGATTTTAAAACAATTCCAGAAAGCAGGATATAATAGTTATCTCCCTATGTCGTAATATTTTAAAGGAAGCAGCTCAGTACTTTAAACAGTGAATTAAGTATGAAATAATTGCAGAAAATAATAAGAAAAGGGGTAAATAATTTTTCATCAAAAAACAGCATAGTGCGGATGGAAATGCCAGAATTAATAACACAATATGGATGGACGAGTGATTTTGGAATTGTGTAGGTGCCGCATCAGGAAATGACAAATATATTTTAAAAAATTAGGGAAGAGCAGAGCGCATGTCGACTGGATGTGATATCTCACATCATAGTTCCGCGAAGTAAATTTAACGCTTAATTTGGGCCAACTTGACATCCAAGAAGCCTTCTTTCTCTCTCCTCGCTTGAAACTAGTAATGGTAAATGGTCTTCTACCTTTATCCTTGGTTTCTTTATGTTGTTCCCATTTCTTAATCCTTCCCACAAATGGATCTTATCATTAAAGTTTTACTTCTGGTTGGTTCTTTGAAATAGAAGAATGAATCAGACGTCAACTTACACTCCTCAAAATAATAGGACTTTTTCTTTTGTATTGATTTTAACAAAATTGTTCTCAACACAATAAATTCTTTCTTTATACACGTATGCACAATAAATTTCACTTTGATTTCAAATGACTATTTTATTCACTCGAGAATTACAATTTCACTATACATAACAACTGCTTCATCATTTCTCAATGTACAATTTCCATACAATATGATTAAATTTAGCTTCGTGAACCCCCCTTCCGTGATACACGCGAACTCTTCTCTTTTTCGGATCCTTAATTAATCTGTTGCCAACAAACTTATTATTTTGGTATGTTTGGAAAATATTGCAATACATTAGTTACATAATTGTAGAAAAAGTACCTGAGGTAAAAATATGAGAAAGTGGGAAGAGTACTCATGAAACTGAAATACTTTCGAAACACGAATCATTTCGTCTTCAGTTGATGTATGACGTAATTCATAAGTCAAAGTGTGAGCCATACCCGGTATGTATTTGCTATGCAGGATGTTATCTTTCCACAATAACGTTCCAGAGACATGTGACGGGACTGGTTCCCTTTGTCTTTCAAAGTGTCAAAAGTGTTGTTGTAAGTTGTAGTGGGTGCCTTGGTGGGCAACTACGTTACAATTATCTTTCATACCTTTATGATTAATAATTGTGGACTTTTAATTTTATGAAGGAGTGAAAATTTATTAATTTTGCAAGAATCTCGACGTTCGTTGGAATTTAGGAAAAATTGTCACAATATGACATTTATTTTCTTATCACTGGCGATTAAAAGTCTGAGGGAATTTACCGTTAACATTAATTGGCAAAATCATAAAAGCAACGCTCAGAGGTACAATTAGCCGTCATGAGCAAGCAAACAATTGTATATTTACTTTTAAATATATCTCAGAATCAAAATGCAAGAAATAATGACAATTGGAAACAATGAAAAATACAAGTTATGACGACCTCAGACATAATAATACTGTGACTTTACAGTTAAAAAGAAAATCATGGGCGCCACGAATGAAAAATATATCATTCGAAAATAACTAGTTCTGGCAAATTATGCCGCTAGCTCAGGGGTTTTTACAATTACAAAGTGAGAACATGGATCTATCCTCTCAAAGTCGTTTAAGGGTTCTGTTTCACGGAATGCGCAATCAGATGGCTTGGTCGTAATAAGTTACCATTGTAGTTCTGCATCTGATGTCTGCGGTGACCGGAGATGACCCACGGTATGTGAGATTATCTCACACGGCGGCTACAGACACGTCCTGTCTGTTAATGCGCATCATCGCATTACTGGTGGTGTCGGCGTGATAAGCCTGCTCCAGCAAGGCAAGCCGGCAGCCAGAAATCGTACAACGGCAGTTGGCGAGAGAAGCCAACTTTCCAAGTCCACCTCAGACTAGACTCGACTAGAATCGCAGGTAGAATGTCCAGCTCCTCGCTCTTCGGTCCACGAGGAAAACTTCTCGCTCCGCCCCTTGTAGTCTCGAAGCTCACATATAACAGAAATTCCCAGGATTTTAAGTTATACGCTCATTTGGATTGGATCTTCAGGTCGGCACCTAATGTCACGTGATATCCCCGATATCTGATTTGCCCAGCTCATTTCACAGAGGTCGTACATATTCGGCTAAGTTCGCCGGGGTGAGAGCACATTCGGGTGTCGGGCGGTAGGCATTTCCCGCCAGATGAGTGACCCTGTTGACCACCCATCCCCAGGGAGCAGAATGTGTGGGCCGGCAAAACCCCAGATTCGCGACGTCCTGTCGCCATGGTTCGGGAAGACCACGATTAGCTTCAAGCCTGCGCAGCTCAATAACTCTTTAATATTCGCTTTACCAAGATACACTGTATGTTCACCATTTCATTACAGTCCTCACTTGGAATCTTGCGTACTTTATAAAATTACAACAAAATCTATTTAGGTGGTCGCCCAAGATTTATGTAAATTACTCTAAAATTATGACATATATAATAAAAAATGCACCTTGTAACGTGGCGACAGCGCGTCATGTTACAAAGTGTGTATGACTGTGTTCGTGTAGAGTTTTTAGAGTTGTGGATGAGAGATGAAAGTAGGGAGAGGGCGAAGCTACATGCCCGCCCATTCATGTCTACGTTTCCGGAAGACACATTGTGGTGTTCAAGTTTTACGTCTCCATGTGCACTGTGGAGGTTTGGGATTTAACCCAGGACTTTGGTGCACAATCTGGTGATTAGGAATCGTGCAACACCAAGTCTCCTTGCCTACCGGTCAAGTCCTGATAGCGAAAATTTCTTTCACCATGAGGAGTCGAGCCATCTAACCGCACGTCAGGCCACGGGCCTCATCGTGGTGTCGTAACGATCTGCGCCAATGGATATTATAGTGAATGATATACCACTTAATGTCGTGAAGAAATTTAATAATTAGATGCTATTCTGACGGTTGATGGAAAATGAGATACCCAGCAGGCTACATAAATTGGAAAAATTTCTACCAAGATACCAAACATATTGAGTGGAATAAAAATGCGAGGAAGGCTAAAATAATAAGGTTTAAACCCGTCGTTCTGACTGTCAATGGTGCTTATGGACTTTTTTGTTTTACTTATGACTTTTCGCCTCGTCAACGGCGAGATCATTAGAGACGGGATGGGAATGGGGACAAGGAACTGGAAGGAATTCGGCTGTGGCCTTTTGAAGGAAGCATCCCGTCATTCGCCTGGAATGATTTGGGGAACCATGGAAAACCCAAATCTGGATGCCCGGACGGGGATTCAAACCGACGTCTTCCCGAATGCTCACCCACCACGCTCGGTACTGGAAACGGCTACGATGGCAATATAACCTGAAAAAATGAATAACCAGAGCAAGATCTGGTTGTGTGGCACTTCATAACGGGTACAACTAATCTGCTTAGAGGTTTCAACTATCCGCGCAAAATCTCCGTGCCGTTAAACAGAATCCGGATGAATCGTGGCAGATCTGGTGTTTGGCTGTTCGAGTGTTGAATGGGAGTCTCCAACTTGTGACGTTGCTGAATATTAAATAACACACACACAGTTCTTGAATGACCCTAAAGAACCTTCAAACGAACAACACGAGATTTCATATACGGATCACAAAGAGCAATCGAATAGATTAGAGTTCCTGACATTCAATTTTAACTCTTCTCCTTTTGACTGTATTCTCTTATTTTGCTGATATGTTTGCTTTTTGTTATTCATGTATACAATCATACGCTAAATAAGTAACATATGCAGCAAATACAGGTACGTGGACACTGACGAAGTAGGTCTGGAGTAGGCTGCCAGTTAGATAAACGAAATTACTTAGTAGGGTAAGGGAAAAAACGGGAAGAGGAAGACCCGGAAAACGCGCGTATAAAAAAGGAGTTGGAAGTGAACAGTTTGAGACATCAAATAGGGAATACTATGATGCGGTGGTTTGCGCAAGTCAATAGAAATCCTAGTCAAATGGAAGCGCTGTAAGGAGCAGGAAAATGACCTAGATGAATACTATGTGCAAGAGGAACACATATTTTTAGAAAAGAGGTAGATAGGTGGGAAGAAAGAGCCAAATGCATCTATCTACGTGGATGCTTTCAGAAGTGATAGACCCTACTCATATATCATCGACGTCCTGTAATTCAAATTTTATTTTTTTAACTTCGTTCGTCATATTTCTCATCAGCTTCAAATAAACCACAAAAGCTTGGCTATTTTCTGAATTTTACACTCCTCTGTATACAGCAACATATTTTCAATTATTGTTCTCTTTCTTCTCAAACTCATTTATAAGAATTAAGCATAGCACAGGTGCTATTACGCATACCTA
>JARYHS010008074.1:55824864-55844948 GCA_031002005.1 Vandiemenella viatica
CATACAACAGACAGAGTAAAATCAATATGAATTGAAGAAAAATCTTTGACTCAATTGGGGATCAAAACAGAATCACTATATCAACCAAGCTATGCAACAATGCTATAACCACAGCTACCAAACCAATAATTCCTATTGTTTCGAAATCCTATTTAATGTTCTGGTTCATCACTTTCCAATAATGTTGGTGCTTCACAACTGTGAAATCAGTTTAAGGTTACTTACATTAAGTATGATGAAGTAAGCCACAATTAATGAAAAATAAAAGTTATCTGGAAAAGATACTTTTTGTTGAACCATTTAGCCGGAGTAGATTTTATCAAAGTTACATTTGATAGCCAGCATCCTTTGGCCCTTTTCTGTGTTGTTCTCTGTCCATGCTGTTGAAATCTAGATTTCTTTCTTATCAACATATTGAGAAATTAAGAATAAAAGAATTAATTGGAATGATGACCATAATAATACTTAATTTGAGCAAGGATACAGACAGGGTCGGCATTAGGGAGGGGTAAGCGGGTGAAATGTACCCGGGCCCGCCGGCTGGGCCAGAAATTTCTAGTGCCGGCCCTGGATACAGGAATTAAGCCCATCACTTACAGCAGTTGAAAGCATGTATGCTATGACAGCAAACTCAAGTCGAACACAAACACACAACCTTCCAGGTGACCCCTAAATCACATGAAAGAGTTTTAAAACAACAAGTCACATGCAACAACCAGTGATACAAACCCCAACAGTATGTAGGTTATGGATGAAGGAATAAACTGTAGGGTCAGGCAGAATGTGTACTGTAAACTAGAAAAATAATAGCAAATGAAAGAAATCAATTACCAGCAAGTAGAAATCTGACTGAAATAAATAATAATAAAATTATCATCATATTCCAAGTATTCCCACCTCTCTTTTGCAGAGTCCACTTTTCTTTTTACTGAGCAAATTCTGTATGTGCTGATCCATTATGAAGTCTGTTGATGAGCCCCATGTTCAAAAATGGACGAGTAAAGTAGCATTAGAGGCTAGTGACAAATTTCTGAAGTGCATACTGATAACCACATCATTAGTTGTGAAAAAAAAGTATCTTTCTACATAGTAAAAACCCCCCCTTTCCTACTTGCTTTTTTGTAGCTTCTTCAAGTAAACAAAATACACATTGACCTAGACTCGCAGTAAGAAAATGAACTAATGCATCTCATCGCATTATAATGGTTTTTTTTCTGTCCTAAGTTTTACATAGCCCACAATAAATGAAAGAAATTTTTATTATTATGAATAACTTTCTTACGAAACTGTAATTTCAAAACTAAATAATGACGATTTATTTTATTTCACTGGTTAACCAATAGACAGAGACTGGTATGCGTGGACTAGCTCTAGTATATTACCATGTTCAACCTGATGATAGCAGTTTTTAGTAACCGCCCGAGTGAAGGACTGCTTCTTGTTTCCCACACCAAACACTACACAATTATTACCATTTTATTATGTATTTCATGATTACCTACATTTCCTGTAAATTTTCTGAATTTTTAATGAACTTCCATGTTTCTTATCCACTGTCAAAGCATTATTATCCTATGTTGCACCTGATTCTAGTAATTGCTACAGAGAATAGATCATTACATCAATTTATGGATTTAACTGTCATAAATAAACAAATAAATAAGAAAAGAAAGGGAAATTAACCCACCACATACCAAAGTGGATGGATGCGATGAGAGGGAACACTTATACCGATAAACAACTACACAATATTTCGGCATCTGCCTTGTTCACAAGTAGAAAAAAGGGGCCATTAGGCTCAGAACGTGTGTACACGTGTGAACAAGGCAGATGCTGAAATATTGTGTAGTTGTTTGTCAGCATAAGTGTTCCCTCTCATTGCATCCGTCCACTTTGGTACATGTGGTGGGTTAATTTCCCTTTCTTTTCTTATTTATATCGCCTAGAAGCCGCTTCCATTTCCCTTAGTTGCATCAAATAAACAAATAGTAACATATAGATTTAAACGAATGTCACATTATTATTATTTTTTTTTTTTTTTTTGCACAACAGTATTTGCCTTTTACGTGGCATCACACTTATTTTTGACATTTTAATTTAAAAAATCCAATTATTTATCTTCATGTAAACTTTCTCCAAGTTTTGATATATACTTCCTGTCTGTTATCTTCTGTCAAAAAGAATTCTTAGGTTATATTGTCACTTAGTTCCTGTAACTGCTACAGATAATACACTGTAAATATTGGACGCTTTTCTCCTTACACGAATTTCTGCATCGTAAATAAACAAAAATTCTAGTAACTATAAACTTTCTGCTTTTACTAGAAATTTATTTATATTTTAACTTTATTCAAACATATATATACTTCGCAGTCTTGTTATTATCAGAAAATTTAAATGAAAGCCATACTGCAATTTCTATAAATCTCTGCTTCACATTATAATTTGTTGTATTTTTGTACTGTCGTTTCTGGAAAGAACAATTGCCTTTCAACCATCAATGCAGTTTCAGTTTCTTGTAGGCAACGTAAGTGCAAATAAAATAAAATTCAGTTATTTATTTGAAATTCCGACTTCCTTTTAGCAATATAGGCACAAATAGAATCGAATGCAGTTATTTATTTGAAATTTTCAGTTATCCAAGCAGCCCTGTGCTGGCAGTCAGTGTAGCTAACACTTCGGGCATTATCGAGACTCACCGAAGGTTGCCCAGCTATTCAGGTGAGCGCAGTCTCCAGACAACACATTTGATTAAAGAGGATGAACCATACAAGCCTAGAGCTTGTAAAACTACAAAGATTTTACTTGGTTAGTTAATAACAGTTAGTCCAGTCACGGCTTGCAATGTAACACTACAAAGGTTTACCGTTTTACTAGTTTTAATTTAATAGTTCACTTGTGTTTATATCTTGACCAACCTAATGGATAGTTTCAGACTTCGTTCTTGATTTAATTCTTTTGTTGATACAGCCGCCACAGCTGATTGCCGACGTAATGTAAGACAGTTCATCAACTCTGTAAATAACTTGAATATTAGTATAGTGCAGGGTACTATATCACTGAATACAAGTACACCAAGTTTTGAAGTTGACACAAGTTTATTCAATCAGTATTAAGTTTAGAAACACGTATACGCCGACCACCAACTGAAAAATAATGTTTATCCGAAGATACAGGTTCGCTAGAGTGAAACAGTATTCTCACTTAGCATAAAATACAGTTTCTACCGTCTCCACTGTTAATAGAACAATCACGGTAGATGAAGCACCTTTTCTGACACTCTTATTAACGGAAAGTTAATGCCGTTGTTTCAACGTGGCCAGTCAAATTGAGTCGTAAACAACAGTCACTCTTTTAGTGCCGACGCGGATGCGCAAATTCGGAGTCCGTTTACACTCTGTAGAACATGTCTGCTTCCCGCGAACACAACACAAACACGTTGCCGCACGCGCTACCTCTCTCAGCGACGTTCAAACACAGACTGCTAGCTTCTCTCAAAGAGTTTACTGCTACGAAGTATTTGTAATGTATATCGACTATCGACCCCATAGACTTAGATGAGATTTGACAGTTAGCATATCGCTCTGTAACGTGACAAGCTGTGTGTTTGCTGTGTTTTTTATTTATCCATTTATCAATTGTGTAGTGTTTGGTGTGGGAAACAAGAAACAGTCCACTTGGGCAGTTACTAAAACTGCCATCATCAGGATGAACATGGTAATATACTAGAGCTAATGCACGCATACCAGTCTCTGTCTGTTGGTGAACCAGTGAAATTGAGTAAAATAGTAGCAATAAACTTTATGCTTTTACTAGAAATGTATTTATATTTTCACTTTATTCAAATATATATTCTTCACACTCTTGTTATTTCAGAAAATTCCGGCTCAACAGAAATTAAGTGATTTAAAATACTACTACGCCAACTATTCATAAACCAGTAAAATAAAGTGTAATATTTCTTGAATGCCTAACAGTAACTTCACAACAGCTGCTGGAAGCAACAACTATTTTACATTATGAGAAATACTTTCCTGTCCTCAATGCTGACAGCATGGCTATCTACGATAAATTTATCTTGAAATTTGAATTGTTACTTCTTTTGTATGCAGTTTCCTCTTTACAGTTATTACCAAATAAATTGCTGAGTACAAATACAAATTTGTTCTCAACAAATCACATCATCCGATAAATTCGCTATCAATTTAAGTAACATGCCAGGTTTGTTAAACTGCTGCCATCTGTTTGGTTAAGAGACTGAATATCTGATACCTGCAGAAAGGGCTGATAGATGGCATTACAGTAGTTGTTGCTGTTTTGATAACGCATTAATTTTCTATCATCATCATGTAAACATTTCAAATTACAGACTAGACACTAAGATTTCAAATTTTGAAACCCCCTTCAAAATTTGCTAGGCAGTTTCCAAGTAATGCCAGATTATAGGTAAAAAAAAAGTTGGACAAATATTAGAATACCTGCAAGTTTTGGGTATAGACTTTCTTTCTGTAACAATTTCATATAAAAAATTAGAACTGTCCAGTCCACATAACTACAATTACTTCAGTCTGTACTTTACAGTTAAATCCAACAGAGTTCAGGACCAATATGGAAATGGCTCTTCAGTATACTGTTATCACAGGCCTTGTTCTCTGATAATACCCTTCTTCCAAACCCTACCTCTGTTCAAGCCATCACTTAAATTGAATATTATTTGTTTTTTAAAGTGTTTATTTTACAACTAGACGGCTCGTGCAAAAACTTCACTAATAAAATACAATGAATAGTGAGGTTGAATGCTTGTAATATGATTGAAAGTAGAACCGCAATTTCGTTGAAAATATTTATTTGTTTAGTGTAATAAGTACGCATCAAAACACAACATAATACAAAACAGTTAGGAAACTTTGAAACACTCTGTATGTACGACTGTCACTGTCACTGACCTTAGCAGAATACAACCAACCTAAACAAAGTGCACACAACATATCAACATCTCTGTGATATGCGTTGCTGTGAGAATAAAATATTTACAATGGAACTCTATAGCAAAACAAAAATGTTTCCGTAATAGAAAAAAATATCCGAAAAGCTACTTATTGTATAAAAAACAGTCTTACTGACATCTCTGTGATATCTGCTGCTGCAGTCTAGGGACTTGGCTCTGAACTGCCTCATACGCGCAACCTCTTTAAGCATCAAATTCCAAAAATTTCATTCTTAATTTATGATTTCACCTAATTGGAGATCTTAATCTTTAAAACGATATGTCATTTATCGATTTCAATTTGGTACCGAAGGAGATAGTTGGCTCGTAATTTTTTTTTTTTTTAGTAAAAAAAAAGGTCATAGAATTAATATAGATCCTTTTGCCATTTAAGGGTCGAGTTCCAAAAAATTCGTTTTATAAAATATGCTGTGACCAAAGCGGACACCTTGGTCTTTAATATGATATCTCATTTATTGATTTCGGTTAGGCGTCAAGCGAGGTAAAAATAAATAAATAGAAAATGATGATATTTTTGCTCTTTAAGGGTTGAAATTGAGAAAGTTCTTTCTTAAAATATGATGTGACCAAAAGGGAAAGTTTACTATTTAAAATGATACCTCATTTATCGATTTTGGTTAGGTATCAATGGAGATAAATGGCTCATGGCAGAAAAATACGTTGTAGAAATATTAATACTTTTGCCCTTTACGGGTAGAATTTTGAAAAATCCTTTCTTAAAATATGGCATAACGAAACCGAAGACCTTATGAAGACCTCATTGTTTAAAATGATACCTTTTTTACCAATTTAGTTTAATTGTCAAGGGAGATAAATTATTCGAGACACAAAAAACACATTTTAGAAATACTGATATTTTTGCCCTTTAAGGGTTAAATTCAGAAAAATTCCAGTTTTAAAATATGATGTGACCACAGCGGATACCTTAATCTTTAGAGTGATACCTTATTTATCTATTTTGGTTATAAATTAATGGAGATAAATGGTTCATGACACAAAAATGTGTTGAAGAACCATTGATAATTTTTCCATTTAATGGTTGAATTCCAAAAAATTTATTTCTTATTATATGATGCCACCAAATTGGAGACATTACTCTTCATAATCCTACTTCATTTATCAATTTCGGTT
The DNA here is from genome assembly GCA_031002005.1 of Vandiemenella viatica. Lineage (NCBI taxonomy): Eukaryota > Metazoa > Arthropoda > Insecta > Orthoptera > Morabidae > Vandiemenella > Vandiemenella viatica. The sequence goes on from JARYHS010008074.1 coordinate 55,831,004, forward strand.
AGGTTTCCAGAGAGATAAATGGCTCGAGACACAAAAACACATTTTAGAAATATTGACATTTTAGTATTTTGAGGGTCGAATTACAAAAAATTCCTTTAAGATATAATGCGACCATGGCAGAGACCTTAATCTTTAATATGATACCTTATTTATCTATATCGGTTAGATATCAAAGGAGATAAATGGCTCGTGATACAAAAACGCATTGCAGATATATAGATCCTTATACCCTATAAGGGTCGAATTCCAAAAAATTCCTTTATTAAAATATGATGTGACCAAAGTGGAGAGCATAAGCTTTAAAATGACACCTCATTCATTGATTTCAGTTAAGTATGATGGGAGATAATGGCTTGTGACAAAAAAAAAAACACCTTATAGAAATAATATATATGATTATTTATACAAATATTATTATTAAGTCCCCGATTTTTAGGATCTAAAAAACCAAATTTAGGATTATTCAATTCATGTATTAGGCTTTTATAGGTTTTTGAAATTCTGATTGAGGAATTTACACTTTTTTAAGGGAAATAAAATTTAAAACATGCAATATATACTGCCATATGCTGAAAACATTGTGACTTTACTGTCAAGTAGTCCTTAAAAACTTCTAAAATGACATTGCTCATTCACATTAAAACGTGCTACATAAACCACTTATTATGTTCAAAACATTTTGTCTTTATTGTGGATTGTAAACCACTCATTTAAAACTTCTAATATGACACTGAACAATGAAATATTTTGACAGATTTTCAGGAGTAAACCCTCTTCTCTCTTCCATTAAAATTCTCTTGAATGCGTAAAAACTACGCTACCCGTCGCATGAGGTAAGAGGTGCGAACTTCATATCAGTGATTTCCTTAGGATTCCAATGCAGTATTTCTTGTTCCTTTAGTACAGAGAGAACACGGCCTATTTGTTGCATCCTCTTGAAATTTGGACTGAGGGCTAAAACAGCCTCCGGCTTCTTAGCTACAGACACCTCAACTGGTCCAGGAGCCACTTTGGACCTCACTTCTTGGATGATTTGAAGTGCTTCCGTCAACGGTAGAGTGCCTCCTACCAACTTCTTGATGGAAATTTCTAGGTTGTAAAAATTTGCCTTTATATATGTGAACACCAGTACAGCTGGTAGTGAGTGCAATGCTTTCTTTGCATTTACTATTGCAATAGCTTCACTTACATCTAGTGCATCGATGACCTCCGTGATGTCTTCATAGTTTTCCGCATAATATATTGCGGCTGAGAGCCAGGTCCCTCATCGTGTCACTACTGGCTCGGAAGGGAGGGGTATTAATGGAAGTGTTTCCCTGAAACTAACTACTCGACTTGGCGCTTTCAGGAATATTTTCTTCACTGAAGAAATTATCGCGTTAACTACAGGGTGCTGTTCCCGAATTTTTTCAGCTACGTGGTGAAGTCCATGAGCTAGGCAGGTGACATGCGCAATTCGGGGATGGGATGCCTTCAAACACTCCCCTGCTTTTATTATATAAGTTGCACTGTCTGTCACCAACAACCGCAACTTATCCTCGTGTCCTGGATCTGGCCACAACACCTTTAATGCATCCCCTACAGCAATTGCCACAGTAGAGTGGTTTGTCATCAGAAGTTCTCTGCACATGATGACATGGGGTATACTAGGTTCCTCATATGCAAGCTTGTCCACAACAACGCTGGCTATATATCTGCCGCAGGCATCTGGCATCTCATCTAAACTTAACCAGATTAAGCGGTCAGCAATATCCACCCATATTTCTTCAATTGTTTTCTCATACAGTCAAGGCAAGTAATTCATTAAATGGATTCATCTGGTATTTTTCTGTTACAAAATTCTTCCAAAAAGGTTTTCAGGACTGTGTTCTGGAGGGTTGCAACTGGTATATTAGTGGCAGTGAGAGCTTCACATAGACGCAGGTTAGACAAATCTTCTATACCCAACTTTGAACTTGTAATGAAACACTGGTTCCGTTTGGAAGCATTCTCTTGGTAACGTTTGCCAAATGAGTTGCTGAATTCTGATGCTGTAGTACACGGGATCGTTTTTCTGCAGGCACCTATATAGAAGGCAAAAATAAAAATATTCCACCTGAATATAATACCCCGCATAATACGCAGTTAATATTATAACATTTCATCCAGCAGTCTTATGTTACTTTAGAAATGAAAACAAATCAAATTTAGGATCGTAATTTTTCACGGCGTTGAGAATGAAGGCAGAGATGGACGCCTTCGAAACGTCCCGCAAATGTGACATCTTAACACGGCTGGAAGCCCGAGAAAAATATATTAAAATCAAATTTAATTTATTTTTTAAAATTATAAAAGATATACATACATAAAACAAATTAAACTTACTGGTTTTACACATGCTTGGCAATATGTAATTTTCCCATCTGTAGAAAAGTTCTTATCAGTTCCAATCCACTCTCACAGGAGACAACTTCTTGAGGATTTCTGTTTAGGCATGATGGCTTTTAATGAAAGAACTAAAAATATGTAGGCCAACACAACATTTTAATTTCCGTGTTACCACTGAACGACAACTGTTCATTTCTCAGAAAGTGTTTGCGTTCCTGAGATTGTTAACGTTTAACTTGCTTTGTCAATTTGTTTCTACTGAATTTAATCCTTTGTAATAATGTGATGTTGCCGCACCGCATAGTTACAGCTTTTCTCAATGTTACCATCAACAATGCGGTTAAAACACATCATTCAATATTGTGGTGAATAGTTATTCCAATTTTAAAATAAATCCATTTGTTTTAAACGTAAACGTAGTCCATTTACCCTCTAAGTTTGGCTTCACGCTTGGACTCTGCAAGGGATCATTCCTGAACCGCTTACATTTGCAGTGTCTTGGGAGCTTAGGATTCAAGTAGTAATAGATACAGCTAGGGATGGTGACTAGCTGGATCGCCCAGGTGATGTTAACTTGGATAGATGTAGAAGAAGGAAACGAAATTTTTGAGAAGGAAGGGGGGAATGGAAGCAGGCATAACCTGTCAACAAGGCACTGTTCCAGCATTTGCATGGAGGTGAAAAGGAAAACCACGAAATACAATTTCAGAACAACCAATGGTCGGGTTCGAAACCGGGGTGTCTCCCGAGTCCAAATTACTCACCCATGGCCCGTACCACTGTGCTAATCCGGTCGGTCATTTGTTCTATTTAAGTAACAAAATTATGGTCGGACTGGATCAGTACATCGAAATAGGTCCTTTTAGGTTCTGAAATCCGAATTAGGTCATTTTAGGTCATAACATAAAAATTAGGTACTTTTAGGTCATATTAAATTTACAAATATTATTAGTTAATACAAAAGACTAAAAAGAAAATTAAAATTTCACGAATATTAGGTTGGGAACACAATAAGTTCGAACCTAAGAATCCGGGGCTTAATTATTACTTTCTTCACAACCCTCTTTCCTGTGTTTTCTATTACACATTTTCTTCCATATGCTATTATTATCCCCAAAGGAACTTAGCTCAGTGCTGAAGCAGACAACACCCAAACATACCAGCATAGGATTTGCAATATGCCTTATTTACTCTTGCATATGGTTAGAAGGTCAACCAAAATATTGTGTCTGTTTAGTTTCTCCTGCTGATACCTACAGCTATGGCAAGTCATGGTTTATAATTCTGATCTGTACTTTAATAAAACTAAACAAAAAACAAAAAAACTGAATCAATGTATAGTCTTACATGACAATGGCAGTGATGACCACACGTCCTGATGAACCAAACAGCCCAGCCTCCTGATTGTTTTGTGTAGCACGTGCACCTTGCTCACGGCGATAATCACGTAGCCTCCTCTTCACATCAAAAATATCTGCAGAGAAAATACAATAGGCGTATCATGTTTTTATCAAACGAATTTTTCTTACAATAGACCTTGCCCTCTGAATTTATGTATTTACAATATACAAGTATCTGTTGAGAATGCAAAGATGAATGAAAGATATATTTCTTCTTTAATGTTATCATCCAAAAGAAAATTGGTTATGTCCCAAAGAAATGATCATTAAGAATGGATAGTTATTTTAGTAAGTAACTGATGTACATATGAGAAGTACCTTACTCAGTTACTGTTGAACAATTTTACTATTGGACAATTCAGGAAAATGAATTCAAAAAGGGATTTCAAGAAAAACTGGTTCACATTCAACATTTACATTTAACATTCAAAAGTAGAATGTTGGCACAATTATAATTAAAGATTAGATTTCATATTAAGCTTTGTCTTAACAAAAACAGTAAGTGGAATTACCTGCATTAAGCAGGCTAGTTGATCAAGTGACAAGATACTCAATGGGAATCTGATGGACTCTGGTTCAAAGCCAACTGTCATTTCAAGCAAGGCTTACTTTAAGTGTATTAGGCACATATTCAAACTACACACTAGGCAGCAAGTTATATTCTGAAGTTTCGTTACTAATTTAATTTCATCTATGACAGAGATGACATAGGTGTCAGTTCAAAAGTTTGTAATTAGTTTACTAATGCCAAATGGTATCACAACCACTGTTTACATCAAATAAAAGCCCAAATTAAACACAGCCTAGTGAAACTATCCTGAATGTTTATCATATTTATACGGTATAAGTCACAATAAGTTTATATGGAAAATACCCCCTTTAACATTGGCAAAAAAAAAAAAAATAGTTAAACACAAAAAGAGAAGAAAAAGAATGATGCTACAGGGCCTCTTTAAATCATTAAACTTTTTTTTAAAAAAAAAGGAGGAGGAAATTAGAAGCTTTTTCTCTTTCCCAGAATAACCAGTTTTAAAAAAAATGAAAAGCACTAGTTCTGTTTGTTATTACTAGACGACCCGTGCGAAAAAAATGCATTGAATAGTGAGGTTGAATATGATGTCACCAATGATTAGTCATTACTCTTCATATATACTCCTACTTCATTTATCGATTTTGGTTAGAAATCCAGTGAGATAAATGACTCGAAACGCAAAAAACGTATTTTAGAAATATTGACATTTTTGCCCTTTAAGGGTCGAATTACGAAAAATTCCTTTCTTAAAATATAATGTTACCACGGCGGAGACATTATTCTTTAATATGATACCTCATTTATCTATATCGATTAGATATCAAGTGAGATAAATCGCTCGTGACACAAAAATGCGTTATAGAAAAATTTATACTTTTTTCCTTTAAGGGTTGAATTCCAAAAACATTCTTTCTTAAAATATGATTTCACAAAGCTGATACATTATTCCTTATATTCCTACTTCATTTATCGATTTTGGTTAGATATCCAGGGAGATAAATGGCTCGAGATACAAAAAACGCATTTTAGAAAAAGTGACATTTTTGCCCTATGAGGGTCGAATTACGAAAAATTCCTTTCTTAAAATATAATGTTACCATGGCAGAGACCTTATTCTTTAATATGATACCTCATTTATCTATATCGGTTAGATATTAAGGGAGATAAATCGCTCGTGACACAAAAATGCGTTATAGAAAAATTTATACTTTTTTCCTTTAAGGGTTGAATTCCAAAAACATTCTTTCTTAAAATATGATTTCACAAAGCTGATACATTATTCCTTATATTCCTACTTCATTTATCGATTTTGGTTAGATATCCAGAGAGATAAATGGCTTGAGATACAAAAAACACATTTTAGAAAAAATGACATTTTTGCCCTTTAAGGGTCGAATTACGAAAAATTCCTTTCTTAAAATATAATGTCACCAAGGCGGAGACATTATTCTTTAATATGATACCTCATTTATCTATATCGGTTAGATATTAAGGGAGATAAATCGCTCGTGATACAGAAACGCATTGCAAAAATATTGATACTTTTGCCCTTTAAGGGTCGAATTCAGAAAATTTTCTGTTTTAATATACGACGTCACTAAAGCGGATATCTTAATCTTTAAAATGATACTTCATAAAACGGTTTCAGATAGGTATCCAGGGAGATATTTGACTCATAACACAGAAAACAGCATTTTAGAAATAATGACATTTTCACCCTTTAAGGGCAGAATTCCGAAAACTTCATTTCTTAAAATATGATGTGACCAAAGGGAAGACCATAAGCTTTAAAATGACACCTCATTCATTGATTTCGGTTAAGTATGAAGGAAGATACAGGCTTGTGACAAAAAAATACCTTATAGAAATAATATATATGATAGGAGTAACAAGAATTAGTTCTTCAGTATAATATTCTTTTCTTCTTCCTGTTTCAAATGGGCCTACTTAGGACCATGCTTTTTCAACTCTGAACTTCACCCAGTACTGTCATGTCTTCTGCTGGCGTAGCTACTTTCTTTCCCCTGTTCTGGGGATACCTTTCTTCAGAGGTTTTCCCCTGAAATCAACGAACTTCCTTCAACGCTACTGAACGCCTCCCTATGAACCGAAAAAGAACTTAGTTTTCTCCAATACACGGAGACCCTCTTGGCTTCCTGCCTTCTTAGGCAGTTGACCTGTTATGTTACTGTTTCCAAAGATTTGACAATAAGTACAATGTTTTCTACAAATGCCAGACAATCTACAACTGGCCTTTTCATCTTATTACCCATATAGATCCCACTTTGGACATTTAAATTGGCCAGTTCTTAGTGCCATTCACTCAACTTTTTCAAGCACACAACTGAAAAGCAATGAGGAAAGCTCGTGTCCTACTGCCCCCATTTTCATCTGAATGATCTCTATCAACTGCTCACAGCCTTGTTGCCAGCATACTTCCAGGGTTCAGTCACAATGGAGTCGTACCAATTGCCTGATTTGTTGTTTTTAAGACACTGAATAATTTGGTGAACTTCTTAAAATGAAAATGTTGAATCTGGATTTGACATTGTTTGTATTCTAAGTCTTCACGTGGTGTTACACGACTGAGTAGGCTAAAGTAGAGGCTGGTTGAGAATATTTTCTGGGTAGCTGTATATGATTCTTCTGTTTTAGAATTAAATTTATATTTGAAAGAGAGAATTTAACTACAAATCAAAATTAATATTCTTCTGTGTTAGGATTGAAATAGGCTGGTGGCAGACATGGTAGCACTGAATATTCCAGTCCTATCACAGAAAAATCATTTCCTATTATTGGACACGCCACTTGCACAACTGCAAACCTCATCTATCGGCTTTCCTGCCTTCATTTTGGCCTCACTGCTGATCAAATGTCTGCCAGGAAGAATGGCCACAGGAAAACTGTTCATACTGACAACAGTGGCATCTCTAACAATCTCAGCGCCTGTTTTACAGTGAGAGCTGTCAGAGTTTCCCTGATACTGCTCCCCTTTCCGAACTGTATAGATGGGAACTAGCCTGCCAACATATCATTGATACCATCAGATTCCCATGGCCTCAACCTTTTTTAAGATCCCTCCAGCAAACATATCACTTATGTTATTATTATACATTGAAGTACCAAGAGTCATGGGATAAAAAGGTGCAAGTATCTAGAAGGCAGCAGCAGCGTGGAAGAAAGTATAAATGTGTCGTGCAGTCCCCAAGTTTTCATTTGTACTCTCATGAATCGTGTGAAAGGTTTTTTGACACGATTATAGTTGAATGACATGAACTGACAAATATTAAACACAGAATTTTAGTTGGCACTACATGTATGGACATTCCATTTTGGAAAATGTTTGTGAAATCAGTACTCCTCGATTCTGTTTCAAGAGTGCGCTGTGAATATGTAATAACCGACATTACCTTCTGTCATGGCCTTCAAAGTCTACTTAATGAATGACATCAGTGATATTGTCAGTGGCAACAATGGATCAAAGAACACCAACATACTATGTGGAACATATCATAGATATATATGCCTGTGAGGCAAGTGCACCAAAATTTAGAATTGGTGGGATATGACAACAATAGACCAATGTGAATGCCTCTGCTTAAAAAAATAATAATAATTGCAATCGGCTGCAGTCTCTCTCCTGTGCTCATGGACAAGTTGGATCCTACATGACTTGGAAAAGGTTGCACAGTCACATGGGTCACGATTCCAGATGGTAAGAGCTGATGGAAGGGTTTGAGTGCAGCACAGACACCACGAGGCCATGGCTCCAGGTGCACTATGCAAGTTGGTGACTCCATCCTGGTACTGGCTGTGTTTACTTAGCATGGACCTGGACCTCTGGTCAAACTGAACTGACCAGTGACTTGAAATCATTATGTTCAGCTATTTGGAGATCATTTGCAGCCACATGGCCTTCATGTTCTCAAACAATGAGATTATCTTAGGACTACAATACATCACCTATCCATGCCGAATCATTTACAATTGGTTTGCGAGACATTCTTGACAAATTCAGTGAATTATTTGGACAGAAATACTGCCAGACATAAATCCAATTAATTATATATGGGACATGATTGAAATATCAGTTTGTGTTCAACGTCCTGCACTGGCCATACTTTCGTAGTTGTGGACGACTTTAGAAGAAGAATGTCTGAATGTTTTTCTTCAGAGGATTTCCGATGACTTGTTGAATCAATGTCACACTGGGTTTCACATCATATTAGTAGGTATACTATGAGTTTTGGCACTTCAGTGTAAACACATAATTTTTTTAATAGCTTAGCCAATGTAATTTTTAATTGTTTTTAATGTCTTAATATTATTTTGCTTTGACTGACTATTACAGAGATTATACAGGGCGTTCGCCGGAAAACGCTACCCTCCCAGTCTGTTGCCGTCGGCAACTTGCTTGGTCAGTGGAGCCAGCAGCTCCCGCCACACGGCGCCGTGAATCACCGCACTGTTTAACACCTCCGCTGCCCCAACAGTGCAGTGACGCAGTATAATGGGACCCTTACATTGTTAAGAACGGTTTCTTTGCATTGTAGCTAGTTTGTGACTTCAGTCTCTTATTAATCAGTGTTGTGAATAAACGTTTCTTTGCGGTTTGGCTGGTTTGGGGCTTCATACTCTTACTAATCTGTACCGTGTTTGAGTGTGAGTAAAATTATGGTACGTTACAGTTTGCAACAAAGAATATTTCTCTACGATACATATGTGAAGAAGAAGTCGTTTAAAAAGTGTCGCAGTAAATTTCGTCGCGAATTTCCTGGCGCTTTACTGCCAGCTAAATCAACAATTCTGCGTCTGGTTAAAAAAGTAAAGAAACGGGTTCATTTTTAACAAAAAGAGACTGTCGGTCAACCACATTCTCACAGAGGAGAAAATTGACGATATCGCTTTTCGACTAGAACAGTCACCCAAAAAATCATTAAGTCAGTTAGGGCAGCGTGTGTCTCGAAATATGTTCAGAAGATGTGAAATGTTCATTACACAAGAGGGTCAACACTTCCAGCATCTTTTATAAGGTAAGCTAACGAATTACGTCACATTTAAATGCTTAGCACATACAAGTTTATGAAGTTTATGAACCGTAATTATTATGAAATAGTCTGCGGCCGACGGTCGAACAATGCCGGAAACTGACCGCTCGCTCGCCGGGAGCAGTTTCTTCCTTGTAGCACTAACAGTGGGTTGCGTTTCCCGGCGAACGCCCTGTATTTTCCCATAATTTTTTGTTTGTCAGGTCCATCACCCCCCCCTACTACTTCCATCCCAACCTGTCGCACCTCATTCTTGACTGGCTTCAGTCCTGATAAATCCCATCTCAAATATTATTAAGGTTTATACCGAAATATTGTTACACATGTTTGCGTTTGTCACAGCCCTCTTGCTTTCATCTGTGGAAAATACTCCAATAAATAAAATTACCAATTTCTATTAAAGTAGTTAACTTCATTAATATACACTGATCTAATGTTACACAGAAAGGAACATTTCATGTTACACTATCATCTCAAGGACATTAAATTTTATTTTGAGTACTGTGTTGGCTTTAAAATGAATTCATATTTCGGAGAAGGAACTATTTCCACAAACATATTTGCAATAGCAGCAATAATTTTCTGAGAAAGCACTCCTGATTGCCAGTCATCGATAATCAAGAACGTAAATGTGAAAATACCTAGATATCAAAATGCAGATTCACATATGTAGCACGTTTTTAAGGAAAACAGAAGATATGACTATGTTTAAAATGTGGAACTACCTTGGTGTTCATTCACAACTCAAGAAATCTAATCATTTATTAATAATCATCAAAGGAACCAAGTCAAGATGTACAGCACTTACTTTGTTGATAACGTCTCCTTTCAGCATCTCTGACCAGAAGTTCCCTCAGAAGCCGTTCTTTTGATCCCCAGACTTCAATTGCTCTGTAATTTAAATAAAGTTTCACTAAAGTAAAATAACATTACATAACATTGGTTTGAGGAAAAATATTTCCAAATTTGAAAATAGAAACAAATACAAAATAAAGTAAGAGCGGTACCTTACTTTGCCTCTACATCTTTCCGCCAGTATACTGTGATTGGAGGCTCATTCTCATAAGGTGATCTGCGTTTCGTTTTTCGAAGACCCTCTAATTCATTAGGTTTCAAAAGGAAGTCTGACATCGCTCGTACAGGAGTGATGAAATTTCTCTCTACAGATGATGCAGTAACATCAACTCTCTGCCGCTTCTTTGCTATAAAGACATGTCTTGAGTTGGCCCATTTATTATCACTCCACATATCGTCAAGCACATCAAGCCAGTATAAAAGGGTGCAACAAAAAGTGTTTTCCTTGTACACTAATTACAAAAAAGCTACCAGCACAAATAATTAACGCCACAAAATGTAACAAAATAATTGTACGGAAAGGGAAAATGACTCATCACTCACAAAAGTTGAAGGCAGCGACGAGAGAAGAACATATATAACGAACACATAAATAAACTCAATATTTCGGTTATAAAACCTTATTCATGACGGAGAAAATGAGTCATGAGGCTCTGCAGGTGTGCACACGCCGAGGGTTGCTACATGACTAGGTGGATTATCAATATGGCGGTGGGACTGAGATATTGTATAAAAATATGTAAATCACAGATGGTGGTATAACTAATACTAGAAAAAAGGGGGGGGGGAATAAAGTAAATAAATATGGATGGCTAAATTTAATAAGGTAATTAGTTAAATGACAATAATGCTACTTCTAATCCTACTAATATTGAGTGATGTGTCAAGAAAAGGAATTTTATCTGTGGTTGAGGCTGGGTGGGTGTCTGGTATCTAGGATGTTTTGGTAAGCAAGTTCCCATCTGCGAAGTTCTGAGGTGGCAGTAGTTTCGGGGAAAACTCTGATTGCTCTCACAGTGAAACAGTCATTGAAGTTGTTGTAATTAGCATGTTCTGGTATGGGAAGATATAAATTGCGGCTGTGAACTGTTTGTCTGTGGCCGTTCATTCTGGTCGAGAGTTGTTGTGTAGTCAGGCCTGTGTACGAATTCGTGCAATGGCGACAAGTTAGCTGGTATATGATGTGCGTAGTGGAGCATGTGGCATGTCCCATGATGGGAAAGGTTTCCCCTGTGACAGGGTTGTTAAATGTAGTAGTGGGAGGATACATGTTGCAGGTTTTGCAGCGGGGTCTATTACAGGGAAAAGATCCATCAGATGGAGGGTATTTGTGCACCAAGGAGTTTGAAATATTTATGTAATTTTTAATGGATACAAAAATAGAAATATTTAGTTTAATATGTTTGAGATTAACTTTCTATGATAGAGAAGCTTTTCTGCATCAAATAAGCATGTTTATAGAAGTAGTTATAGATTGCAGGGATAAAATGGTTGACAATGGTATGTTTCAGCAAAGGAGGGATAGAAATAGTTCAGATTTTTGCTGGTGAAAAACAAGTACCTTCATACCATTAAGTGAAATTAACTAAAAGCTGCTCCACTAACGGTTTAATTTTAGATCACAATAGCATTGTGCCACCAACACTAATAAATTAATACAAATCTCATGAAACATTCATTAATTCCTTTGCTGTAATGTGTTCTTGAAATTTTAGCTTCTCTCCATCACAAGAAGTATTAAGAAATTTACAATAGCAAAATATTTCCCACAGGTAATTGAATGTTTATGCTGTCAGCAAATGCCACATTTCTATGGATTTACTGAAATTATTCCCCGTGGCCCAGGTCCCAATTCAACCAAACTACAACTAAGAAAAAGATAAAAGTTTAAATTTAAATGATCCCAGTACCAACAATGGTATTGGCAGAGAATGTTTAAAGCATTGTAACAGTATTGCAATCTAGAATTAAGCCCCACTAACCGCCATTTTTCCAAGTTCTATTTCACAGTTGTGGTAAAAAAAATAATATTTGTATTGAGGATCTTACTATATTGTACAACTTTCTAACAAGATTTCAGAAATAAGAAGTATAACTGCTTGCCTATACACCAAAACCGTAAGAGAAAATATATGAACAGTAAGAAAGTGAAATACCATACCTTTAGCAGTAATTTCTTTAACAACAGCAGCAGCTGTGGTGGTGGCAGTGGTGTTGGTAGCACTGGAGCCATTGTTTTTCTTCTGCAATTCTTTGATGTCTTTTTCTTCAGGTGGAACAATCTTACTTTGTTCTTGACTAGCTGTATCCTTTGCGTCAGTTGTAGCATAACGCAGCAAATTAATACTGCTTGTCCGTGTAAACCTGTGGCACACATTCCTCTGTTGATGCCTAAGATTGCTACATCCTATTATTGCCTTTGAAATACCAATGAGTGTACGATTATCCCATATAGATGCATTTCTCTGTGTGATAACTGAAAAATGATAAAATTTAATAATGATAACTACACACTTACAAAAGTGTGCTTCAAAAAGTTTTCTATACAAGCAAAACACTTAAGTCCAAAAATGTAGGTTTATCACAACATGCTGTAATCAGTCATCATAGCAAACATTTTAGACCACACTCGTGCTGCACTTTAAGAACCTTATTACTTTATTTTTAAATCAATTTGTTTTGTGAACTGAAGATTATAAGAAATTTAAAAGAAAATTCAGCACCAAAAACAGAATTACCATTTGGTTAAATGAGAGTTAATACAATATCACTATGAACAATTACTTTTTTTATTATGAATGGTCGACATATTTTTCACAAAAAAAGAGAAATATTAACTTTCAACAAACGCAAAAGAATTATCAACAGATTCACCAAAATTATTCAATGTGCTAAACAGCATCAACTGTATGCATAGGTGAGTATAATGAGATTTAATTAATAAGAAATTAAAATATAGCATGAGATTTTCCTAATGGAGCTCCATCAACTTGCCTACCACTAAATTCAAAGTAATGGGTTTATAGTTTTCACCACTATGTTTGTTCCTAGCCTTATGTCTTGGATCTAGTGGGGAATATTTCTAGTCTCTGGAATACAAGAAGTCTTGAGACTTAAGACAGATAATACTTCTATGTATGGTACAATGTCTTTACCACCTAAATTTAACAATTCTGTGGTAATATTATCTATACTACAAAATTTATGATTTTCTTAATTGTAGTATTAAATTGTCTGCCATCTTCCTATTTTGTTCATTCTTCCTCCCGATTCAGTAAGCAGGTATGACCTATCTTTTGCTTCCTACCCTCCCCCAAAAAATAAACTCTACCCCCATCAATTCATGTTTATTATCTGAAGACACATGAAGTGTTATAGTTGTCACTAACCAGGATGAATACTCCTCCACCATTTCCTTGTCCATTTCTAAGGTGTACTCTACAATCCTCAGGAAAGCTCTCACTGTCAATAACTCCTTCCCTTAAGGGACCGTGCACAAACTACGTGGCTCGGTCCAGAGGGAGGAGGGGTTAGCTGGAAGGCTACGCTGGGCTACGTGGGGAGAGGGGGGGGGGGTGTTCCGAGCCAGGCCATGTAACTTTCCTTTCGTAACATTTTTCACAGTTAAAATGAGGAACTGAACTCACAACAGCATGTGAGTATTTATTTCCCTCAGTTAATTATATCCGTATGTAATTTACAATAGTCTGACAAGAGAAAACAGTACAAAATGTCTTCTGGAA
>JARYHS010008074.1:55845948-56038966 GCA_031002005.1 Vandiemenella viatica
TTCCCTATGATAACGATGTGCTTACAGTATTGCACAACATGTTAAAAAAAATAGCGAAACTCTCTTTAATTTGTTTCGTCAACGTACCATATATATTGTACATATGAAATCAACATAATACTCCTTTGGGGTCAGCATACTGTCGAAAGGATTACCTCACGGAGCAATTTTCAGTCCGCTATTATTTGCCGTATACACCGTTAATCGTGAAAAATTCTTTCGCCTTCATATTAAAGTTTTACAGAACGCAGATGATATCTGCACTTACATCATGTCTTCTCTGTGATTAACTTGTCTTAGGCTAGTCTATGCTGCATTAGTACTATATACTTCTATATCTGAATGTGTACATACGTTCTCATCATCAAAATCGTAAGTTGGGTGCAGATCCTTCTACTTTACTGACTTTGTACTGTTCCTTAATTCCTCCAGTACTTATACTATAGACGTACTTTCTTCTGAAATGCACAAAAATACGTTTTGGAAAAACTGGACACGACTCAATACATATTAGATCATACTTTGGTGCCATGATATCCAGCTTCATCTGCGAGTGTATTACTAGAAGCAACTGCAATTTCCCTAGTATTCTTTCTATAGGTCACCGAGCTTTAGAAAAGAAGCTGTATCTTTATAATAGAAGACTAATAGACCATCGTCAACTCGGAAGGTGTCTCCTTATGACTAAATGGGTGTAATGAATACAAAATGATCAGCCCACTCATTTTAAAAATATTTAAAAAAACCTTCCGATTTCTGGCTGTCAGTATGCATACGAATTAAAATTTTTGAAACTCCCTATAGATTTTTTCCCAGACTATGTTCCTCAGAGCAAATTTTCTTAAGGACACTTGGCCTAACTTCACTCACATATACAGTGACAGTTCTAAAATTACTGAAGGAGTTGAGTATGTATACAGGGTGTTACAAAAAGGTACGGCCAAACTTTCAGGAAACATTCCTCACACACAAACAAAGAAAATATGTTATGTGGACATGTGTCCGCAAACGCTTACTTTCCATGTTAGAGCTCATATTGGGGACGGCTGTGATACAATACGCCATTCTCCAGGGTTGCATCAGCGCATCAGGGATTCCATGCGACGGAGGGTGGATGCATGTATCCTCGCTAACGGAGGACATTTTGAACATTTCCTGTAACAAAGTGTTTGAAGTCACGCTGGTACGTTCTGTTGCTGTGTGTTTCCATTCCATGTTTAATGTGATTTGAAGAGAAGTAATAAAATGAGCTCTAACATGGAAAGTAAGCGTTTCCGGACACATGTCCACATAACATATTTTCTTTGTTTATGTGTGAGGAATGTTTCCTGAAAGTTTGGCCGTACGTTTTTGTAACACCCTGTATTACTGCCCATACACTAATGAGCTCTGACATACATCTCTACCTGCATCGTCGTTCATTTAAACTGCCGAAACACTAGCCATTCGTGAAGCCATTAAATAAGGATTAGAGAAGCACCTTTTCAACCTCTAATACTTACTGATGCTAAGAGTACTTCAGCCGCTGCAGCATTCAGTGTGAACAATAAGATGCACCAGTATTTCTTTGATATTTTCAGTGCTAGAAGTCTCTACAGGTGGCACACAGGTTCAATTCCTTTTGAATAAACGCTATAAAGAAATATTACATAATGAGACCGTCGATCAGATGGAAAAAGGAGCATCAACGAGGAAACTTTCACAGGTTCCCAGCTACACACAGTGGCGTAGCTAGGTCAACAAGGGCCTCGGTGCAAAAAATTTATTTTGGGCCCTCAGGCCAGATGGGCGACCTTTATTTTGCTTTGTGTTGCTGGTAAGGGTCCCCTGAGCTGAGGATAGGGCCCTTGAGTTGTGCTTAGGGGCCCCCTGAGCAGTGGTTGGGAGCCCTCCTGTAGAGCTAAAAAAAAAGAAAAAAGGCCGCCAGTTTACCATGAAGGCTCGTGGGCCTCTGAAATGCGCTTGAGAGGTGCGCTTTGGGGCCCCCAGAGGTATGGTTGGGGGCCCCCAGAGGTATGCCTCTGAGGGGCCCTAGGGGCCCCGGTGCACTGCACCGCCTAGCCCGATAGTAGCTACGCCCCTGGCTACACAGGAGAGATTTTATTCTATTGGTTAGGAGAAAATTATATTTTAAGTGGAATAAAGATTTGTATCAGATGCAGCTAAATAGAGGACATCATTTCGCAGAAATACAGCTATACTATACCTTAAAAACCTTCGTCTTCTGAATATAATATAGCAAGAGAGCTATCAATAGGTTGACTCGCTTATTGTTGGAATACACATCGTTTATGTCGAGTTCATACAATTGACACACCAATCTGCCCATTCGAGCCAGATGTAGAGCGCATGAAAGGAAGAATAAGAATCCGCATGCGATGCTGCTAAATCTGTGGACTCAGATATAAGGCCAAACCAAATAATTAAAAAAAAAAAAGTAAAATAGAGATGAAAGAGATAAGTACAAACTGATTGCAACATTTTAATGCTTATATCATTGAACGGTTGGATGGTTTCGAGATAAAATCTCTACCCACCTATTCAGTTCGGATTTTAAATGATTTACCGAAGTTTTTGTAGGACTGCTTCTTTAAACAGAACATGGCCAATTGCTTGTAATGAAATAAAAATATGATAACGTGTGAAAAAGGAATGTATGACATGGTAACCTTATTTACTATTAGGCTACCAGTGTTGCCCAGACTGTTAGGGGCAAATGAGAAATATGATATCCAAATGTAATCAAAATCATCACAGCCGTTTAGACGTGACGTTTGTAGATGTAGAAAATGCTTTCTGTTTGTGGCTACATTCACGAGGACCAAAGACGATCTTGGTGGGGTTTTTTTTCGTTGTCTTTTAAATTAACATAATTCATTTGCTAACGTTTGGTACGAGTTACATGATGAATGAACAGAGTAGCTCGTACTTTTGGCTATGTTGTCTGGTTCACTAAGTTTTTTTTTTTCTCTTTGTTTTACGCCTTGTCGACGTCGAGGTCATTAGAGGCGGGATAGGATTGGTTGAATGAAGGGGAAGGAATTCGGCCATGGCCTTTTAGAAGGAAGCATCCCGGCATTCGCCTGGAGTGATTTGGGGAATCCATGGAAAACCCAAGTCTGGATGCCCGTATGGGGATTCGAACCCACGTCCTCCCGAATGAGAGGCTTGCTAAGTCTTCTTTTCCAGCGGCCGTGTGAGCTGACTGTACACCAGCGATGTACGATGTAAAAGTACTTTTTCCCTCATTACATCACTCGCTACTGTCTTAATAACAAATACTATATGCAACAACAAATTCGTTCTAAAGAGTTCGAATCATGTTAAATCTTCTTTGAGAATCATTTTTTTTATTTTTTTTTTTTATTTGCGTCTCGTCGACAGCCAAGGTCATTATCGGCGGGAGGGTACTGGGGACAAGGAACGGGAAGTAATTCGGGCCATGGCCTTTTCGAAGGAAGCATCCCGGCATTCGCCTGAAGTGATTTGAGGAAACCATGGAAAACCGAAATCTGGATGCCCGGACGGGGATTCGAACCCGCGTCCCCCGAATACGAGGCCAGAACATTAACCGTTCACACACCACGCTCGGTAATTCATTTGTTATTATTCGAAGTAATTAGTCGACTTAGCTACAATACGGCCATCTTTCGGATTCATAGCCTGTATATCCGAGACTTAAAGATATCGATGTATTGCTTTAGGATAAAATCAAATTTATTTGATTTTTTTTTTTATCAAACATTAATATTCTGCTCCGTACTACCAATAAGGGTAACATGCTAATATACATCACAAAATTTAGTTCATCTTTCAAATTTAGAAAACTTTTCAAAGTTATGCCAGATTTTATTTGATTTTCAGAGGATATAAAATTTTTCTGCCACATGGCTAGGTGATGTAGTGTGATTATACATACATACCTCGGATTTTAAACCGCTATCTATGGTTCCAAACAGCTTAAATCCCTTCAAAATAGGTGGAGTAAGTATTCAAGTTACATCAGGAAATAGGTGAAATAGTTTGGTGTACAGAACAGATTTTGACATCCTGCTCAGGTATCACGTGACGTAAAACACGTGTAATGTTTTAAGTCAGACCCTAAGCTTTCAAACTGTGTAAACTTCATCAAAATCTGTCCAGTTGTTTTTGTGTGATGCCGCCATAAACAAATACATCTCAGTTACAGAAATGCTTATTAATAGCATTTGCGGTAGCTTCGTCTGTGTGTACCAGCTGTGTACGTGATGGTGTTTGGATTCTCAAGAAGTAATATTAGCGAAGGCTGTGGATATATTGAAATTAAAAAAAAAAAAAAAAAAAAAAAAAAAAAAAAAAAACCACACACCAGTTTAATTTTTTGCTCACGTGTTTTGTTTTGTTATCTCTTCATCAATGAGTAATCTTGATGAGAAAATCTTCGACCACCGCTGCCGGTCTTGGATGTTTATGCCTGGAAACATTAATTGTTTTGACTGTTCACTGCTGTCGCAATTTGAAACTACAACAATCTCTTCGCACACAGTTTTTTCCTCTCATCTAATCGACTGCTTTTGTACTTTGTTACATTGCGAATGTGTCTCTACAGCATTTTTCGAAAAATGAGGAAATAAATAATCCCACAAAAGTCTTAGAATAAATCATATATGCCTTCCATTTCAGTAAAAATTATGTATTTTAATGTCGGGGTGTCATGTTTGAGGGGGAAAAATGAATTTCACTAACTTCCAAAGTCAGGAAAGGAAGGTAGTAAAATTTAACACATTAGTAAAACTTGGTAAGCTCAGTATACAATGAAAATCTGAGGTATATAAAGTTATTAGGATAGAAAGCAAATTCACAGTAGATGTAGATAAGGGGTAGATATATGGAAATTTACGAGTTTCAGACGTTTCTTATAATACGGGAGAAAAATTTTATCTGGTACACAGATTTCAGCTTTCTACGACTACGAGAAGTACCTTAGGGTTTTGATAAATATTAAAATAGGAAGTACAATCACTGAAGACTTGAGATGTCACCAGGAGGTAAAACTCGCATTGCCGTAGCGAACGAAACGTTAATAGGAAGAGGCGACAATTAACTTGAAAAGTAGACAAAGCGCAAATGTTTGATTTAATTTAATTTAATTGCAATGGAGCGGCTCTTTATGGGGCAGACATATGGACACTGAGGCGAGAAGATGAAAAACTATTAGAAGCGTTTGAGATGTGGCTGTGGAGAAGATTGGAGAGGATAAGCTGGATGGATAAAGTAAGTAATTTTGAAGTGTTGGATAGGGTCGGTGATAGGAGAGAGTCATAAAAGAGAGAATGAAGTACTGGACGGGACACTCGCTGAGAGGAGAGTGCTTGCTAAAAGAAGCTTTGTGGCGAGGAGAATGAGAGGAAGAAGGAGGTGCAAAATTGCAGACAACATCAGAGAAAACAGCAACTATATGGACATGAAGAGAAAGGCAGATAACAGAAGAGCATGGAAAGCAGCCATGTGAAAACCTGCCTTAAGGCAGAACGCTGATGATGATGAGTGAGTGAATGTATGAATAACAAAATCGCTGAAATTTGCATATGAATAACATCCGAACTAAGAACAGAAACGAAACAGAACTAAGTATTTTTGATAAGATTGCTGATATCTTTGCATAACAGAAATGTGAGACATGTAGAATCAGTATGACCGAAGAAATTAAGGTACAAAAATGGCCCCAACCGCTTTGAGAAAAGGCTCGACTTGTCACATGCACTGCCGTGCACTGTCGTGCTTCCAGATCCAAGTTACGTATTGGACAAGTGGTAGGAAAAGGTTTTAAAATTCTTCAAGTGTTGGAGAGAGTGATGAAGGGATGTACGGGAGAAGTAAAGAAATTGGGTTACAAAACTTTGGTCAGACCATTGCTCGAATATGGTAGTGTAGTAAGGGACCCACATTTTGAGTATCAAATACAGGAGTTGGAGAAGGTGCAAAGAAGGGCTGCTAGATTTGTTTCTGGAAATGATCGCAGAACGCAATTAGTACCAGATATGATAAAAGAGCTGGAATGGGACTCATTGGAAGACGGAAGGAGGGTGAAGAGAGACATGGGAGTGTACAAGTCGTATATTGGTGATGAGGCATGGAAAGATATTGGTGTAAGAATTGAAAGTAATGCATGGAAGGGAAATGATGACCATGACCACAAGCTGGCACTCAATTTCAGGTACTAGGGTGTAGCAAGATTCTCTTTTTTACGTAAGGGTGTCAGGGATTGGAATAAGTTACCAAGAGAAATTATGAATAACTTGCAAAAAAGGTTGAAAGAATTTAAAGTTAAAATTTGTAAAGGGTAAATGTAGGTGGATGCAGAAAATTGGGAAGATGGGTGTTTAGGGAAATTGCCACCGGAGCATGCGCTCCATTGCAATTTAATTTAATTTAAGTACAAAACAGAAAAAAACGACAACAACATTTTTGGAATTCAAATAACAAAAGTCAACCACACGTTAGCTTTCTCATTTGAAGTTTTGATAATCGCTATTGAAAACGTTAATAAATCTAATGCGAAGTAATAGTTACCTGGTGACAGTCTAACCTGCAGTTTTCAAGTTTTATTAAACCTTGAAGTATTTTCATTCCGAGTTACATCTTATGTCAACTCGTATCAGTAGCAATATTACTAACTACATTGTGACAAAGTCTACGTTCTGCCCATAATGATAGATTAGTTCAGTCCACCTCGCGTTATGGAAGGTCGTTAACAATTTTCAGAAGTTATAACTTTTGTTAGATTTCTTTTACTTATAGCGTCAAGGACGTTTAGATGTTAAGAAAGATTCCTTTCCTTGACAGAAGTAGTGTACAGAAGCAACCTGACATGAGAACCATCGGGAGAACGCCGATTAGAATCCCCGTCCAGTCATCCAGATTTGGGTTTTCCATGGTTTCCACAAATCACGCCAGGCGAATGCCGGGATGCTTCCTTCAAAAAGGCCATGGCCGAATTCCTTACCGTTCCGTGGTCCCAGTCCCATCCTGCCTCTAATGACCTTAGCTGTCGACAAGGCGTAAAAAAAAAAAAAAAAAAAAAAAAAAAAAAAAAAAAAAAAAATGAGAACCATCCGTTAATCAGAACTCACCGGGTGATTGAACAGTAATTGGGCCTGACATTCGCGAGGACGCGGGTTCATATCCCCGTCCGGCCATCCAGATTTGGTTTTTTCCATAGTTTCCAGAAATCAAACAAGGTTAAACCGGGATGTTTGCTTTAAGATTCCTTTCCGTTCCTTGCTCCTAGTCCTCTCCGCCTCTAATAACCTCAATGTCAACAGGGTGCAACCAGAAATTATCTTCAGTGTGGGATAGATGAAACTACGTAATGGTACGACCAGTAGACCTAACAATATAAATCAAGTCGACTCCATGACACTGGAAAAACTATTGGAGCATATAGTGCCACCGTCCGCGGAAATGCAGATCAGGCTACCAGATTGTATCAAGACAAGTCCTTTAACGCAGCAGTTCTCTCTCAATGCGCTTATGATGGCAATGAAGCTCAACAACAACTCAGCTCCGGGCTCGGACAATATAAACTACTCGATGCCCAACCATTTGCCACCCAATGAACTTGAAGCCTTCCTGGACATACTCAATAGAAGAAAGAATATATTCTGAATATATGAAATGGGTGAGGATTGTCCCAATCTTGAAAATAGGTAAAATCCCAAAACTGGTATCATCCTATTGGCCTATCTCTTAGATGACCTGTCAGATGAAGACATTAGAACGATTAGTTAAAAGACGGTTGGAATGGTATTTAGAACACTATAACCTACTACCAGACTTTCAGTATGGATTCCGTAAGGATGAAGTACAATGGATACTCTGGTTCATCTCACAAATTATATTCAACGTGGATTAAGTAAAAATAAATACGTTATGGTTTTATGTGCTGACATAACGAAAGCATATGACAATGTGAACCTTGCTGTGTTGGCCCAAAAACTTCCCCACTTAGGAGTACCACCCTCATTTACGAGAAATCCATTGTCGATGTTGCAGAGGAGGATTGTAATCATAAGGCACGGAAACCAGACAATCGGACCATGAACAACCAGTCAGGGACTACTACAGGGCTCCATACTCTCACCACTTTTATTCAATGTTTAAATGAGCGACCTAGGAGATATAGCAATTGAAAACGGCAGGCCCGCCGCTAGCTGTTTCAGCGCCCGCGTGCAATACCGATTATGCCGCCCCCTGTCTAACTACAGCCAGTGGTGGATTTAGGAAATTTCCGAACCGGGTCAAAAAACTGTGAGGATTGCCGCCCCTTCGAACATTTGCCGCCCCCATTGTTGCCATCCCGAATGTCGCAGGCCGCCCGAAGCAGCTGTTGAGCTAAAAAAAAAGGTCGCCCGTTACATAATACGCCGCAAATTTCGTCGCGGCGACAAGGGAGTGGCAACTATCGCGGGGCGGCGACTGTCGATCGCTCGTTTTGCCACCCCCCTCGATGTGCCGCCCGCGTGCGGTGCACGCCTTGCACGCCCGCTTACGGCGGCCCTGTGAAAACGCTTACTTACTACAATTTGCAGATGCATTTATGTGATTGGAAACACATTACTAGAAGTAATGGGGATAATGTCCATCGTAGTGGGAAAATTCCGACAGTGGCTGAGGACAAGTGGTCTTGAAATATCACCAGAGAAGTCGGCTGTTACCATTTACACCAGATATCGAATACATCTTACCAACTCTGTCAGTTTAGGGGGCCCCAGCTGTCTGTGCAAGAAAGTCGTGAAATATCTGTGGCTAGTGATCGACGGTAACATGCAGTGGAGCGAGCTAATAAAACAGATAATCGGAAAGTGTGATCCAGCACTGAACATTATGCGTGCTATATCAGGAACAACA
Organism: Vandiemenella viatica; assembly: GCA_031002005.1. NCBI lineage: Eukaryota > Metazoa > Arthropoda > Insecta > Orthoptera > Morabidae > Vandiemenella > Vandiemenella viatica. The sequence continues at coordinate 55,854,838 of JARYHS010008074.1, forward strand.
TGGGGTATGGACCCCAAAATATCTCTCACTATTTATAAGGCAATGATTTGTTCACACATTGATTATGGCTGCATAATCTTCTGAGCAGCATCGAAACGGCGGTTTTGGCACGCCTGATAAATGCCAGTACAAGGCACTACAACTCTGTTTTGGGGCGATGGCCTTAACACCAATAAACGCACTGCTAGTGGAGGCAATGGAACCTCCTCTTCACATCAGGCGGGAATTTCTTGCATATAAATTCCTGATGAATTTATATGAGAATAACAAACTTACCAAAAATATTGAGGAGTTCAGTGAATTATGCGCTCATCAACGATATTGGAGACACAAAAAGCCACCCATATACACAACCGCCTTCCAGAAAATGAAGCAATACCAGAAATAGGGGTATACAACTGGCAAACTACCTTACTTCGAAGTAAATTATGAGACAACTAGTGTGAACCTTGCAGTCCGTTTTGATGTACCATTCAGTGAAAATGTTAAAATTAACAAACAATTAGTGACGAGTTATCTGGCACAATGGCCCCAGGCTAATCAAATATATACGGATGGAGCTAAGGCAGGCGGGGCAGTAGGCTGTGCCTATACTATTCCTAAGGAAAAGGTTACGAGAATGTATAAACTTCGAGAGGAATAAAAAAAAATCTTATCTTTCTAAAATAACAATCGCAATGATTTTTGATAATGAAGATCTTACAGACGTGCAGTCAAATCACCAATCTAAGCAAAGAAGTTATATTTATATGGATAAAAGCACATGTGGGTCTGTCAGGAAACGAAGAGGCAGACTGACTAGCAAAAAGTGCTATGAGAAGCGGGGAGGAAGATACAAAGGTACCATGTCTATTTATTACAAACTTACTTAAGAAAAACTGCACGGAAATGTGGGATAGAGAATGGTCAGGAACATCAAAACTTAGAGGTCGCCACTAAGCTTGCAGCCACCCCCAGATACCAACATCGCAGTGGCAAAAAGAAGGCGCTCCAGCAAGAGGACTAATAACTACAACAGCTAGATTGAAGTTCAACCATGGTTTTATTTCCCTCGCATCTAAACAGAATAATTGTAATTCAATCTCCACTGTGTGATTGTGAAGATGTAGAATGCGACATTAAACATACGTTCTTCAGCTGCAAGAAATACTGGAACTACATCACAAACTTCATGAAAACACTTTCACAAGGGGACATCCAGTCACAAATCAACATGAAACATTTACTGGCCACTGAAAATGTTGTTATATATCGCTTAATCCTATCATTTATCGGAAATCTTATATATATATAAAAATAGACGTGTTTTTTCCTATATTTCACTTTTCAGCCACCACTACCTAGCACAGATCACTGATGTTTGTGGGTGGAAGTAGCATGGAGTTTCCTGTCGTGCACAACGTTGGCCGAATGCCGATAGCTGTGGGGATGTGGGAGATATAATGATTAAAGTTGCTCAGTGCAGGGCGTTTTCATATTTCGACCAAAAATTCGTATCTCCGTATACTTCTCTTTCCTGCCACAACTACATAACATAGACCTTTGGTGTTTGTGTGTGGTAGTAGAATCGTATCTCATGTAGTGCACTATGGTTGTTAGATGTCAGTAGCTATAGGGGTGTGGAAGATATGGGGGTTGAAAGTGATCGACCTGTGGCAATTTCATACTTCCGCAAAAGACAAAAGTGTCATGGTGTATCACTTTTCAGCGAAAACTATAGATCACAGATAACTGGCGTTTGTGTGTAGTAGTAGCACAGAGTCACCTTTCGATCACAACAGCGGCCGAATTTCAGAAACAGTGGTACTGTGGTAGATATAGTGGTTGTAAGTGGCCGACCAAGGATATTTTCGTATTTCGACCGTCTCCGCATATGTCACTTTTCTGCCACAACTACATAGCATAGAGCATTGGTGTTTGTGTTTGGTAGTAGAATCGTATCTCATGTAGTGCACTATGGTTGTTAGATGTCGGTAGCTATGGGGGTGTGGGAGAAATGGTGTTTGAACTTGGTCGATCATGAATATTTTCGTATTTCATCCAAAGACTTGTGTGTATCAGTAAATTTTACTTAGCTGCCGGAACTACATAGCGCAGAAGACTAGTATTTGTGTGTGGTAATAGTATCGAGTCTCCCAACGTGCACTATGGTGGTTAGATGTCTATAGCTATCAATATGAATTCTTTACAATCACGAACGAAGTCGTGGGTACCAGCTAGTAATAACCTAAAACTTTAGAAGAGTACAATTTTACTTGGTATGGCTGTATGACCAAATTAAATGCCAATAAATAAATAAAGAAATCTTTGTGGTGATAGTTAAATTGTTAACCTAATTCCCTCATAAATTATTAAACCAGTCTGTTGTACGACATGATTTCTGGTTGTAAATTTATTTCACTCTTCAAAATATATACTGGTGATTCCAAGCAATCGATAAGTGTTAAGGTGAGTTATTGATAGTTGCGTCATTCACAGTTTTAATGGAGTCTGAAAATAGATAATAGATAACGTTTCATGCGCTTTCCTGACTCCAATAGTAACTTTTTTTTCTTTTATTGGAAGGTCTTACTTCTGCACAGTAACACTCCTGGCAAATTTTGACTTTGGTGGTTTCTCTTTGCTTTTCCAAGTATGATCAACGTTGCGAAGTCCTGTCTGTACTTGTTAATAATTGTGATGAGTTTTGTAAAATGTAGTGTCTTATTCTTATGAGGCTTGAAGTTAGTGATGCTTACCTGTTCAGGCATACTCTTCCGAAAGAACCAAACACTCCTCTCCGACTAAGGAATCACTATCAGAAGCGTCGTATAATCTAACTTCATAAGCATCGCGGGTTTTTAGGATCTTTGTTACACAATCTGGTGATTACAATTTGTGCTCCAGCATCTCTCCTACCTTGCTAGGTCCTTTGGCCTATTCCGGCTTTCTCTATGCAACATTTTTGCGATATTTCTACGCTCCTTCATCTTTTAAGCTTTCATACCACTTTTGTAATTATTTTTCCTCCATTCTACCTAGCTGTTCTTCCGGATTTTTTAAACACTCTTAGATTCTTTCATTTATTAAAAATGTGTTAAATTTCTCCCTGATACGAAAAATAAATATTAGGTTGTTATGGCAGGCCAAATAAATTTTATTGAATGCTGCACTGCACTTCAATCTGACATAGATACATGACACCATTTTTTGAACATCGGTCGGAACGTTCTACCAGTCGTTCAATTCCTCGACGATAATCTGCTCCTTGGTCATGGAGTCATTCCATAACATGGAGGAAGGAAATATACCTTCCTCCATGTTCGATAACCGCTGTGTGAACGGCCCTATCATTGGAAAACCTCTTCCTCCATCTTATATGTTCTTTCAGCTTGCCTAAATGATGGAAATCGCATGGTGAAATATCTGGGCTGTATGGCGGATACTTCCAACGCTGAAAATGTTGGCACAGCTGTTCTGAAATGATTCATTGACCTAGTAGCAGATTTCTTTCGTTAAGGAATTGAACGATTAGTAGAACTTTCAGACTGTTGTTTACAGAGATTTGCTGTTGAAAAATAGTGTCATGTATCTGTGTCACTTTGGAATTGTAGTGCAGCAATAAAATTTACTTCATTTGCAATAATAATGTGTAACTTATTTTTTGAAGTCCCCTCTTGTATTTGTTTCTTTTTAAAGTACCTTCGTTTCTTTGTTCCCCATTCTGTCCTATGTTGTATACCCCCGGAGTAATAGTAAGAATTTTATTTCTACTGCCTGGATGTGACTTTCATGTTCTTTGTGTTGATACCCACGATCCATTCCAGTATAAGTAATACCAGTTTTTCCTTAACTTTTAAAATTTAAATTGGGCTCAACCTTATGGCGAAAATATCTTTCTCCGCCTAGGTTCAAATTGGCAAACTGCTTGTCGATATCTGCTATGACCTAGCGATTTCGGACACGATGCCATGGCAGTCTTTGAGTATCCCTTTCTTATTTTAAAAGTGGTCGCTAAAGGCACTCGTTATTAATGCATTTTCTGGAGACGATGACGTAAGACACTCGAAAACAGTAGTTAATAACAACAATGAAAGTCATTTGATTTTTGTGCTATATTTTTGCTATTGGTCAGGTGCCAGTAAGTTGGGTAGCCTGAGTCGGATGTAGATGGTTCTCAGCAGACACCAGAGGACGTATAGCGGAACGAACACGTTGCCGCTTGGCTCATTCGTGTCAAGCGGGGCGCTGCAACAACCAAAGAGCACGGAATAAGAACATTGAAAAACTAAACAAATGTTACTGTATTATTTAAACGTGAATTTCTTTGAGACGAAGAATATCGCTGAGCTAAGGCTCAATGTTTAACGGAAGTTTGAAAATGACTTTATTATATTTTATGTTTCAGATGAGACACACTGTATTCATACTGAAATTAATTTAAAAAATAAGAAAAGATCAACTGAAATTATTGCGAAACTAACATCTAACTCGTTTATTAACAAATATGCAGACATGTTGGTACAGATTGCTTCTGTACTTCCCATGTTGAGTTAACTTGAATATCTGCAAATCTCTGAGAATATTTTTATTTTATCCTGACAAAAGTTTTAACAATTTCATCTGTCATGTAAGAGATTTGTTAAGTCTCCGTCATTCCCAGCCTATATGACAGCATTTGTACCGCCAGTACTTTATACAATTTCTGACAGGTTTCTTTTTGTACTTGCTTCCACATTTTACTTTTTATCGTACCTTCAATCTGATGGAAGTGGATCAATTTATTAATTATATCCTTTGCTCTGTCGTCATCTACCCAAATTCCTAAATAATTGAAGTTAACTACTTGGTCCACAGTTTTGTAGCTGGGTATCCCCGAGGAACGTGCTTTCGTCCCAAACACTTTATGAGAAATTGGGTACAATTTTTTTCGCATTTGATCGCTCCAGCTAGAGACAGGCTTTAACTAGAACGAGACCAGGAAATGAACCTTTGAAAAACATAATAGAACCAGAACATGGCTTGGTTTGTATGAGTTAGCATAAAGTTCGCTATTGACACCACTGAAACATTGCTGTACATATTAGGGAGCGTCCATAAACTACGTAGCTCCATTTTGGTCTCCTCTGAACTCCCCCCCCCCCCCCCTCCCACGTAGCCCGACGTGACTTTTGACTCTAGCCCTTCCCCATTTGTGGCACGTAGCCTTTTCCCTTTTGAATTCAGAGGACATTTTGTACTGTTTTCTCCTGTCAGACTATTGTAAATTACACAAGGATATAAGTAAATGACGGAAATAAGTATTCACATGCTGTTGTGTGTTTTGTACATTATTTTGACTGTGACAAATAATATAAATGAAAAGCTACGCAGCCTCGCTCGCAACCCCCCCCCCCCCCCCCCCCCACGTAGCTCAGCGTAGCTTCCCATTAACACCGCCCCCTTTTTTAGACCGATCCAATCCATTTAGTTTATGGTCGCTCCCTTAGTGTGGTGCAAATTTCCGTCTACTTACGCTCGAAATTGCTCGATTATTCCTTTGATCGGTCCTCTCTACTCAGACGAGCTCTGATCTCTGGAGCTTCCCCAGGCTCGGCAGACTAACGAAGGCTCTGCAATGCGGGAATAACGCAGTGTCTTCCTCACCCGTGCCACGCAACCAGACAACTCTACAAGATTGTACAGCAGGGGCATATTTGTATCTACTGTATAGCAATGATTACTACCAACATTTTGAGTATCTTTTATCAGTTGACTCGCCATAGACATGAGGTGTAACGTGTGTGTGTTTCCAGGGACGTAGCTGGTATGGGGCTAGGTGGTGCAGTGCACCGGTGCCCCTACGCTCAGGGGGCCCCGAAGAGCACCTCTGGGGGCCCCCAAGCGCGGTTGAGAGGGCCCATAAACCTTCATGCCAAACTGGCGACCTTTGGAAGCCCCACCAAGGGCCCTCACTGCTCAGGGGGCCCCAACCACTGCTCAGGGGCCCCTAAGCACAACTCAAGGGGCCCCATCCTCAGCTCAGTGGGCCCCTACCAGCAACACAATGCAAAAATGGTCGCCCATCTGGCCTGAGGGCCCAAAATAAATTTTTTACACCGAGGCCCTTATTGACCGAGCTACGCCACTGTGTGTTTCTTAAACATTTTCAACTGAAGTATTTCAAACTATGAAATCAGAATACAGTGTAACGAAAACCATACATAAATATATTATCTACAGTTATTGACATACATAAAATATACCATGCATCCACATTTAGTGCGTTATGATTTCTAAGGAGGTTTCAAATATACGTCACGTGTTGTAAGGACTTGTACCTATTAGTGCACAACATTGAACTCACTTTAATGACATAAATAATATCACTGCAATAAGTGACTGTTAATAATTAAAAGATCTTTCATATGTTCGGGAGAAAGATTGCCGGAACATCGCCACAGAAATGTTGAAATGTCGTGCACTTTGCCGATTTTTACTTTTTCACTAACATAGAGTTGTGCTCGGTCATTAAGTATCCGAATTTTTACGAAAGTAAACATATACACTCTTATAAAATGATACAACAGCACGTATAAATTAATAAGAAGAAGACCTAAACTTTTCACTCTTTAATTTTTCAGTTACTTTATTCTTCGATTTAGCTATTTTAAGAGTGCGACGCAGTTCGTGGCTGTTCCGATTGTACCGGTCAAGTACCAGCGTCGTTTCCTGCAGCACGCAAATAATAGACCGAGCCTACTGCCACGCTCGAGCTTACGTCCAGGCTCGGTCCTCTATACTGTGTTTCCGGCATTTGGCCGGCAGAGGCTGCTCTGGCAGTGACAAACCGAGTGATCCTAGACAGCGTTTGCAGATATACAGTTACAATAGGAGTTGCATTCTCGGTCGCTCCCAGACAGGCTCATACCTTCATAGATGCTTATGAATGCTTATGAATGTAAATCCCAATAAGGCTCCAGGACCAGACGGTATTCCTACAAGATTCTACTCTAGGTACGCAAAGGAAATTGCGCCGTATTTGATGAAATTATATAGCGCCTCCTTGGATCAGGGAAAAATACCAGCCGAATGGAAGACCGCCATCGTAAGTCCAGTGTTCAATAGTGGGAATGTTAATGATCCTCAAAATTATAGGCCGATCTCGTTAACCTCAATATTTTGCAGGATTTTAGAACACATCATCTATTCAAATGTCATGCGGTTTTTGGATGAAGATGAGCTTTTAAACCCAAATCAACATGGATTCAGAAAAGGCCGATGCTGCGAAACACAACTTGCCCTCTTAATTCACGACTTGAGCATTCACAGGTTGATTTAGTTTTATTAGACTTCAAAAAAGCTTTCGACACTGTGCCTCACACTAGGTTACTTATGAAACTTCGCGGTTACGGTATATCTAGACAAATATGTGATTGGATTGCAGACTTTTTGAAGGACAGAACACAGTGTGTAGTTCTCGACGGTGAGCGTTCATCACTTGCCGAAGTGAGGTCCGGGGTTTCCCAAGGAAGCGTGATAGGGCCTCTGTTGTTTCTCATATACATTAATGATCTGTGCGACATAATAAGGGGAATGAAAAGATTATTTGCCAATGATGCTACTATTTATCGTGAAATCACAACCCAGGACGACTGCGCTTTGTTACAAGACGATATTATGAAAATAATTGCGTGGTGTAAAGATTGGCAGTTGGAGTTAAACGCTAAAAAAGTGCCAAGTCATGCGTGTAAGTAAAAAGGTGACACCAGTTAGCTTTGAATATACAATTAATGGCACTGTCCTTAGAACGGTAGATTCCGCTAAATACCTAGGGATAACAATTCGTAATAATTTGTCGTGGAATGAGCATATCGAGAATGTAATTGGGAAAGCAAATCGTATGCTTCGATTTCTAGGTCGTAATTTAAAACAATGCACTCCGGAAGTTAAATCGATTGCGTACAAGTCACTAGTGAGGCCTCACTTGGAATATTGTTGCTCTGTATGGGGTCCCCATCAAAAGGGATTAATGGAGGCATTAGAGATGGTCCAGAGAAGAGCCGCCCGATTCGTGACAAGTATATATAGTTGGAGGGAAAGCGTAAGTGCCATGTTGAAGGAGTTAGGTTGGGAAGACCTGGAGGACCGAAGGCGTTGCTCTCGAGGAAGCTAATCGAAAAATTCTCGACTGACGTATTTCGGAATGACAGCAAACAAATATTGCTACCAGCAACATTAATATCTCGGAATGGCCGCGAAAATAAGATAAGAGAAATCAGGGCCAGAACCGATTCATTTCTCTACTCATTTTTACCACGAGCGATTAGGGAATGGAATAGAATGGATTTACTGGGCGAGTAAACACAAATCGGACAGGAGTAGCTTCCGATAAAGCACTCCGGCCATCCTGATCTGGGTTTTCCATGGTTTCCCTAGATCGCTCCAGGCGAATGCTGGGATGGTTCCTCACAATAGCCCATGGGCGCCACCTGCCATATCCCGTATATCCCTTCCAAACCATTACCCTTCCTGATAGATGCAATGCACCCTCCGCCAAACACTTTTAGTGAATCGCGGAGTAATTGTAATAGTAATAGATGTAATGAGCAGGCTTCTTGTCGTGGCAGTTAGCCACAAGGTAAGACAATGTGATACATTCTGCAAGCTTCAATCCACCGTTGCCTCCTTGATACACTCACTTCACTTTCTTTAGTATGTCATCTGTGGGATAGTTTGCTGTGTGCTAAAGTATTCATGTAAGTTTGCTTCATGTTAGAAACACCGTCTATTTAGAGGGTCATCTTCAATTATCTATTAGGAAATGATAATCAGCCTCATTTAAAAACATTTGATATAATTATTGTGCCGTATCAAGGTAACGAGTAGCTTTCTCAACCCAATATAACGTAGAAGGTTATCGGACAACATGTAATGTTAGATTTGTAACAAAACTCAATTTATCTGTATTTCGTATCATGTTTTAACCAACAAAACTCTACATTAGAATCCATGAGGCATTATTTTGCTATTTGTATTGTCATCTAGCTTTCAGTTTCAGAGATATAGGCTAAGCTGTTAATTTGTGGGAGTTCAGTCTGCATAATCTTTTTAAGAAAATATTGTTTAAGCACAGTTGCGGGAATTCTGGAAAAACTCTTCCTGATGTCAGCGATAAACTAACATCCTTTTTGGCCATCTATAAGCAGTGATTAGTAATAAGTTCAGACGTTCTCCACCCATGTGTAGAAGTAATTCAGTTCGATATGTATCGCCGAGCGAGGTCCTGTCCGGCCATCCATATTTGGTTTTCCCAAGGTTTCCTGAAATGCTGGGATAGTTCCTTCCCAAGGCCCTTGCAAAATTCCACCTACTTTCGTGCCTCCAGTCCTTTTCCGCCTCTAATGATTTCCACGTCAAAGATGTGTAAGGCCACAAGTAATCAAGCAGCTTAATATGTATTACATTTGGTATTCATCCTGGTAATGGTTGCGTAAATATTATAGTTAAGATTGGCCCCAGAAGAGTGAATCTTTAAAAGTTAGGCGCAATGCGCAGTAGTTATCAACAAACACGCAAAACGCCCTTTACAGTTTTGGTGGTCAGAGTGGGATCACCCAAACATCCTTATAGTATTGCAAGTTAACATATTTGCGGAGTTTGTTATACCTGAACCTCCCAGTTGCATTGACGAGCGGCGGAATCGCATCCTCAAATGACGCTTCAGATTCGGAGGGTGACAGTTGAGGTTCTGCTAGAGCACGCACGACGAACTCAGCCGCTATGCGCACTGCGATGAAAAGCACGGCAGCGGCGAACCGCATGCCCGGCGTCGACCAATCAGGTTGCGCCGCTTGGGTGTGCTGCTGTTCTTCCTGCAGCAAATGATTATACGGTAAAACGGGGAAGACGTTCAGAGATGCTTAGTGCTTAATAATTTATGCCTCTTCTATTTTGAAGATATTAAGATCTAGCCAAACAGAGCGCGGCGAATTGATAGCAGTCCTAGGTAGCTATATTGATCGATAAGAGCGCGGATATCTAAGGGAGCGTCCATAAACTATGCAGCTCCATTGTGGCCTCCTGTGAACCTCCCTCCCTCCACGTAGCCCGACGTGGCTATTTCCTCTACCTTCCCCTCCTTCCCACGTAGGACGTAGCTTTTTTCCCTATTGATTCCAGAAGACATTTTGTACTGTTTTCTCTTGTCAGACTACCGTAAATTACATACGGAGATAATTAAATGACGGAAACAAATATTCACATGCTGTTGTGTGTTCTGTACCTCATTTTAACTGTGACAAATAATATGAATGGAGGGATACTTGGTCAGGCTTGGAGCCCTCCCCTTCACTTAGCCAAGCGCAGCTTTCCAACCAACCCTTCTCTCCCGCTTTTTTCACCGAATCATGTAGTTTATGGACGCACCCTAAAGGGCGGACCAGTGTTGAAACAATATTATTCCTTCTGAGTAACATGTCCAGACGTTCCTCCGACGAATAATTGTCCCTTCTACTCGCTTTAAGTAGGTCAAGGCAAAAAATAGAATGGGATCACGAAATTAATTGAAAAAGTCCAAAATTCGGAATATTTCACAGACTGGGTGCCGAATTAGATTCTTTTGAGGATCATTTTTATCCTTATTTACGAATATCTTCATAAAAAAATCAAAGCTCAGTTGTAAAATTCTGATATTTTCGCCGTCGTTAACACTTCACGTAAAGGGATTAATAAACAGTAGATACTGAAAGGTGTGTAAAACTAAAGGCAGAGGTCTTACTTGGGATAGGCATGCTACCTGTCATGGTTATTGAGCCAGCGTAAATCATTAGTGGGTAGGGCAACACCTAAACAGAAGAGGGTACTTTCACACTTGTTAGCAAAACTAGCAAGGAAGTCGATATCCAACCACGATGGGTTATGGTCAGCTAGTAAGGATATAACCAGCTGGTAATTATTACATGAAGGGAGAAGTTATTAATATCATAGAAATAAGGAAGATGGAAGGTAATGTTGAGAATATAGACTACTGGAAATGTAATGTAGTCGTATAATGAAGCAAGCATTAGTATTCGGTAGATTAGTGGAGATGCAAAAACCTCTGATTTTTGTATGAGTAGACGTTAAAGAAAAGAGTGCTGTGAAATCTGAAATTACAGTATTACCTTATTTCCAAACATTACAGCATGTGATAATTTTATTAATTACGATCGAGCTAAAGGTAGTAAAACATTAATTAACAAACTGTGATACAATAGTATAACAACGCCAATGCAATTGGTTTTTATTCCCCGAAAGCGTCACGTTTTTCCCCGAAAAATCTTTGATTACTTCTATTACGAGAAAAGAAAAATCCGAAGTGCTAAACCGAACTGAAAATCAGTAGATATATAATATCTCTTTATAACAATCGAAAATGGAATAGTATAACATTCAAAAATAGAAAAGTAAAACAGAAGTTAATGCCCTGCAATAAAGGCGCCACTAGATTGAACAAATGTACGACCAGAGTAAGTTCAAACCTCTGGCAGCCTTGATTATAGTTTTTAGGTGGTTTTATATAATCATCTGGGAGGTTTTGTATAACCATCTAGGCGGATACTGGGACAGGCTGCAATTTTCATCTCAAATGAGCTTCCCAAACAGATTAATAAGAAACACATAGTACAAAGCTTAAACGGTTCACTAACAGACACACTTAACCTCCTCCTTTTTCTATCTTAGTATACAGACCTGTCCAGATTCCGTATCAAAACAATAATGTTTACTAAATGAGACTTGGGAAGAGAAGAAATATCTAATCTTGACGAATCTACAAATGTGTAACGCAAACATTTTAGAAACTGCTGATTATGAATATATCTGAATGATGAAGCACATGTGGTGCGACTAGTGGCAGTCATGGAGGAAGGAATTATTCCTTCCTCCATGGTGGCAGTGTGAGAAAATCTTTATCAGCCTCTGGTGTCAATACATTAAAGAATGCTAAACAATGTGATATAATTATCTTTGGATATTATGATGCTCACAGATCATTCAGAGCGAGAGAGTGTGGATAAAGCTTGGTTTTTACCGACCTTGGCAACATTTTTGAAACGAATTTGTCTATGTTGGTATCGTTTATGATCAGCTGTGGTCTTGCAACTATTTAAATCTAATATAAAGCAAGTATTGGGTTCAAAACAAGATTCAAATGAAAACGCTAACTTATTCAAGGATTGGGCGTCCTATGTAAACTGTCAGTTACAATAAAATATTGTCGTTCGTTTCTGCCAAACGTGTGAACCAAAACACTTCAGCTAGACATATAGTGCTTAAGGCGGTCGTGGTGAGTAGTGAGGGAAAAGTACTTACCATAGAAGATCTGTTTCATAAAATAGAGGTTTATGGAAAAATGCCCCTAAACTGTAAAAAAAAAAAAAAAAAAAAAAAAAAATTACAACCTTTCTTTTTAAGGAAGAAGAATAATTATGTTAGCATATTTCTGATGAGTAATGTGATAAAACATCTTACAAATATACTCCATAATAAATGGAAAGACGTAACAAAATGTAGTAGAATAACAACGACTTAAAAATTACAGATCCTCCATGGCAGGACACCTTATAGTTATGCAAGTAGTAGAAAATAATTAGAATACAGCAAATGTGTGGATCTATGTTATATGGATATGACTAAAATCTTAATAAGGCTGAAAGATGTATTGAAAATATTAAATGAAATAAGGAGTATAAAGTTGAAAATACATATAAAAGTTTTAGCACTCAAATCAAGGTACATGAAGAACTTAAAGTACAGAAGGACCCGGATAAACAGAAGTAAAATACTTCGCTGAGTCCATTATAAAAAATAATAAAAAAAAGATCGTATAAATGGAGGCACAGAACGGGCAATATCTTCTTAAAAACTGTTCCTTATAGCTGAGGACCAAGATACCTCCAAAAACGGTTATGTAACGATTATACACTGGAAAACACAATATAGTCCTAGACATTGAAAAACAAAATGTATGATTGTACCTATAGCATATGTATGATACAAACTGAAAGTAAATGGATAAATCATATAACAAGTTAAAAACACAGTTACTTAGGAATGCAATCAATTATACTCGCTTCGCTAAGAATAGTCGGCTCAAGGTCACTCTGCTTCATCCCCTTTCCGCTGCAGTTACCCCTACGTTCCCAGGAGAGGGAAATCATTGAATCTACAGTGCATGAGCAGACCTTTGCAAACTTTTTGTAAGCCAGGTCAGTGGTTAGCACGGATAGCGAGATCAGGTTAGACTTAGGGCAAAGGGGGTGTGACCTTAAACCGCCAATTAATAAATACATGTATACTAAGAAAGTAACAACTGTACAATGAATAAAGATATCAGAGCACCTAAAACACCTTCTGTAGATTAATAAAAAATTACTCTTGGAAGAAAAGTATATGTAAATTAACAATAAGGGAGACACACATTTATTCATACTATGGAAACCAAGTTGACACAATTAAAACAAGAAAAATTATTAGAAAATGAATATTTTAAGGTCATTAATATTAAAAACCACTGAGGGATAGATCTTAGAACAATGTACAACAAGGAAGATACTACAAGGAAGAAAAAAGGAAATTTTAAAATAAATACGGGCTCCACTCCAATACGTCGGAGCTTACAAATATTGTCCTATCGGTATGAAATATGGTACACACATTCCTTAGGCGCTGATATTTGATTTAAAGTGTATAATGTAAGCTTGGAATCTGTGTAAATAAGGTAAAATCACTTCAAATGTGGGTAGATGCATACATGTTATTACACAAGAAATACGCGTTAATAATAGCTGTTGACATTTATACATAAACAGAAAGCATGAAGAAAAATTAGCAAACAATAAATAATTAAAAATATCTGGTGACAATGTACCATTCAGAGGAAGAAAAGAGGATCAGTGAATCTTTGGGACAAGTGATCTGTCTAATCAGAAGATGAGTAAAGAAGATAGATTTTTTTTTTAAAGTGTTGATTGTGGAAAAGGAGCCGGACCGTGCAGATCAAAACGCTAATTGATTTTTTATTGCCTATATAACGAGAGGGTATAGGGAGTTTTACCTCCTGTAATCCGACCATGTGGTATCAGAGGTATGTGAAGGGGAGTATTGCCATATTTTGACTACTTCTAGAATCACCAAGAAAAATGGAAATACCTCATCATGCAATGTAAATTATGATTGACCATCTTAAAAACTGTTATCTCACAACTATATCAACCAATTGAATTTCAACTAAATATTACGGCTACAGATTCTTACATTGGGCATATTCAGCTGCCTACTACTGTAAGCTGCTGCCCTTCATTACTTTACCGTACGGTAAGCTGAAAAGAACATACCATCTGTGTTAATCACGGCATGGCGCCGAAGTCTAGTCAACTCGTTGATTTAAGAGAGCGTTGCGTCAGCCATCCAGTTGCCCGGGAAACAAATCCATTCTGTAAGTGGTTTCACAACAATAAAGTGTTTGGATTATCCTATTTACTAACACCAAAAAAAATCATAACGAATGTTTGAGGAAACCAATTTATTTATATGAAGCAACATTTATACATGCACATAAACAGGATTTCCGGGCCATATCTTTGGAAGCTGTTCCTTTCGCTTTATATGTCCCAAGTTCTATGCACTTAAATTAAGAAGCTGCCTAAATAACTATTATGTTGTCCTACTTTTAGCGTTAGAGTAATCTGGTAGCTCAGTGGTTTAGGCGTCTGACTGGAGATCGAAAGGTCCTCTGATCGAACCACTGTGTCGGCTGGGAATTTTCAACGGCCCTGGCAATACCTCATCTGGTTAGGTTAAGGTAGTCACGACGAGTACGTATGCCCAACAAATCGAAAAACTCTTGTCACTCGGCGACCGGACCTTCGAGGATATCCTTGTCAACAATGCCAAACGCATTTATATTTTATTTTCAGCACTAAAATCCAAGTAATATTACGGACGATGTCGTCTGACTTTAATAAAATGATCTTACGTCTCCGAAAATGAAATTAGTCTCTACGAAATGAATGATGAGGGATTGTAGCAGAAAAGTGAGGGAATTGATTTACAAAACATTGGTCAGATCGGTCCCCTCCTATCGCATGTGAAAGACGACCAGAATTCTTAGCAAATTGAAGCCGGCTGCCGCCGCCATTTTAGGGGCAACTGTTCGCGGGAAATTTGTAACCCTCGTACAGTTATATAACAAACACTGTAGAATGGAAAATTTTATACTGTTAAGACTTGCTCAAAGAAGATTGAATGACGTTAACCACAAGCTAATTACAGAATTTCCACCGACTATATTAACTTTCGGACTTGTTTTGTTCACTGTGAGCAATATTAAGACTTTTCTCTCTTCCAGCAGGCTAATGCAACTGATCTGGGAAGATGTTAACGTTTCAATAATAGAAACCCATTTATAAATATAATGAAGGTAAACTGAAGAAATACAGGTCACAAATTTAAGAGGTCTGAGCCCAAACTAAGGTTTCTTCAGAAGTTGAGCAAACATATTCCTTTCAATTCAAAGCACAATCTGACATTCATCACATTGAAATGAAGAATGTGATCAAGCCTATGAAGGCAACAAAAAAATGAAAGGTTTGGCTTTTCTATTGCGAATATTTTTCTTTTTTTGTTCATTGGTATACTAAGCTCTTTCCCTTCCGAAGACTTCTCAGCACATGGCACAATCTAAGCATGATACTCCTTGTTAATCAAATTTTACCAAGGCCAACAAAATACGTATTTTTTCATATTGCATACTACTTGAATGCAAGTGCACCCGCTGTTTTGAAATTATAACTTAACTTAAATTTTAACTTCAACTCCGACTTTCAAATTCTGAAAATTAATTCAGAATCTGGGGGATTCTACCATATCCGAACCACTGAAGTTTGATACATTTTATGGTCGATTCGTATATATCAGAGACAAATCGAAAGTAAATAATAGAATTTTTTGATATCTCACTTAGTTCTTGCGATATCGTTTGTCAAAACTGAGATGGTTATGCTGAAAAGCGACCAGGAAAAAATTCGCAAATGCCTTATTTTATCACGAATTCTTCTGTAACTCGACGAGACAAATTGAAGGTAAGTAATACCATTTTTTGATACCTCTCTTAGTTCTCGAGATATCGTATTTCAAAATTGAGTTGGTTAGGTTACTATGCTGCCTGGACCAAAAAAAAATACCAACGCCATATTCGATGAATTTTTCTGCATCTCGACAAGTCGATGGTGAAGAATACCATTTTTTGATACCTTTCTTTAGTTCTCGATACATCGTATCTCAAAATTGAGGTGCTGCCTGGACCAAAAAAATCGCACTATGAATTGCACTGTGAGTATGCACAATAGGTGTTTAGTTTTCTTCTTACTTGTGGTGGTTAGGTTGAAATACGGCCTGTACCAGAAGAAAAACATCACCAAAAGTACACGGATCTATACCTATAAATGATTTTTACGAAGTGAGAACAAAAGGAGATACCAAAAAAAAAAATATATTCTTTACTTTTGATTTGTCTCATCGGTTTATATAAGAATCAACCGCTAAATTAATAAAATTTCAGCGATTCGGATATCATAGTACTGTCGAAATCTGTATTTTCTGCGTGATACCAGATACATTTTTATGTCTGTGGTATGTATTAATGTGGGTGTGGTACATGTTTAGATTTTGATAAACATGAATCTTTTCGGAGGAATGAAAATAGTGTACGTGAAAATAAACTTCAACCCTCCCCTTTCTTGGTAGGAGGCGGGTGAATCGAGATTTGCTTTAACTCCGAAAATGGTTGGCGCGAATTTAACAAAACTTTGTACACATGTTTCTCATTGCAGGAATAAAAATAGTTTACGAGTAAGTCTACGCCAATTATACAGGGGCAACGCCGTGAACTCCGCTAGTTTTTTAATAAAATCATAAAATTTAGTTCTACGAGAACTATTTCTTATCTTTGATCACATGATAGAAAACACTCTATGATTGGTGGTCACTTTCGTTATGTCACCTGTTAACAAATGCTGTGGCTGCAAGTGGTATATTCCCTATTTTCAAAGTTTTCAGCTATTTTCATTCTTTTTTGCTGGTTACTTTTTGTTGTTAAAGATTTTTCGTTTTAATACAGAATGGAGAACAACTTTGTAGAAGCCTGCAATGGATAAACACCGAAATTAAACGCCTATCTTATCTATGTTGTGTTACAGCTGAAAACTTATTTTTTTTTCAGACAGCACTAGCATCTAAATTAAACACACTCCAGATTTATCTACTGGACATATTTAAAATTATGTCTTTGATCATATAAATAATTAGTTTGCAGCAAATGGCTTGTTTTTAAACATTTATAAAACTAAACATAATAACATAATAATAATTCCGTGTGGCCGTAGGGTTTCTATTCGCTTCCCCTGTCGTAACCTCCTTAACCTAACACAGTAATCGTGCCAGGGTCAAGGGATATACAGTTTAACGCGCAATCCGTACCACTGAAGATTCCTGGCGTACTTCAAGCTGTGCACGAGGTGAAGGTTGGGTTAAAGTGCCGATGAAAATCCCCGCCGTGACAGGGATTCGAACCGGGGACCTTTCGATTTCCAATCAGACACCTTAACCACTGAGCACACAGTGTTGCGAAGGAATTTAAACGTTCTAAGATAATAGCTATACTTAAACCAGGTAAGCGTGCAGACTCCCCTAAACCTAAAGACCAATTGCTTTGTTGTCTGTAACTTACAAGCTACTGGAGAGACTTATATATAACAGAATCAGCCAGAGATTGATTGACGTGATTCCAGCGGAACAGGCAGGCTTCCGACCAGGACGAAGTTGTGTAGATCAAGTTTTATAGCTAAATACCTACATTAAGGTGGATTCCAAAGGAAACTAAAAACTTCAGCTGCATTTATCGACCCCTCAGCGGCTTTTGACACAGTGTGGAGAGAGGGCATGATATATAAACTTCTTCGTGTAATTCCTTGCAAATTAATTGCATGCCTGTTAGACAACGTGCTTATTGATCGGGTGTTCCAGGTAGTCATGGGAACCAACATCAGCTCGCAGGAAACTTAAGAACAGCCTACCGCAGGGATCAGGGCTCGCTCCTTTTCAGCCTGTACACTGAGGTGACAAAAGTCATGGGATACCCTGCTAATAGCCCGTCGGTCCTCCGTTTGCCCGGCGAAGTGCAGCAGCACGACGTGGCATGGACTCCACGAGTCGTTGGAAGTCCTCTGGAGAAATACTGAGCCATTCAGTCTCTATAGACGTCCATAATTCCGAAAGTGTTGCCGGTGGAGGATTTTGTGTACGAACTGATCTCTCGAATACCGGTATATCCCATAAATGTTCGATGCGATTCATGTCGGGCGATCGCGCTGGACAAATCACCCTCTGGAATTGTCCCCGAATGTTCTTCAAACCAATCCCGAACAGTTATAGCCCGGTGACATGGCTCATTGTCATCCTGGAAAATTCCATCATTGTTTGGGTACATGAAGTCCATGAATGGTTGCCAGTGGTCTCCCAGTAGCTGAACGCTATGTAAACACAGCCCACACCATTATGGAGCCACCACCAGCTTTCACAGTGCCTTGTTGACAACTTGGATCCATGGCTTCATGGGGTCTGCGCCACACTAGTACCCTTCCATCAGCTCTTATCAATTGAAATCGTGACTCATCTGACCAACCCGCTTTTTTCCAGTCGTCCACGGTCCAACTGATATGGTCACGAGCCCAGAAGCGCCGCTGTTGGCGATGTCGTGCCTTTAGTAATGGCACCCAAGTAGGTCTTCTGCTGCCGTAGCCCATTAAAGCCAAATTTCGCCGGACTGTCCTAACGGACACGCCCGTCGGAAGTCCCACATTCATTCCTGCGGTTAGTTCATGCAGTGTTGCTTGTTTGTTCACACTGACAAGTCTACACAGACGTAGCAGGTCGCGCTCATTAAGTGCCGGTGGTCGACCACTGCGTTGTCCATGATGGGAGGTTATGCCCGAATTTAGGTATTCTCGGCACACTCTTGACACTGTGGATCCCGGAATGTTGAATTCCGTAACGATTTCCAAAATGGAATGTCCCATGCGTCTAGCTCCAACTAGCATACCGCGTACGAAATCCGTTAATTCTCGTCGTGTGGCCATAATCACATAATCAATCTTCTTACACGAAGCATTTGACTATAAATGAAAGTCCTGCCCAGGCACTGACCATTTATACAATTTGTAAGCGACACTACTGCCTCCTATATATTTGCATATTGCTATCCCATGAATTTTAACACCTCAGTGTATATCGCCTGTATACATGCCGAAAACAGGATAAAAAATGTTTGGTTACGCCGACGACTGGGTTCTCACCATGAGGTTCAGGTCAATCGAAACATCTGAAGAAATCCTAACAGAGGACCTGGAAACAATGGTAAAATATTAATATTTCCATAGGTCGGGACTCCAACCGAATACTTCCAAAACAGAGGTTACCTGCTTCCATGTAAAGAGCAAACTCGCTAGAAGGGAACTTAACATACGATTCAAAGAAACCGTACATACCCACAATAAGACACCAAAGTTCCTGGGTGTTACCCTTGAGAGAACATTACCCTTTAATTCACATCTAACGAAAATGTCTGAGAAGTTAAAAACAAGAAACAATATCATTAAAAAATTATGTGGTACCTCCTGGGGTGCATCGGCCGCAACTCTCCACTCCTCTTCTCTAGGTCTTAACTTCTCGGCCGCCGAGTACTGAGCCCCAGTCTGACTGAATAGTCAGCACGTGAAACAAATGGCACCCAACTTAATAACGCTCTGCGTATGATTGCAGGCGAGATCAAGACAACTCCCACGAAATGGCTGTCTATACTGAGCCACATATCACCAATAAACCTGCTACGGGTAAATGCTCTTACACGCCAGGACTAGAGGATAATGAACAACAGATACTTACTGACACACCAACATACTGAAGATGCCAACATCAACAGACTTCGCTTTAGAAAACCGCCAATAAAATATGTAAGAGATGCTACACATGAAGATTTCATCACCAAAGCTTGAATCCAAAAGTGGACTGTACACCAAATTAACAGCATACCTTGTATTACACAAAAGCCACCAGGATTTGACTTACCACCTAAAACTTGGTCCACACTCAACAGGATCAGAACTCAGCATGGCAGATACGCACACCCCCTGCACATGTGAAGCAAGCAACCATGCCCCTTATTTGAATGCGGAGAGATTCAGACTATTGGCGATATTGTTGTAGAATGTCCGATAAGGTCTTACAATGGTGATCCTGTGGAAGACCTGCTGGCAACTCAGGAATCGATAGACTATATTAATAAACTAGATGTATGTCTGTAATATTGTAAAGGTGCCGTATGTATATTTTATCCCAATGTATCTTAAAAGTGTCTAAATTGCCATACGATAAATAAATAAATAATCCAACCAAAATCACTTTGTTTTAAACTTTTGTTAGAAGTGAACTCTTGTATTAGAAAAGAGTCAATTAGGAAAAGATTTTTTTTTTCATCTTTCAAACATGTTAATCGTTAATGTATTACACTATATTATTCTATGTTTTGTGTATGCTGGTCCCACATTTTCTTCGAGAATCCCAGTTTTCAGTATAGATGTTTGATCTCTCTAGAACCATGTCTATAACCAGCGTAACGATACGAGATAGCGGTACCATGCATGGTAACATGAGCAGTAACCACTATTGAATCACAGACATTTTCTAAGGTTTTATTATATCTTTGAAACATATCGTTTAATATTCTCTTTGACGTACGATTTCTATGTATTTGTAGCCGATGTGACTTTAATTAATTATTTTGAGTGTTCGAACGAAATATTTACTTATTTAAAAACTTCCATCAATTACAAGCATTGCCTCTTATTTAATTGGTAGTTACTGATTTGTATATCATGTCTTTTATATTACTTTATAACCTTTACTGGTCCTTAACCTGTCAGTAACTTTCGGAGGGTATTATTGTTTATCAGCTGCACGACAGCTGGAGTAGTAATTTGTAACTTGGATACTCAGCTGTGTTATCACTGTCTAATTATCTTCGAAATTGTAAATAACATGCAAACATTTGATAAGAGTTTTCACCGTCACTAGGAATCTGTAATGTTCAGTTTAACAAGGATACAAATGTGAAATACCATGAAAAAAATCATAAAAGAACTCTTAGCAAGAAAGTTGAGTTACGATCATCAGCTGTAAGTAAAAACAATATAAATAATATATCTGTTATCCTTTTACCGTGTGAAATGACATTTCGCAATTCCATACCTTATTTTTTTATAAACTTGATGTAATAATGAGACGAACGGGAGAAAAATTTCACTTAAGTAATACTGTTTTAATTTCAGGTCTTTGGAAGAAGTTTTATAGGTTGTATATTACAACCATGCTACCTAGATCACTTTCACAAGCTTGCTTGCTTCATAGGCACATTACTAAGCATTATCAGATGAGATTAACCAGTCTAGGTATGATCTACAACTGCTGGCTGTTATTTAAACTATTTGTTTTCATTCGGAAACATTGTTAATGATGTATTGTTATGTAAAAATAAACGGTTTAATCCTAGACTGCGATTCCGCCACTGACCGGCGTTGACGTGACGTTGTTTTGACGTATTCGCTGTCGACTACCAACATAATTAGGTTTATTCCTTTTAGTGCTATTGTGACCGAGCGTAGCGAGGTCACAATAATTTAAAACTGTGCAATATCAACCTAAACTGATATCCCGAAGGTGAATCAGATGCAGGCGGCCGCTGGTAAGCGGCCGCAGATGTCCGATAACACAACCAGATGTTCAGTGCTTGATGTGTTATCGGATTCCTGCGGCCGGTCACAATAATAAATTATCTTTATGTTGGTACATCGACAGCGAATACCTCAAAACAACGTCAATATGACGTCACATCAACGCCAGTCAGTGGCGGAATCGCAGTCTAGGATTAAACCAAAATAAATCCAATTTAGCTCGCTTAAATTAGAACTTAAGATATTTATGTAAGATAAGTTTATGGGGATTACTGGAGATCGCAATTCCGCCAGGAATTGTCATCATAACACTGCAGTGATCAAACACAAGACTCCACTAGAAATTCTTTCTCAAGTACAGTTAATGGTTTCATGCTGGTCCAGGCTGTATTATAATGGAATTACTGCTTGAAAATAATACGTCATTTGGCTGACTACAGCAGTATTCCAAAGATATTACTGAAAGTTGTAGCGGAATCGCGATCTCCAGTAGACCCAATTTATGTGTATGCTCAGAAAGCATTTTTGTAGTCTTGATGTGAGATATAATAATATTCAGTTTGATAGCTCCATGGGTAGATTTAAGTACAGTAGAACTCAAATTATCAAATTCAATTGGGACCGGACCCTGTTCGGATAATTGGATTTTTTTTCTGAAAAAGGGTATATTTTAATTAATTACTGTATGCATGTTGAAAATGGGATAAACAACTATTTTTAAAGAAAAAAAGTTTTTCATTAATTAAATTAAAAGGTAAGACTTTTACATGTTAAGTGCACTTGCAAGTGCTGTACATTGGTACAGTATGTGTGAACTGTACTGTAAATAAAAGTCCTTGCTTACTGAACATGTGAGTCAAAGTAAGTTTTTTGACTCTATTCATCCATTTTTGGGCAGCATGTGATCACATGCTGACGCTCCATCCACTTCAACGCAGTTTCAAGGCCAGCAAATGCTTGACTGGTTGATGGTCCCATGTCTGCTTCAACTTCGGCATTAAGGTCATCTTCTTCCTCAACACTTTCTTCTCTCACACTTTCAATAAGTTCATCATCATTTAGAACATCCAAGAATTTTCAGAAAAATATTTCCGAATTCCTCAAGTGACACGTCATCCGCATCTTCTCCTATCTCTTTCCTTTTCTTGAGCTTCTTTTTCCTTTTTCTCTTTTTCCTTTTTCTCTTTTTCCTTCTTTTCTTCAGTTGATATGCCTTTCAACTTGTTCCACGCACGTCTTAATGTGACTACCTTAAGTGATTCAGATAATCAGCGATTTGTATAGTCGGAGTTCGGATAATTGGAGTTCTACTGTATTCATTGAATTACAGCTTTATTTTGCTAGCGTTGGGAAACAGACATCACTTTGAGAACCAATTTTTTTTTATTATTATACTAGACATAAACTGCCCTTAATCTGAAGCATCAGAAGTCATTATTATTGGCACTATTTAGTGGGAAAAAAATCCTGGCAATTGATGCAACATGTCAGTTCCAGTCATTTATTGGCTGTTATTTTTATAAATTGATTGATCAGTGTTTATATTTATTAACCATGGACTAGTTTAAGAAAGTGGCAGAAAATAACACTCTTAAAGCTAGGAAAGCTGCAGAAATTATTTAATTTTTTAGTCCTCTATCCATTGAATTACAATTTCCATTTTCCTGCATGAATATGAAATAAAATATGACTGAAGTATAATTTTAAATTAAAGGGCTCTGTGAATATGGCAGAATGTAGACCTTGTAGTCAATTTTTGAGCAAAGCTTTCACCACGTTGTAGTTAATTTGGCACTAATAATCCAGTGCTGACACAACTCCCCACATGACAGTTAATTTGAGACTAATAGTGTAGGGCTTACACTGCTTCCTCACAAGATGGTCAAAATTCACCCAGCACATGTGATGTCTGTTTTAAACTGTTAACATAAAGTTAACCACACTGTTGTGTGAAAAGCAGTGCCAGCCCTGGACCATTAGTACTATTAAGTACACCATCCTGTGAGGAAAGGTGTCTGCCGTGGATCGGTTGCACAAAAATCGGGCAGTAACAGTAACACCGAAGACATGAGAATGAGCATCCGCAACATGATACAACAATGTCAGGAATAGCATCGCTAAGGATTTTTAGATTTAGTGTAGAAAGTGACCTGGAGTTAATAGGTGCATCAACTGAGTGTACAAATGTGGATTTTGTGAAAGTGCTCCGTGATCAGGCTAGGTTAAACACAGCTGTGAGGCATGTTAACATGGAGCTAGGAAGGGGTGTTGATGACATGCTCAAAATCTCATATGTCTATTGCTACATTTGGTGCAATTGGGAATGGGGATTTTATTATACATCACCTGCACCTGAACTTGAAGGGAAAGGTTATATTACTTCAAGAAATAGCATAATTAAAGAGGGGACACAATCACTTATAATACGATCGCCGTTTCTACTGGTGTCCATGCTGTATCTTTTTTATTAGATTATAGTCGGAGTATATACTGCCACTAATAACAAAAAAGTAAATTAAATTCGGATAAGATTTTGTGTCAAAAACTTCCAAAAAATAAGACAAATTGATTCATTTTTCAGGTTAAAATCTTTTTACAAGCAATCAGCAATACAAGAAGTTACCACAGCACAAAAATTTCGTTCAGGAATGCATCAGGGCAAACAGGATGTAAATGTAAACTTATTAGAAAATAATACTAAATTTTAAAAAAAAATGAAGTTATTGAGAGATGATAAGCGGGCTGGGGTTGTACAAGGATGGACATTTGAGGAAATGAGAAGATACAGAAACTAGAAATCAGGTTTTTATCGGTGCATAATGAGTGAAGTTCTAGAGTTTGCTATTTTATTTTAGACACATCTACAACAGATAGTTATAGGGGTTCAATCTTGGTTAAGGGAAGGAGTTATTGACAGTGAGAGCTTTCCTGAGGATTGTAGAGTACACCTTAGAAATGGACAAGGAAATGGTGGAGGAGTACCGGTATTCATCCTGGTTAGTGACAACTATAACAGTTCATGTGTCTTCAGATAATAAACATGAATTGATGGGGGTAGAGTTTATTTTTTTGGGGAGGGGGAGGGTAGGAAGCAAAAGATAGGTCAAACCTGCTTACTGAATCGGGAGGAAGAATGAACAAAATAGGAACATGGCAGAGAATTTAATACTCCAATTATAAAACATAATTTAAAAAAATAAAAAGCGGCAATTAGATAACTAGGGGATATGTCACTGGAGTGTTAGCTCCATGGCAATTAATAATAATGACAAGAAAGATGATTTCTAATCTCCATCCCGGCATCCAGGTTTGGATTTTCCATGGTTTCCCCAAATCACCCCAGGTAACTGCTGGGATGCTGTCTTCAAAAGGCCATAGTTGAATTCCTTTCCGTTCATTGTACCCCAGTCCCAACCTGCCTCTAATGACCTCAACTTTGACGAGGTGTAAAGCTGTAAATAGCTCTAGTACACTGGAAAGTGGGAACAGTGTAAACAAATGGTAAGAATAGGGTAAGAAATGTTTGTGCCAAACCAAAAAATAGGAGGAGTTACTGGAGGCTGATAAGATTTGGAGAAGGGAATGTAATAAATTAAAGAAGCAATAAAGAATGTGTGAAACAACTAATGGATTTAATTGTAGCTAATGTAATCTATCCTGGCTGGGTAGGAAATACTGAATGATGCAGGTAGAAATGTCTATTGTCAGTTTAACAAGAGATAGGATAGGAAAAATAACACATTGGTTGATAACATTACTCATGTAGTGGGTGAGCCATATGATAAGGGGATAGATGTGAGCACATCAAGACTTGATTCATGAATGAATCAAAGATGAAACGTGGGAGGGTGGGTATTGAACTGGTTGTGGGGGTAGAAAGTCTGTAGTGACAGGATAAGGAAAATAACCAATCTTGTGTTCAGTGCTTAGTGGCAGTTTCACTGTCTCCATTGTCCACAATGGCTATATTAGAAAAATATGGAGAAGAAGTTACAGAGAATATGAAAATAGCTGAGATACTGAACGATTGGTTTGGTGAAGCTGCGATGGATTGGCACACAAGGATATAAAGAATATAGGACAATCATTCCAGTCTTGTCAATATGACCATTCTGGGAAATTAGAAAGACTTATGAAAGAGCTATATAGTTAAGAAAATCATAAATTTCGTAGTATAGATAATATTACCACAGAATTCTTAAATTTAGGTGGTAAAGACTTTGTACCATACACAGAAGTATTATCTGTCTTAAGTCTCAAGACTTGTTGTATTCCAGAGACTAGAAATATTCCCCACTAGATCCAAGTCATAAGGCTGGGAACAAACGTAGTGGTGAAAACTATAAACCCATTACTTTGAATTTAGTGGTAGGCAAGTTGATGGAGCTCCATTAGGAAAATCTCATGCTATATTTTAATTTCTTATTAATTAAATCTCATTATACTCACCTGTGCATCCAGTTGATGCTGTTTAGCACATTGAATAATTTTGGTGAATCTATTGATAATTCTTTTGCGTTTGTTGAAAGTTAATAGTTCTCTTTTTTTGTGAAAAATATGTCGACCATTCATAATAAAAAAAAAGTAATTCTTCATAGTGATATTGTATTAACTCTCATTTAACCAAATGGTAATTCTGTTTTTGGTGCTGAATTTTCTTTTAAATTTCTTATAATCTTCAGTTCACAAAACAAATTGATTTAAAAATAAAGTAATAAGGTTCTTAAAGTGCAGCAGGAGTGTGGTCTAAAATGTTTGCTATGATGACTGATTACAGCATGTTGTGATAAACCTACATTTATGGAATTAAGTGTTTTGCTTGTATAGAAAACTTTTTGAAGCACACTGTTGTAAGTGTGTAGTTATCATTATTAAATTTTATCATTTTTCAGTTATCACACAGAGAAATGCATCTATATGGGATAATCGTACACTCCTTGGTATTTCAAAGGCAATAATAGGATGTAGCAATCTTAGGCATCAGCAGAGGAATGTGTGCCACAGGTTTACACGGACAAGCAGTATTAATTTGTTGCGTTATGCTACAACTGACGCAAAGGATACAGCTAGTCAAGAACAAAGTAAGATTGTTCCACCTGAAGAAAAAGACATCAAAGAATTGCAGAAGAAAAACAATGGTTCCAGTGCTACCAATACCACTGCCAACACCACCGCTGCTGCTGTTGTTAAAGAAATTACTGCTAAAGGTATGGTATTTCACTTTCTTAATGTTCATATATTTTGTCTTACAGTTTTTGTGTATAGGCAAGCAGTTATACTTCTTATTTCTGAAATCTTGTTAGAAAGTTGTACAATATAGTAAGATCCTCAATACAAATATTCTTTTTTTTACCCCAACTGTGAAATAGGACTTGGAAATCTGGCGGTTAGTGGGGCTTAATTCTAGATTGCAGTACTGTTACAATGCTTTAAACATTCTCTGCCAATACCATTGTCGGTACTGGGATAATTTAAACTTTTATCTTTTTCTTAGTTGTGGTTTGGTTGAATTGGGACCTGGGCCACGGGGAAAAATTTCAGTAAAGCCATAGAAATGTGGCATTTGCTGACAGCATAAACATTCAATTACCTGTGGAAAATATTTTGCTATTGTAAATTTCTTAATACTTCTTGTAATGGAGAGAAGCTAAAATTTCAAGAACACATTACAGCAAAGGAATTAATGAATGTTTCATTAGATTTGTA
The DNA here is from genome assembly GCA_031002005.1 of Vandiemenella viatica. NCBI lineage: Eukaryota > Metazoa > Arthropoda > Insecta > Orthoptera > Morabidae > Vandiemenella > Vandiemenella viatica. The sequence continues at coordinate 55,882,329 of JARYHS010008074.1, forward strand.
TTAATTTATTAGTGTTGGTGGCACACGCTATTGTGATCTAAAATTAAACCGTTATTGGAGCAGCTTTTAGTTAATTTAACTTAATGGTATGAAGGTACTTGTTTTTCACCAGCAAAAATCTGAACTATTTCTATCCTTCCTTTGCTGAAACATACCATTGTCAACCATTTTATCCCTGCAATCTATAACTACTTCTATAAACATGCTTATTTGATGCAGAAAAGCTTCTCTATCATAGAAAGTTAATCTCAAACATATTAAACTAAATATTACTATTTTTTGTATCCATTAAAAAATTACATAAATATTTCAAACTTCTGTAGTCTCGCAGTAAAATGAATTTTGTTATATTTTGTGGCGTTAATTATTTGTGCTGGTAGCTTTTTTTCAATTAGTGTACAAGGAAAACATTTTTTGTTGCACCCATTTATACTGGCTTGATGTGCTTGACGATATGTGGAGTGATAATAAATGGGCCAACTCAAGACATGTCTTTATAGCAAAGAAGCGGCAGAGAGTTGATGTTACTGCATCATCTGTAGAGAGAAATTTCATCACTCCTGTACGAGCGATGTCGGACTTCCTTTTGAAACCTAATGAATTAGAGGGTCTTCGAAAAACGAAACGCAGATCACCTTATGAGAATGAGCCTCCAATCACAGTATACTGGCGGAAAGATGTAGAGGCAAAGTAAGGTACCGCTCTTACTTTATTTTGTATTTGTTTCTATTTTCAAATTTGGAAATATTTTTCCTCAAACCAATGTTTTATAATGTTCTTTTACTTAAGCGAAACTTTATTTAAATTACAGAGCAATTGAAGTCTGGGGATCAAAAGAACGGCTTCTGAGGGAACTTCTGGTCAGAGATGCTGAAAGGAGACGTTATCAACAAAGTAAGTGCTGTACATCTTGACTTGGTTCCTTTGATGATTATTAATAAATGATTAGATTTCTTGAGTTGTGAATGAACACCAAGGTAGTTCCACATTTTAAATATAGTCATATCTTCTGTTTTCCTTAAAAACATGCTACATATGTGAATCTGCAGTTTGATATCTAGGTATTTTCACATTTATGTTCTTGATTATCGATGACTGGCAAACAGGAGTGCTTTCTCAGAAAATTATTGCTGCTATTGCAAATATGTTTGTGGAAATAGCTCCTTCTCAGAAATATGAATTAATTTTAAAGCCAACACAGTACTCAAAATAAAATTTAATGTCCTTGAGATGATAGTGTAACATGAAATGTTCCTTTCTGTGTAACATTAGATCAGTGTTAACTACTTTAATAGAAATTGGTAATTTTATTTATTGGAGTATTTTCCTTTGAAAAAGTATTTGTGAATTAATATCTGTTGGTATTGAAGATTATTTTGAAACTAAATTTTTTACTTTTTCCATACACTGTCAGGAACATATGAAATTAAATTCATTTCCACAGATGAAAGCAAGAGGGCTGTGACAAACACAAACATGTGTAACAATATTTCGGTATAAACCTTAATAATATTTGAGATGGGATTTATCAGGACTGAAGCCAGTCAAGAATGAGGTGCTACAGGTTGGGATGGAAGTAGTAAAGGGGGGAGGGGAGGGCGATGGACCTGACAAACAAAAAATTATGGAAAAAATATAATCTCTGTAATAGTCAGTCAAAGCAAGATAATATTAAGACATTAAAAATTACATTGATTAAGCTATTAAAAAAAATTATGTGTTTACACTGAAGTGCCAAAACTCATAGTATACCTACTAATATTATGTGAAACCCAGTGTGACATTGATTCAACAAGTCATCAGAAATCCTCTGAAGAAAAACATTCAGACATTCTTCTTCTAAAGTTGTCCACAACTACGAAAGTATGACCAGTGCATGACGTTGAACACAAACTGATATTTCAATCATGTCCCATATATGATTAATTATATTTATGACTGCCAGTATTTCTGTCCAAATAATTCACTGAATTTGTCAAGAATGTCTCGCAAATCAATTGTAAATGATTTGGCATGGATAAGTGATGTATTGTAGTCCTAAATAATCTCATTGTTTGAGGACATGAAGGCCATGTGGCTGCAAATGATCTCCAAATAGCTGAACATAATGATTTCAAGTCACTGGTCAGTTCAGTTTGACCAGAGGTCCAGGTCCATGCTAAGTAAACACAGCCAGTACCAGGATGGAGTCACCAACTTGCATAGTGCACCTGGAGCCATAGCCTCGTGGTGTCTGTGCTACACTCAAACACTTCCATCAGCTCTTACCATCTGGAATCGTCACCCATGTGACTGTGCAACCTTTTCCAAGTCATGTAGGATCCAACTTGTCCATGAGCACAGCAGAGAGACTGCAGCTGATTGCAATTATTATTATTTTTCTAAGCAGAGGCATTCACATTGGTCTTTTGTTGTCATATCCCACCAATTCTAAATTTTGGTGCACTTGCCTCGCAGGCATATATATCTATGATATGTTCCACATAGTATGTTGGTGTTCTTTGATCCATTGTTGCCACTGACACCTCAATGAAGATATTACTGATGTCATTAATTAAGTAGACTTGGAAGGCCATGACAGAAGGTAATGTCGGTTATTACATATTCACAGCACACTCTTGAAACTGAGAATCGAGGAGTGCTGATTTCACAAACAATTTCCAAAATGGAATGTCCATACATGTAGTGCCAACTAAAATTCTGTGTTTAATATTTGTCAGTTCATGTCATTCGACTATAATCGTGTCAGAAAACCTTTCACACGATTCATGAGAGTACAAATGAAAACTTTGGGACTGCACGACACATTTATACTTTCTTCCACGCTGCTGCTGCCTTCTAGATACTTGCACCTTTTTATCCCATGACTCTTGGTACTTCAATGTATAATAATAACATAAGTGATACGTTTGCTGGTGGGATCTTAGAAAAGGTTGAGGCCATGGGAATCTGATGGTGTCAATGATATGTTGGCAGGCTAGTTCCCATCTATACAGTTCGGAAAGGGGAGCAGTATCAGGGAAACTCTGACAGCTCTCACTGTAAAACAGGCGCAGAGAGTGTCAGAACTGCCACTGTTGTCAGTATGAACAGTTTTCCTGTGGCCATTCTTCCTGATGGACATTTGATCAGTAGTGAGGCCAAAATAAGAAGTTGTGCAATGAAGGCAGAAAAGCCGATAGATGAGGTTTGCAGTTGTGCAAGTGGCGTGTCCAATAATAGGAAATGATTTTTCTGTGATAGGACTGGAATATTCAGTGCTACCATGTCTGCCACCAGTCTATTTCAATCCTAACACAGAGGAATATTAATTTTGATTTGTAGTTAAATTCTCTCTTTCAAATATAAATTTAATCCTAAAACAGACGAATCATATACAGCTACCCAGAAAATATTCTCAACCAGCCTCTACTTTAGCCTACTCAGTCGTGTTCCACCACGTGAAGACTTAGAATACAAACAATGTCAAATCCAGATTCAACATTTTCATTTTAAGAAGTTCACCAAATTATTCAGTGTCATAAAAACAACAAATCAGGCAATTAATACGACTCCATTATGACTGAATCCTGGAAGGCTGTGAGCAGTTGATAGAGATCATTCAGATGAAAATGGGGGCAGTAGAAGGACATGAGCTTTCCTCATTGCTTTTCAGCTGTGTGCTTGAAAAAGTTGAGTGAATGGCACTAAGAACTGGCCAATTTAAATGTCCAAAGTGGGATCTATATGGGTAATAAGATGAAAAGGCCAGTTGTAGATTGTCTGGCATTTGCAGAAAACATTGTACTTATTGTCAAATCTTTGGAAACAGTAACATAACAGGTCAACTGCCTAAGAAGGCAGGCAGCCAAGAGGGTCTCCATGTATTGTTGGAGAAAACTAAGTTCTTTTTCGGTTGATAGGGAGGCGTTCAGTATGCGTTGAAGGAAGTTCGTCGATTTCAGGGAAAAACCTCTGAAGAAAGTTATCCCCAGTACTGGGGAAAGAAAGGAGCTACGCCAGCAGAAGACATGACAGTACTGGGTGAAGTTCAGAGTTGAAAAAGCATGGTCCTAAGTAGGCCCATTTGAAACAGGAAGAAGAAAAGAATATTATACTGAAGAACTAATTCTTTTTGCTCCTATAATAACAAACAGAACTAGTGCTTTTCATTTTTTTTAAACTGGTTATTCTGGGAAAGAGAAAAAACTTCTAATTTCCTCCTCCTTCTTTTTAAAAAAAGTTTAGTGTTTTAAAGAGGCCCTGTAGCATCATTATTTTTTTTTCTCTTTTTGTGTTTAACTAATTTTTTTGCCAATATTAAAGGGGGTATTTTCCATATAAACTTATTTTGACTTATACTGTATAAATATGATAAACATTCAGGATAGTTTCACTAGGCTGTGTTTAATTTGAGCTTTTATTTGATGTAAACAGTGGTTGTGATACCATTTGGCATTAGTAAACTAATTACAAACTTTTGAACTGACACCTATGTCATCTCTGTCATAGATGAAATTAAATTAGTAACAAAACTTCAGAATATAACTTGCTGCCTAGTGTGTAGTTTGAATATGTGCCTAATACACTTAAAGTAAGCCTTGCTTGAACTGAAAGTTAGCTTTGAACCAGAGTCCATCAGATTCCAATTGAGTATCTTGCCACTTGATCAACTAGCCTGCTTAATGCAGGTAATTCCACTTACTGTTTTTGTTAAGACAAAGCTTAGTATTAAATCTAATCTTTAATTATAATTGTGCCAACATTCTACTTTTGAATGTTAAATGTAAATGTTGAATGTGAACCAGTTTTTCTTTAAATCCCTTTTTGAATTCATTTGCCTGAATTGTCCAATAGTAAAATTGTTCAACAGTACCTTTCTTGAAATGAGTAAGGTACTTCTCATCTGTACATCAGTTACTTACTAAAATAATCATCCATTCTTAATGATCATTTCTTGGGGACATAACCAATTTTCTTTTGGATGATAACATTAAAGAAGAAATATATCTTTCATTCATCTTTGCATTCTTAACAGATACTTGTATATTGTAAATACATAAATTCAGAGGGCAAGGTCTATTGTAAGAAAAATTCGTTTGATAAAAACATGATACGTCTATTGTATTTTCTCTGCAGATATTTTTGATGTGAAGAGGAGGCTACGTGATTATCGCCGTGAGCAAGGTGCACGTGCTACACAAAACAATCAGGAGGCTGGGCTGTTTGGTTCATCAGGACGTGTGGTCATTACTGCCATTGTCATGTAAGACTATACATTGATTCAGTTTTTTTTTTTTTTTTTTTCGTTTTATTAAAGTGCAGATCAGAATTATAAACCATGACTTGCCAAAGCTGTAGGTATCAGCAGGAGAAACTAAACAGACACAATATTTTGGTTGACCTTCTAATCATATGCAAGAGTAAATAATGATGCAACTAAGGAAAATGGAAGCGGATTCTAGGCGATATAAATAAGAAAAGAAAGGGAAATTAACCCACCACATACCAAAGTGGACGGATGCGATGAGAGAACACTAATGTTCACAAACAAACAACACAATATTTCGGCATATGCCTTGCTCACAAATAGAAAAAACGGGCCATTAGGCTCGGAACGTGTGTGCACACCGAACGTTACCTTAAGACATATATTGCAAATCCTATGCTGGTATGTTTGGGTGTTCTCTGCTTCAGCACTGAGCTAAGTTCCTTTGGGGATAATAATAGCATATGGAAGAAAATGTGTAATAGAAAACACAGGAAAGAGGGTTGTGAAGAAAGTAATAATTAAGCTCCGGATTCTTAGGTTCAAACTTATTGTGTTCCCAACCTAATATTCGTGAAATTTTAATTTTCTTTTTAGTCTTTTGTATTAACTAATAATATTCGTAAATTTAATATGACCTAAAAGTACCTAACTTTTATGTTATGATCTAAAATGACCCAATTCGGATTTCAGAACCTAAAAGGACCTATTTCGATGTACTGATCCAGTCCAACCATAATTTTGTTACTTAAATAGAACAAATGACTGACCAGATTAACACAGTGGTACGGGCCATGGGTGAGTAATTTGGACTCGGGAGACACCCCGATTTCGAACCCCACCATTGGTTGTTCTGAAATTGTATTTCGTGGTTTTCCTTTTCACCTCCATGCAAATGCCGGAACAGTGCCTTGTTGACAGGTTATGCCTGCTTCCATTCCCCCTTTCCTTCTCAAAAATTTCATTTCCTTCTTCTACATCGATCCAAGTTAACATCACTTGGGCGATCCAGCTAGTCACTATCCCTAACTGTATCTATTACTACTTGAATCCTAAGCTCCCAAGACACTGCAAATGTAAGCGGTTCAGGAATGATCCCTTGCAGAGTCCAAGCGTGAAACCAAACTTGGAGGGTAAATGGACTACGTTTACATTTAAAACAAATGGATGTAAGGTATCCCTCATTCTATTTTCAATATTGGGTTAGAATCGGGCCGAGTTTTGGGTTAACTGTAGTATCCGGTACCACACTTTAAATCAAGTTAACAGCATTTCTGGTATAGTAGGGTGAATGAATAACCCATAAACAATGTAAATAGCACCTAAACTGCATTAAATCAACGATATTTCAGTAGGAAATAGGTTATTTCACATAAGAATAAACTTTCGATAACAGACACTAGCATTGGTTGGAGAGATATTGGGAACCGATTTAAATGAAGTAAGTGTTAAATAATTGCAAGTAAAATGCATAAATAAACCTTTTATCATGGGTAATACACATTATTTCGGAGATAAATAAGTAATTTCAATAAAGGAAAAACCTAACCCATAAATTTTGGCATATTCCAGTTTTAGTATTTCCGAAGTGATTTCAGTACAGTAAAGACAATAAAGAACCTATATTACACAGGCCTAGATGCACCATAACCATAACTTCACATTTAAAGATAGTTTAGTAGAATTTTCAAAGAAATAAACTGGATGATAAAATAACAGTCTGAAGCAGAAATGAAAATAATTCATTGTAATAAAACTTGAACATGTTGAGGCCCCAAAAGCAGCAATAATAATTCCTGAGACAGCCTAGTAGATAAATTAACAGGTTTCTGATAATTTGAAAGCATCTAATAACTATAAGAAGTAATTATATGGGATTTTTAATACTCATGTTGCTTAAACAGTTCACATACATAATTTTGGTCTTTTAAGTAGGTTCAGGACTTTAAAAGTAGAAAAACAAGCAGTAAATAAAATAATCTTTCAGTTTTTATAGGGTTTAAATAGTTTCAGTCCATAAAATATGAAATATCAGTGAGTAAATAGACGCCGGTAAATCGATTAATTTGTCCAACTTTCAGGAATAAATTCCAGCACTTTAAAGCCATTTCAAGAGCACTAATGACATTTAAATACTAGCTAACACACATAATTAATTTTCTAGACACATTTAAAGACATTTCACTAACCTGTTTTATGTTAATCCAATCGTAAAGTAACTGGCTATAATCACTGCACATAGAAAATGCTACTACACCAATTGTAAACACTGCCACACAATATAAAGTAGAGAATAAATTAAAACAGACAGGAAGCGAAGTAAATTCACATAAATCTGATAGTTTCCAACACTTTAAGTAATTTTAAACTTGAAAAGAACACGTAAAAGTGATCACCTAGCTTAGACATTTTATTATTTAAAAGCCTACTTTGATTCCGGGATAAAAATTAGTTTATCATAAAAATCCATTCTTTTAGCTTCCTACATAATTATTTCAAGTCATTTAAGGCCATAGCACCGACGTTATAGGTTTCGTAAGTTCACGCTGCAGAAAACACACGTGTAAATCACTAAATAATTTATGGTATCCCAGGTATAGCAGCTACGAAGATAAAATAAGCACTAAAAGATGCAGTTTAAGGCAGGCTTCACTGTGATAATTTTTCCGGCTCGCTAATCCATAAACTTTCGGAGTTATAAATAAAAACATGAATAATAGCCACATTTGACTGTTAGATTTTTTCGGTTTCCCTTATCTCAATAGATTTAAACGAAGTTCACATTGAGAGACAGTCTAAAATCAGGAATAATATTTTAAACATAATTTCGAGAGAATTACTAAAGCCGATTTTAAATAAGAATATAATTGAACACTGACTTAAGTGGTAGGCAAACTAACACATCCATATTTGGTAATTTGTTGAAGACCAATGTACCACGTGATCTCAAGTTAATATAAGGCAACTAAGAGGCGGGAATTTGGTCGGCCGTTTCCAGTGTCATTTGTAACGCGGTGGTGAACACACGTCGGGAGAGCTCCGCTCAGTCTGGCGGAACGGGCTGGTCCATGAACCAACCAGGGACGAAGGAACGCGAGAAACAGCAGCCATGTTGTAGTTTTGTGGTGAACATTTACTAACCAAGCAACTAGTCAGTTACATTCAGTTTTGGGGGTTTTTCAAAGTCGCGTTGCTCTGGAATTTCAACTTGCAATTCTTAGGAATTGTTTCCAATCCGGATTGCTTTGTTCCATATATGATGGTGATTCCGACATTGGAACTCTTTATTTCATGACACATAATACCTTTCTCACAAACCGTGAGAAAGCCTGCAAGTGGGCGACTATCGCCAATTTTCTCAGTTAGCATGTTTTCGCCGATGGACTTCGAATATTTTTTTCCCACCAACATGACTGAACTTTAGTAGTATGCATACGGCGAATTTTGTCCCTGACATGGGGATCGTAGTGACGCGTGTTCGAGGAGAACAGTGATTCCAGAGTAAACCGAACAGTGCAATCTTTCATCCAGTGCCATTTGGATTATTTTTCGTCGACGTTCCTGACCGCCGACCACCATCACCGCCGCCACATCAAGATGCATCACCGACGCCGAAACACTTACTGCCGGGAAGGGCAGTTCAACATTCGTCGCAGATTTCTTCGTGGGTGCAGACGTGTCGCTGTCCGCTACTACGACTGACGGGGCGACAACAACTTCGTCTCCATACCAACCAGGGATGCTGCCACAACATATCAGACAACCCCTGCTGTTCCTGCGCCGACTACATGGTGGATTACCAGCATACCGCTGCTCTACACACACCATTGCAGCACAAGTTAAGTAAAATTTTTTTTTGTGTGCAACTTTTCTTCGAGATACATCACCATCAGCTGTTAAGACATCAGCGATTTTAGTAAACTGAGATACCGCAGCTAACTTCAGTGTGTGTACCATAAATACCGGTTACGGTACACTACCGTCGCTGCATTATTTATCTTTTTCCATCGTCTGGATTTTTGTCACTTTTTCATATTTTGGTCGATACTTCTATTCTGTGTTTATGTTATTGCCGATCAGCTGTAAACAAGTCAAAGAGGTTCATGTAACAGATATACCACTTGGCCTAGTCAAAGATTCTCTACCGAATGCCAGCTGACTTCTACCCGGTGTGTTAGCATCGCTGTTGTTTACATTCGGACTTCCGGAATTTTTTTTTTCTTTCTCTTTGTCTCACTTTGTAATTTCTTTTTCAGGTTTGCGTGTGCTTATGTTTACATTAATTTATTTTATTTTGTGTGTGCTTTTTGGGGGAATTTGGAATTTTTATGTATTGTTTACCAACATTTTCGAAATATTTTGTGAACAGCTGTTCTGGCTGTGAGTTTCTGTCTATGCATTTTTGTTTTGGGTTTGTGTTTTTTGTGTTTTCCTGGGTATATCTCCATATATTTTTGCCGATTGTGAAAGATAGTAGGGTTATAATAACATTAAGCTTCAGGATTGGATTTTTATACCTCCTATTTAGGAAAGTTTTTTGCTGTTTTTCTTTCATTAAGTTTATGATGGCTTCCAATCAGGTCTCTGCTGAAGCCATTGCTAGTTCTGAGAGTAGCCTGCTAGTAGGATGGGACAGACATGGGGACCCCATTACTATACCTAACCCTAAGGCACACACAGTTGTACCAACCACTCAAGTGCAAACTGAGCAACACACCCCTCCTATGCACCACTATGATATGCAGGCACTTATCGACTTATTAACCACTAAGCTAGATCAGAATTTTGCCGCTCAGAGACAAGAATCAAATCAGAATTTTGCTGTTCAGAGACAAGAAAATCAAAAACAAATACAAGAAATAAATCAAAATTTTACCATTCACAGTCGAGAGAATCAAAAACAAATACAAGAAATAAATCAAAATTTTACCATTCACAGTCAAGAGAATCAAAAACAAATACAAGAAATAAGTCAAAATTTTGCCATTCACAGTCAAGAGAATCAAAAATTTCAACAGGAAATCAAACAAACCCTTGATACTAAGTTAGGACACCTAACTGCTAAAATAGATCAGCAAAAGACAGACATTAATACTAAGCTCAACAATTTTGAAAAGAAATTTGAACAAACACTTAAGGAGGGATTAAATAAAAACTCACAGGCATTTGATATTAAGTTACCAGACCTTAAGGAAGAATTTCAGAAAACAGTTGCCAACCCCACACGAGCATTGGCACACAGAGGGTCGAAAAACAATTCCTAGATTTGCAGACTCAGATACACCAGCCATCTGAGGACCAACCTATGGTACCTCAACTTGTAGAATTTGAAACACAGGCTTCACCTGGAGTAGACATTTGTGCTGATTTGATAGCTACAACAGCACAACAGCTAATTTTGAATATGTCAGAGGATATTACCCCTATGACACCCCCACCACCTAACATTATGGAGGCTTCAACGATAATGCCCACACCCATTGATTTTGAGGCAGATCCTGTAAATATCTCTTGTGAATTCACTGGGCCTACAACTGAGCTCATAAAAGACATTGTGAGTAATAGGGAAATATTGGATACATCCTCCCACAATGTTATTGATCTCAGTGCAGTACCTATTCCCCCACAGTCTACTAATATTAAGTTACAACCGGTCCCTAGGCCTACTGATACTTTACAGGGTTTGCACAGATCTAAACTTATTAAGCCCACATATGTAGATAAATTGCATGGGCAATTACAGGCCAAAATGTTCCCTCAGAACATCAACAGTGATTTACTTTGCCATTCCCTTCCCAGGTGGGAACCTTGCACCATTAAGAAAAGTATTTTGGGTGCATTACTATTCCAGAACCTTTCACCTGAAATGAGTGTATGGATTTCAGCCACTTTTCACCTTCAATGGGGCTCACCCAACTTTGCAAAAGATTTTTTCCCGAGTGAACCCTTTAGCCCTCCATCCCATTATGATTTTCAGAAACTTTGGGCGTTTCTTACCCCCTTCCCCACAGTATGCCAGCACAGGAAAGTGGGTAGAAAGAAAGCAGATTTAGTGGCTAGTTACCAATGTTTTGGGAGGGGTACTAAAATGAAGAGTAGGTTGAACCCCTTACCCCCAAACGATAAGAGCAGTATTTTGAAGGCTGTTTGTTTTGGGAGGGGACCCAAGTTTAAATGCAACTTCAACCCTTTCCCACCAAAGGAGAATTCATTATTTGATGATTGGAGGAATGTCCTTAAACTAAAAATATTCGCCCTTGATATACAGGGACCCACACAATTGTACTCAACCATGCTATGGTGTATATGTCAAGTGACATTTTTTCAGATTTTTCCCAAATAGGCAAACATGTTCAGCATCGTAAGACAGTTAGTATTGCCAGAGATTGTGTTTACTTCTTCCCTTTTCCTATTTTTCATATTTGTTTTGTTGACTTCTTCATGAGTCTGATGATAGTTTTTAAGGTTATATGGGAGCTTGAACTTTTGCTCAACTTTGTTTTTTCTTTGGTGTACATCCATATGTTATTTTGTGACCAGCTACCTAGGGAAGTTGTTTACCAGGCTGGGTTTGATGTGATGTTTGATACATTGGAGATGAAACTGAGAGATACTGAGAGAGATTGTCACGGAGGGGAAGTTGTTTGTGATGATGAAGGAGTAGAGGTGCTTGTTGAATAAGGGGTGGAGATATTACTTGTGTTTCTATGTTTACAAAAAAAGGGGGGGAGGCTGGAAGAGAAGAAGTACCAATAAGGGGGGAATGCTGCATTATTTCAGGACCAGGACATGAAGCTAGGACTTGCCTGCGATCCATTCATTATTATTATTGGCATTCCTACCTATTATTATTATCATTATTATTACCCTTGGGCCAGGAAGCAAAGACTTGCCTGCGAATCCCTTAATATTATCCCACAATATTATTATATGCATATGGCATTTTAGGCATCGGCCCACAGAGGAGATGACCTCACTTATACTTATTACATTGCTTTTGGAACACGCAGGGTGACCTCATTTTTGTGTACATGAACATAGAGGGGGTGCAGTAGGAGAGTCAGAGGACATACCTGGTACATCCCAGAGATGGGCGTGACACATTTTCCCATTCCCCAGACATTGAGAGTGACTGTACAGGAACAGCACAAGCCCACCACATTTCCCCAATAGGCGCCACTGTCGTTGTTCACACAAACATTTAGGATTAAGAAAAACATAGAACACAGTACATCAACATACTCTAACGAGATTAGCGCTGACACAACTGAGTTGTTTACGGATAATATACTTTCTGAGATGAGATTTCGAGGTGGATGTTAGTTTTGTTTTTCATTGTGGAAGATTGACCTGAGAACTTGTTTGCGTAGATATATTTACCCTGGTGTTTTTATAAGATGTACCATGGAGAAGACTTTGAGAAGGCGAGATGATTTTTCCTTGCACCGAGAGAATTATTTGAAGGTTATTATGATAGGAGGCATACATACACTCCACACTTTTTGTTACAATGCTACCCATCATTTTATTATATATATACCCCTTACACCTTTATAGGGTTTTGAACTTTGTGACCCCCTTTGCATACTTAATGACAGGATACTATTCTTCATACACTACATGGCATCCCTTCATATACACATACATGTGTTTACAGTGGTACCCAGTCATATCGCACAGTGCGATTCAATATTTACCCATGTATAGCACATATGTCCCTAGACAATTGTCACTACGAACCAGTGTACTGGTTCCTCGCAACTTTGTTGCCACCATTACCCTGATTTTGTCACAGCAGTGTGCTGCTGAAAGGAAACTGCGTTTCCACTAGTTTATAAGATTTCTTTTATTGTTTTAGGTTGTAAGAGTCAACTTCTAGATGGTTTCTTTCAATCCTGTTAGTTTTAAGGTTGAACTTTTGTAATACTAAATTTTTCCTAGTAACAGTAGTCCTATTTTTGTAAAACCAGTCCAGGGACTGATAGTTTCTTTTCAACATTGTATTTTGTTTGTGTACTTCCTATTATGTATAATCTTTGTATTTTTCTTATAACCTGCCCAGCTTCGGATGTGGGAATTAAGTAGAATTTTTCTAGATCTATATATTCATTTCTTACAATTTCTTCTTTAGTTAGTAAGTTTTCTTTTGTATGTTTAGGTTAAGTTGATACAGATAGCTTGGCTCACACAGATTGCTTTGTTTTGTTTTGGATTGTTCGCAGATTGTCTGTCCGAGGTCCCAGGGGCTACTGCTGTGCCAGGAACCCGGGACATGAACATTCTCGGCAGTGTTAGGGACCATTTGGTTTATATAAATTCTTACCACTACGATCTGCGACCGTGAAAGGACTTGGGCATTTAGCCCATTTGTGAGCAAAAGTGAACAGGACTTGGGAAGTGTAACCCATGATAGGCAAAAGAGTGAAAAAGTAGGATTGGGAACGTTCATGTAACGGAGGACAGAGAGAGGCGAAGCCTCATAATTTCTGTGAATAACGCATGATTTTGCTCTTGTAAAACACATGTAATTTTTTTCTTTCTTTCCCTTGTAAATTTTAGGTTTAAGATGTTGTTTTTTAATTTTTTTTGTATTTTTTGTGTAATCTTGTATCGATTTAGGTTAAGAACCATTATTTTCGGAACATGATATTGATCCATTTTGTCCATTTATATGGAGTTGGTGATGATTTTTGAAATTTTTGTAATGTTTGAATACTGATGATATTGATATTTTGCATTTTTCTATGATTTTGATATTGATGAGTTAAGAGTGTGAGTGAGTAAATGTTTCAGTATTTTTGTAATAATTTTGGTATGAATGGAGACCAGAGCAACCGCACAGGTTTGGGATAGGATTAGTTTTGGGAATTTTTCCAAATTTTTGGGAGTTTCTTAGTAATTTTTGGGATTTTTAAATTTCTTTTTGGGTTTTCTTTCTTTTAAGATGTTCAGCCAGTTTTTGTTCCAAAAATGACTTCAATCTTCAGGGGGCATGTAAGGTATCCCTCATTCTATTTTCAATATTGGGTAGAATTTCGGCCGAGTTTTGGGTTAACTGTAGTATCCGGTACCACACTTTAAATCAAGTTAACAGCATTTCTGGTATAGTAGGGTGAATGAATAACCCATAAACAATGTAAATAGCACCTAAACTGCATTAAATCAACGATATTTCAGTAGGAAATAGGTTATTTCACATAAGAATAAACTTTCGATAACAGACACTAGCATTGGTTGGAGAGATATTGGGAACCGATTTAAATGAAGTAAGTGTTAAATAATTGCAAGTAAAATGCATAAATAAACCTTTTATCATGGGTAATACACATTATTTCGGAGATAAATAAGTAATTTCAATAAAGGAAAAACCTAACCCATAAATTTTGGCATATTCCAGTTTTAGTATTTCCGAAGTGATTTCAGTACAGTAAAGACAATAAAGAACCTATATTACACAGGCCTAGATGCACCATAACCATAACTTCACATTTAAAGATAGTTTAGTAGAATTTTCAAAGAAATAAACTGGATGATAAAATAACAGTCTGAAGCAGAAATGAAAATAATTCATTGTAATAAAACTTGAACATGTTGAGGCCCCAAAAGCAGCAATAATAATTCCTGAGACAGCCTAGTAGATAAATTAACAGGTTTCTGATAATTTGAAAGCATCTAATAACTATAAGAAGTAATTATATGGGATTTTTAATACTCATGTTGCTTAAACAGTTCACATACATAATTTTGGTCTTTTAAGTAGGTTCAGGACTTTAAAAGTAGAAAAACAAGCAGTAAATAAAATAATCTTTCAGTTTTTATAGGGTTTAAATAGTTTCAGTCCATAAAATATGAAATATCAGTGAGTAAATAGACGCCGGTAAATCGATTAATTTGTCCAACTTTCAGGAATAAATTCCAGCACTTTAAAGCCATTTCAAGAGCACTAATGACATTTAAATACTAGCTAACACACATAATTAATTTTCTAGACACATTTAAAGACATTTCACTAACCTGTTTTATGTTAATCCAATCGTAAAGTAACTGGCTATAATCACTGCACATAGAAAATGCTACTACACCAATTGTAAACACTGCCACACAATATAAAGTAGAGAATAAATTAAAACAGACAGGAAGCGAAGTAAATTCACATAAATCTGATAGTTTCCAACACTTTAAGTAATTTTAAACTTGAAAAGAACACGTAAAAGTGATCACCTAGCTTAGACATTTTATTATTTAAAAGCCTACTTTGATTCCGGGATAAAAATTAGTTTATCATAAAAATCCATTCTTTTAGCTTCCTACATAATTATTTCAAGTCATTTAAGGCCATAGCACCGACGTTATAGGTTTCGTAAGTTCACGCTGCAGAAAACACACGTGTAAATCACTAAATAATTTATGGTATCCCAGGTATAGCAGCTACGAAGATAAAATAAGCACTAAAAGATGCAGTTTAAGGCAGGCTTCACTGTGATAATTTTTCCGGCTCGCTAATCCATAAACTTTCGGAGTTATAAATAAAAACATGAATAATAGCCACATTTGACTGTTAGATTTTTTCGGTTTCCCTTATCTCAATAGATTTAAACGAAGTTCACATTGAGAGACAGTCTAAAATCAGGAATAATATTTTAAACATAATTTCGAGAGAATTACTAAAGCCGATTTTAAATAAGAATATAATTGAACACTGACTTAAGTGGTAGGCAAACTAACACATCCATATTTGGTAATTTGTTGAAGACCAATGTACCACGTGATCTCAAGTTAATATAAGGCAACTAAGAGGCGGGAATTTGGTCGGCCGTTTCCAGTGTCATTTGTAACGCGGTGGTGAACACACGTCGGGAGAGCTCCGCTCAGTCTGGCGGAACGGGCTGGTCCATGAACCAACCAGGGACGAAGGAACGCGAGAAACAGCAGCCATGTTGTAGTTTTGTGGTGAACATTTACTAACCAAGCAACTAGTCAGTTACATTCAGTTTTGGGGGTTTTTCAAAGTCGCGTTGCTCTGGAATTTCAACTTGTAATTTTTTGGAGACGATTTCAATCCGATTGCCTGTGCTAACAGTTTTTTTTATAACATTCATGTGAAAACTTTGAAGAATATATGACTTTTGATTTCGACTTGAGACTTTCATTTATTAGCATACTACCTTTCTTGCAGAAGGTTAGGCCTGCAAGTGGCGACTGTGGTCATTTGAACTGTTAGCAATATTCATTCTACACGGTTTCATAACTTTAGAAAATCTTGGAAGACATTCTGGTTTAGGTGACTTAGCCGATACCTCAACCCCAGTACTCGGCTACGCCCTGACATGGATTTATTTTAAAATTGGAATAACTATTCACCACAATATTGAATGATGTGTTTTAACCGCATTGTTGATGGTAACATTGAGAAAAGCTGTAACTATGCGGTGCGGCAACATCACATTATTAAAAAGGATTAAATTCAGTAGAAACAAATCGACAAAGCAAGTTAAACATTAACAATCTCAGGAACGCAAACACTTTCTGAGAGATTAACAGTTGTATACCGTCATCGTTCAGTGGTAACACGGAAATTAAAATGTTGTGTTGGCCTACATATTTTTAGTTCTTTCATTAAAAGCCATCATGCCTAAACAGAAATCCTCAAGAAGTTGTCTCCTGTGAGAGTGGATTGGAACTGATAAGAACTTTTCCACAGATGGGAAAATTACATATTGCCAAGCATGTGTAAAACCAGTAAGTTTAATTCGTTTTATGTACGTATATCTTTTATAATTTAAAAAAATAAATTAAATTTGATTTGTTTTCATTTCTAAAATTTTATAGTATTAACTGGGTATTATATTCAGGTGGAATATTTTTATTTTTGCCTTCAATATAGGTGCCTGCAGAAAAACGATCCCATGTACTACAGCATCAGAATTCAGCAACTCATTTGGCAAACGTTACCAAGAGAAATGCTTCCAAACGGAAACAGTGTTTCATCACAAGTTCAAAGTTGGGTATAGAAGATTCGTCTAACCTGCGTCTGTGTGAAGCTCTCACTGCCACTAATATATCAGTTGCAACCCTCCAGAACACAATCCTGAAAACCTTTTTGGAAGAATTTTGTAACAGAAAAATACCAGATGAATCCATTTAAAGAATTACTTGCCTTGACTGTATGAGAAAACAATTGAAGAAATATGGGTGGATATTGCTGACCACTTAATCTGGTTAAGTGTAGATGAGATGCCAGATGCCTGCTGCAGATACATAGCCAGCGTTGTTGTGCACAAGCTTGCATGTGAGGAACCTAGTATACCCCATGTCATTATGTGCAGAGAACTTCCGATGACAAACCACTCTACTGTGGCAATTGCTGTAGGGGATGCATTAAAGGTGTTGTGGTCAGATCCAGAACACGAGGATAAGTTGCGGTTGTTGGTGACAGACAGTGCAACTTATATAATAAAAGCAGGGGAGTGTTTGAAGGCATCCCATCCCCGAATTGCGCATGTCACCTTGTAAGAATACACAGCCTCTTAGTTTTAAATAATTAATAATTAATGTTTGTTTTATATTATTTCAATGGGAAGTGTTTTATATCGGGTTATTATTATGTCTTAAGTATTGTATCAAAGAATTCCAAGCAGCGTTATTACCAGATGAAAAGTACATGAAAATCTCTGGACAGCACAGGAGGAGGAAGATCTTTGGGCAAGGAGAAGAGATGAGAGTAGTATGCAGAGAGGTACGCTTAGAAAATAACTGCGAGTTGTATCTGTACACAGAAGGATGCAATTATTAATGTAAATTATAATAAAAAAGCCAAGTGGATGTTTTGATGGTTATTTTTATTCTTTTGGTGGAATAAAAGAGAAGTATTGGCACCTTTTACTAACAAGAAGGTTAGTAAAAAGTACAAAGATTATACGTGGCGTTCCGTGACAGACGAGATGCCATATCGTAAGTAAGTAAAGGAGAAGAATACGGACAAATAATTTTACACGTGGCGACTGTGACCGTGACACAGAGCTAATTATTTAGCTCGTAATAAAAGAAGCCTGTAATCTTCGGAAAGGTAGGCGAAGAAAAAACCAGTTTTAGATATTGTGAATGGAAGACAAAGTTATTAATTTTGAGTAAAGACTTGAAAGATAAATTTAAAAGAGAGAAATTGATTAAAAGTATAATGTTAAAATATGAGATTTAATTACGCATACAGGTTCTTAAAGATAGTTTTAAAGATTTATGTACAGATAATGTGTGTGCTGTTGGTGTTTGGTAGATAATACGGCGTTGTAAGTCAGAAAAAATCTGCGTTAATTGATATTTCTCGTTTTTCGAAATCCACACCGAATTTTTTTTCTCTCTCTGTGTATGATTTTTGTGAAGTGATGAAAATTTTGTAAATAACAATGGATGGAAAAGATTCGGAATTAGTTGAGGAGCGGGCAGTTACCGAATTGGATGGTGATGATGATTCAACAACTGGCATCGCGGGGAAAAACCCGTGGAATGACGACAGTAATTCCATAAAGGAAATGTTAGCAATGATTATGAGAGAACAGATAGAAACAAAACGCTAATAGAATGGAGAAAGGAAAGAGCTAATATTTCTCATGAAATAAACTCTCAGATAGACCAAGTACATGAGCATATTTCTCAACGTGAAGATTTAATGTTTAAGAAGGTACAAAAGTTAATACAGATAGAACAGCAGAACCGCGAGGAGTCGGTGAAGATAGCACTGGACGAGCAGAGAGGGATAAACAGTGAATTGGTGAGTGACATTCAAGAAGCCAAACATGAAATTTACACTGGTACAAACTAATATGAAAGAATGGGAAAACGGTGACCAGAAAATAAACCAAGAAACCAGGAGGAAGAGTGAAATGCTTTCTACTTTCACGGATAAAGATGAGGGAAATTATGAGTTGGGGGCGGAAGAAATGGACGAAATTATTGAAGATGGGGAAGATTATGAAGATGCAGAAGAAAGTGAAAAAGAGACTAGCGAGGAAGAAGAGAATGGAGACTACGTACTTTCGAGGGACAGAGTGGCGACTAACGAAGAAAGTGAAGAAGAAAATGAGATAAAAAGTTGGCTAATAAAGAACAATACAGTGGGAGAAGATGATAAGAATGAATCAACCAGAGGCAAGGTGAAAAAGAAGAAAGGGCTCGATATGTACCACGAGGGCCACAACATTGTGAGGTGCGAGTGGAAGAAAGGTGGCGGAAAGTGCAAGGAAGATGCAACGATAGGGAAAGTGAAAATGAAGAGGGAGTGACACATGAGAATATTGAAGCAGAGGAATTGTTGGGATTAGAAAAAAAAAATGTGATCTGAACTTATACCGGGGGTGTGAATGAATGTAACTATGGCTGAAAATGTATGTATGGGTGAGTGGTGTGATGATAAATCACACAAAAATTTGACAAATTTTTGGTGACAAATTGGCCGAGGGGATGTGTAAGAATACACAGCCTCTTAGTTTTAAATAATTAATAATTAATGTTTGTTTTATATTATTTCAATGGGAAGTGTTTTATATCGGGTTATTATTATGTCTTAAGTATTATATCAAAGAATTCCAAGCAGCGTTATTACCAGATGAAAAGTACATGAAAATCTCTGGACAGCACAGGAGGAGGAAGATCTTTGGGCAAGGAGAAGAGATGAGAGTAGTATGCAGAGAGGTACGCTTAGAAAATAACTGCGAGTTGTATCTGTACACAGAAGGATGCAATTATTAATGTAAATTATAATAAAAAAGCCAAGTGGATGTTTTGATGGTTATTTTTATTCTTTTGGTGGAATAAAAGAGAAGTATTGGCACCTTTTACTAACAAGAAGGTTAGTAAAAAGTACAAAGATTATACGTGGCGTTCCGTGACAGACGAGATGCCATATCGTAAGTAAGTAAAGGAGAAGAATACGGACAAATAATTTTACAACCTGCCTAGCTCATGGACTCCACCACGTAGCTGAAAAAATTCGGGAACAGCACCCTGTAGTTAACGCGATAATTTCTTCAGTGAAGAAAATATTCCTGAAAACGCCAAGTCGAGTAGTTAGTTTTAGGGAAACACTTCCATTAATACCCCTCCCTCCCGAGCCAGTAGTGACACGATGGGGGACCTGGCTCTCAGCCGCAATATATTATGCGGAAAACTATGAAGACATCACGGAGGTCATCGATACACTAGATGTAAGTGAAGCTATTGCAATAGTAAATGCAAAGAAAGCATTGCACTCAGTACCAGCTGTACTGGTGTTCACATATATAAAGGCAAATTTTTACAACCTAGAAATTTCAATCAAGAAGTTGGAAGGAGGCACTCTACCGTTGACGGAAGCACTACAAATCATCCAAGAAGTGAGGGCCAAAGTGGCTCCTGGACCAGTTGGGTGTCTGTAGCTAAGAAGCTGGAGGCTGTTTTAGCCCGCAGTCCAAATTTCAAGAGGATGCAACTGGACTAAAGGCACAAGAAATACTGCATTGGAATCCTAAGGAAATCACTGATATGAAGTTCGCACCTAGTGATGGGCAAACCGATTCTTTTTGATGAATCGTTTGGAATCGATTCACTCCTCGCTGAGAATCGATTCTTTTAAACGACTCCCCCCCCCCGAAAATGTATTCTATATTCGCCACTGGCTTGTTTACGAGATTTTCGATACAATAAAAGAAATATAGGCGGAAGAAATTTCGGAAGGCGAAAATACGGTATTTTTTTATTGTGATAACGATTTAGTCACTGAGATTAACTGTGGCAATGACATTGTCTCACGAACTCTTAGATAATGATGTTGAATATGGAGCTTATACACTCAGATGAGTGAAGCGAGTTATATAAAATCCTGGATACATACTCTTAAGATAATCAGAAATATACCCTAAAATTCAATGAAATAAAGCTACTGGTTTAAAAAATATTAAAATATGATCTGCAACTCGGTAAAAATCCTGCCCCCAGTGACAAATAAATACCACAAAGAATGGCGACTGATGTGCTCATTCTTGGCAGCGGATGCATTATTAATAAAGACTAGGCAAGATTATAAGTGTAAATGTAAATAATAAATACCTGAAACGTGAAACTGGACCGGTGACTTGAATATAGTGAAGCACAAAAAGCAGGCTCTCCACTAACTATTTGAGCGCCCTTGCGCAATACCGATTACGCCGCCCCCTGTCTAACTACAACCAGTGGTGGATCTGGGAATTTTCCGAACCGGGTCAACAAAATGTGAGATTGCCACACTGTGAAATTTTCAAGGCTTCCAGCTAATTGTTGTCAAACCTCATTACTGATTCTAAGCCTTGTTGCTGATTGTAATTGTCGATTGAGATTGTTGATTTTGTAGGTGGCATGTTTGTTACACGTCTCGCTAGAGGGCGTCCATAAACCACGTAGATCGGTCTTGAGAGGTGGGTGGAGGGGGTTGGAAGGTGGGATTCCGAGCCAGGCCAAATAGCTTTTCATTCATATTATTTGTCACACTTAAAATGAGATACAGAACACTCAACACCATGTAAATATTTATTTCCGTCATGGAAAAAACTACGTGGGGAGAGGGGGGTTAGAGACATAAGCCACGTCGAGTTACTTGGGGGGAGGGAGGGTTCAAAAGAAGCCAAAATGGAGCTACATGGTTTATGGACGCCCCTTACATATGCTCCAATTTTACTCCATAAATTTGGCAAATTTTTTTAATTTGCCGGATGGTGCTTTTCTTAAGTTAAACAGCGTATCACTAGCATTTTACCCACAAACCAATAAATCAGTGTTTGTTTAGATGGCATAATTTAAATTTTATATTTATTTTCTTAGTTTCAGTATTAGTATTTTGGGGGACGTCCAGAAATTACGTGAGGCTATTTTCCGGAAATCTAGACCCCCCCCTCCCCGTTGGTGAGATTTCATGAGATTTTCACGGAACCCCCTCCCCCCAGTTGTTCGACGGAGAAGTTTCGAGACTTTTTTTAGCTGTCGTGCTCCCCGAAAGAATGATACCCCCTCAAAAGCCGGTTTTTTGGCCTTGTAAACTGGTATTTTTTACGTTTTTTTAGTTCTACACTCGTTCAAGTTCAAAATTTCACGTGAGATATCCGTCGACCCCCCCCCCCCCTTTGGTGAGATTTCGTGAGATTTTCCGGACCCCTTCCCCCCCCCCCCCCTAAAAAGTCTCACGTAATTTCTGGACGCTCCCTATATTCATCGACGGCACTGTTCCCCAACGTCTTTTCGTTTAACCTTTTTCCTCGTAGAAACCTCACCAGCTGGAACAGTATATATGCCGCTTCAGCACCTGCTAATTTTTGTAATGGTCCAATTCATAAACTTCGTTCATTTCTATTGCAAAATGTTTGCATTATCCACAAAATTAAGAACTGAAGAACAACTAAAACACTGATGAAGTTCGTATGATAACCGGACGCGCTCCATCGCAATTAAATTCAGTACTCGATGCATTCGCAATTTGAAAAACCCACGCAAAATGGGAATAGCAGATGGCTCTGAAATCGGTATACTTTTCCCTGTCCTCAAATAATCGGGAAATACTTTATTTGTGGTAAAATATAAAAGTTATAGGACTTATAATTCATTGATAATTTATTTGTAAATCTAAATCTGTGTTGTGGTAGCATCTATAACAGTCTGGAAGGAAACCAAAAACTTATAACTAGTTCCAAAAACACTAGAAAAATGTGTATTTAAGGAAATAAATTCCTAAATTTAAAAAAAAACTTTTTATTTCTGTAATATATTTTTAATTTTCCTGTTCCAAAGATAAATATTCTTTATTTCCTTACAAATAAGTTGCCAAACCAAGAAACACGCCGTGGGAACTAAGATTGTGAATCGAAAGGAATCACGAGTTACGCAGATATCAAGAGTTAAAAAGAGCCGAATCCATGGAAGAGTCATTAAGACAGAAGTGAGCCGAGAGCGAGTGAGCCGAGAGTCGTAAACATTGTCGAGTTAACGACTCGGAGTCGACTCAGAACCTGGACGAGTCGGTGAGCGATTGCGCAACAACGGCTCCGCTCCGGAGCTCCCTCTTAACAACTCTTGAGTGAACCGTGACTCTTCCAAGTGAGTCGATTCCGCAAACGATTCTTTTAGACGAGTCGACTCTTTGAATCGATTCACGATTCTTTTGCCCACCTCTATTCGCACCTCTTACCTCATGCGACGGGTAGCATAGTTTTTTCCGCATTCAAGAGAATTTTAATGGAAGAGAGAAGAGGGTTTACTCCTGAAAATCTGTCAAAATATTTCATTGTTCAGTGTCATATTAGAAATTTTAAATGAGTGGTTTACAATCCACAATAAAGACAAAATGTTTTGATCATTATAAGTGGTTTATGTAGCACGTTTTAATGTGAATGAGCAATGTCATGTTAGAAGTTTTTTAAGGACTACTTGACAGTAAAGTCACAATGTTTTCAGCATATGGCAGTATATATTGCATGTTTTAAATTTTATTTCCCTTAAAAAAGTGTAAATTCCTCAATCAGAATTTCAAAAACCTATAAAAGCCTAATACATGAATTGAATAATCCTAAATTTGGTTTTTAAGATCCTAAAAATCTGGGACTTGATAATAATATTTGTATAAATAAATATATATATTATTTCTATAAGGTGTTTTTTTTGTCCCTTCATACTTAACTGAAATCAATGAATGAGGTGTCATTTTAAAGCTTATGCTCTCCACTTTGGTCACATCATATTTTAATAAAGGAATTTTTTGGAATTCGACCCTTATAGGGTATAAGGATCTATATGTCTGCAATGCATTTTTGTATCACGAGCCATTTATCTCCTTTGATATCTAACTGCTATAGATAAATAAGGTAGATTAAGGTCTCTGCCGTGGTCGCATTATATCTTAAAGGAATTTTTTGTAATTCGACCATCAAAATACAAAAATGTCAATATTTCTAAAATGTGTTTTTGTGTCTCGAGCCATTTATCTCTCTGGAAACCTAACCGAAATCGATAAATGAAGTAGGATTATGAAGAGTAATGTCTCCACTTTCGTGGCATCATATACTAAGAAATAATTTTTTTGGAATTTAACCATTAAAGGGAAAAATTATCAATGGTTCTTCAACACATTTTTGTGTCATGAACCATTTATCTCCATTAATTTATAACCAAAATAGATAAATAAGGTATCACTCTAAAGATTAAGGTCTCCGCTGTGGTCACATCATATTTTAAAACTGGAATTTTTCTGAATTTAACCCTTAAAGGGCAAAAATATCAGTATTTCTAAAATGTGTTTTTTGTGTCTCGAATCATTTATCTCCCTTGGCAATTAAACTAAATTGGTAAGGTCTTCGGTTTCATTACGCCATATTTTAAGAAAGGATTTTTTCAAAATTCTACCCTTAAAGGGCAAAAGTATTAATATTTCTACAACGTATTTTCTGCCATGAGCCATTTATTTCCATTGATACCTAACCAAAATCGATAAATGAGGTATCATTTTAAAGAGTAAACTTTCCCTTTTGGTCACATCATATTTTAAGAAAGAACTTTCTCAATTTCAACCCTTAAAGAGCAAAAATATCATCATTTTCTATTTATTTATTTTTACCTCGCTTGACGCCTAACCGAAATCGATAAATGAGATATCATACTAAAGACCAAGGTGTCTGCTTTGGTCACAGCATATTTTATAAAACGAATTTTTTGGAATTCAACCCTTAAATGGCAAAAGCATCTATATTATTTCTATGACCTTTTTTTCTTTATTTAAAAAAAAATTACGAGCCAACTATCTCCTTCGGTACCAAATTGAAATGGATAAATGACATATCGTTTTAAAGATTAAGATCTCCAATTAGGTAAAATCATAAATTAAGAATGAATTTTTTGGAATTTGATGCTTAAAGAGGTTGCGCGTATGAGACAGTTCAGAGCCAAGTTCCTATACTGCAGCAGCAGATATCACAGAGATGTCAATAGACTGTTTTTTTATACAATAAGTAGCTTTTCGGATATTTTTTTCTATTACGGAAATATTTTTGTTTTGCTATAGAGTTCCATTGTAAATATTTTATTCGCACAGCAACGCATATCACAGAGATGTTGATATGTTGTGTGCACTTTGTTTAGGTTGGTTGTATTCTGCTAAGGTCAGTGACAGTGACAGTCGTACATACAGAGTGTTTCAAAGTTTCCTAACTGTTTTCTAATATGTTGTGTTTTGATGCGTACTTATTACACTAAACAAATATATATTTTCAACAAAATTGCGGTTCTACTTTTCATCATATTACAAGCATTCAACCTCACTAGTCATCGTATTTTTTAGTGAAATTTTTGCATGAGTTGTAAAATAAACACTTTAAAAAACAAATAATATTAAATTGAAGTGATGGCTTGAACAGAGGTAGGGTTTGGAAGAAGGGTATTATCATAGGACAAGGCCTGTGATAACAGTATACTGAAGAGCCATTTCCATATTGGTTCCATATTGGATTAAACTGAAGTAATTGTAGTTATGTGGACTGGAGAGTTCTAATTTTTTATATGAAATTGTTACAGAAAGAAAGTCTATACCCAAAACTTGCAGGTATTCTAATTTTTTTCCAACTTTTTTCTTTTTTTCCTTTTTTTCCTATAATCTGGCATTACTTGGAAACTGCCCAGCAAATTTTGACGGAGGTTTCAAAATTTGAAATCTTAGTGTCTAGTCTGTAATTTGAAATGTTTACATGATGATGATACTGAACTTGTTAGAAAATTAATGCGTGATCAAAACAGCAACAACTACTGTAATGCCATCTATCAGCCCTTTCTGCAGGTATCAGATATTCAGTCTCTTAACCAAACAGATGGCAGCAGTTTAACAAACCTGGCATGTTACTTAAATTGATAGCGAATTTATCGGATGATGTGATTTGTTGAGAACAAATTTGTATTTGTACTCAGCAATTTATTTGGTAATAACTGTAAAGAGGAAACTGCATACAAAAGAAGTAACAATTGAAATTTCAAGATAAATTTATCGTAGATAGCCATGCTGTCAGCATTGAGGACAGGAAAGCATTTCTCATAATGTAAAATAGTTGTTGCTTCCGGCAGCTGTTGTGAAGTTAGTGTTAGGCATTCAACAAATATTACACTTTATTTTACTGGTTTACGAATAGTTGTTGTAGTAGTATTTTAAATCGCTGTTAATTTCTGTTGAGCCTGAATTTTCTGAAATAACAAGAGTGTGAAGAATATATATTTGAATAAAGTGAAAATATAAATACATTTCTAGTAAAAGCATAAAGTTTATTGTTACTGTTTTACTCAGTTTCACTGGTTCATCAACAGACAGACTGGTGTGGACTAGCTCTAGTATATTACCATGTTCATCCTGATGATGGCAGTTTTAGTAACCGCCTGAGTGAAGGACTGCTTCTTGTTTCCCACACCAAACACTATACAATTGATAAAGGGATAAATAAAAAACACAGCAAACACACAGCTTGTCACGTTACAGAGCGATGTGCTAACTGTCAAATCTCATCTAAGTCTATGGTGTCGATAGTTGATATACATTACAAATACTTCGTAGCAGTAAACTCTTTGAGAGAAGTAGCAGTCTGTGTTTGAATGTCACTGAGAGAGGTAGCGCGTGCGGCAACATGTTTGCGTTGTGTTCGCGGGAAGCAGACATGTTCTACAGAGTGTAAACAGACTCCAAATTTCGCGCATCCGCGTCGGCACTAAAAGAGTGACTGTCGTTTACGACTCAATTTGACTGGCCACGTTGAAACAACGGCATTAACTTTCCGTTAATAAGAGTGTCAGAAAAGGTGCTTCATCTACCGTGATAACAGTGGAGACGGTAGAAACTGTGTTTTATGCTAAGTGAGAATACTGTTTCACTCTAGCGAACCTGTATCTTCGGATAAACATTATTTCTCAGTTGATGGTCGGCGTATACGTGTTTCTAAACTTAATACTGATTGAATAAACTTGGTGTACTTGTATTCAGTGATATAGTACCCTGCACTATACTGAATATTCAAGTTATTTACAGAGTTGATGAACTGTCTTACATTACGTCGGCAATCAGCTGTGGCGGCTGTATCAACAAAAGAATTAAATCAAGAACGAAGTCTGAAACTATCCATTAGGTTGGTCAAGATATAAACATAAGTGAACTATTAAATTAAAACTAGTAAAATGGTAAACCTTTGTAGTGTTACATTGCAAGCCGTGACTGGACTAACTGTTATTAATTAACCAAGTAAAATCTTTGTAGTTTTACAAGCTCTAGGCTTGTATGGTTCATCCCCTTTAATCAGATGTGTTGTCTGGAGACTGCGCTCACCTGAATAGCTTGGCAATCTTCGGCGATTCTCGATAATGCCCGAAGTGTTAGTTACACTGACTGCCAGCATAGGGCTGCTTGGATAACTGAAAATTTCAAATAAATAACTGCATTCGATTCTATTTGTGCCTATATTGCTAAAAGGAAGTCTAAATTTCAAATAAATAACTGAATTTTATTTTATTTGCACTTACGTTGCCTACAAGAAACTGAAACTGCATTGATGGTTGAAAGGCAATTGTTCATTCCAGAAACGACAGTACAAAAATACAACAAATTATAATGTGAAGCAGAGATTTATAGAAATTGCAGTATGGCTTTCATTTAAATTTTCTGATGATAACAAGACTGCGAAGTGTATATATGTTTGAATAAAGTTAAAATATAAATAAATTTCTAGCAAAAGCAGAAAGTTTATAGTTACTAGAATTTTTGTTTATTTACGATGCAGAAATTCGTGTAAGGAGAAGAGCATCCAATATTTACAGTGTATTATCTATAGCAGTTACAGGAACTAAGTGACAATATAACCTAAGAATTTTTTTTGACAGAAGATAACAGACAGGAAGTATATCAAAACTCGGAGAAAGTTTACATGGAGATAAATAATTGGATTTTTTAAATTAAAATGTCAAAAATAAGTGTGATGCCACGTAAAAGGCAAATACTGTTGTGCAAAAAAAAAAAAAAATATAATGTGACATTCATTTAAATCTATATGTTACTATTTGTTTATTTGATGCAACTAAGGAAAATGGAAGCGGCTTCTAGACGATATAAATAAGAAAAGAAAGGGAAATTAACCCACCACATACCAAAGTGGACGGATGCGATGAGAGGGAACACGTATGCTGACAAACAACTACACAATATTTCGGCATGTGCCTTGTTCACACGTGTACACACATTCCGAGCCTAATGGCCCGTTTTTCTACTTGTGAACAAGGCAGATGCCGAAATATTGTGTAGTTGTTTGTGAGCATAAGTGTTCCCTCTCATCGCATCCATCCACTTTGGTATGTGGTGGGTTAATTTCCCTTTCTTTTCTTATTTATTTGTTTATTTATGACAGTTAAATCCATAAATTGATGTAATGATCTATTCTCTCTAGCAATTACTAGAATTAGGTGCAACATAGTGTAATAATGCTTTGACAGTGGATAAGAAACACGGAAGTTTATTAAAAATTCAGAAAATTTACAGGAAATGTAGGTAATCATGAAATACATAATAAAATGGTAATAATTGTGTAGTGTTTGGTGTGGGAAACAAGAAGCAGTCCTTCACTCGGGCGGTTACTAAAAACTGCCATCATCAGGATGAACATGGTAATATACTAGAGCTAGTCCACGCATACCAGTCTCTGTCTATTGGTGAACCAGTGAAATAAAATAAATCATCATTATTTAGTTTTGAAATTACAGTTTCGTAAGAAAGTTATTCATAACAATAAAAATTTCTTTCATTTATTGGGGGCTATGTAAAACTTAGGACAGAAAAAAAAAAAACCATTATAATGCGATGAGATGCATTAGTTCATTATCTTACTGCGAGTCTAGGTCAATGTGTATTTTGTTTACCTGAAGAAGCTACAAAAAAGCAAATAGGAAAGGGGGGGTTTTACTATGTAGAGAGACTTTTTTTTCACAACTAATGATGTGGTTATCAGTATGCACTTCAGAAATTTGTCACTAGCCTCTAATGCTGCTTTACTCTACTCGTCCATTTTTGAACATGGGGCTCATCAACAGACTTCATAATGGATCAGCACATACAGAATTTGCTCAGTAAAAAGAAAAGTGGACTCTGCAAAAGAGAGGTGGGAATACTTGGAATATGATGATAATTTTATTATTATTTATTTCAGTCAGATTTCTACATGCTGGTAATTGATTTCTTTCATTTGCTATTATTTTTCTAGTTTGCAGTACACATTCTGCCTGACCCTACAGTTTATTCCTTCATCCATAACCTTCATACTGTTGGGGATTTGTATCACTGGTTGTTGCATGTGACTTGTTGTTTTAAAACTCTTTCATGTGATTTAGGGGTCACCTGGAAGGTTGTGTGTTTGTGTTAGACTTGAGTTTGCTGTCATAGCATGCATGCTTTCAACTGCTGTAAGTGATGGGCTTAATTCCTGTATCCAGGGCCGGCGCTAGAAATTTCTGGCCCAGCCGGCGGGCCCGGGTACATTTCACCCGCTTACCCCTCCCTAATGCCGACCCTGTCTGTATCCTTGCTCAAATTAAGTATTATTATGGTCATCATTCCAATTAATTCTTTTATTCTTAATTTCTCAATATGTTGATAAGAAAGAAATCTAGATTTCAGCAGCATGGACAGGGAACAACACAGAAAAGGGCCAAAGGATGCTGGCGATCAAATGTAACTTTGATAAAATCTACTCCGGCTAAATGGTTCAACAAAAAGTATCTTTTCCAGATAACTTTTATTTTTCATTAGTTGTGGCTTACTTCATCATACTTAATGTAAGTAACCTTAAACTGATTTCACAGTTGTGAAGCACCAACATTATTGGAAAGTGATGAACCAGAAAATTAAATAGGATTTCGAAACAATCGGAATTTTTGGTTTGGTAGCTGTGGTTATAGCATTGTTGCATAGCTTGGTTGATATAGTGATTCTGTTTTGATCCCCAATTGAGTCAAAGATTTTTCTTCAATTCGTATTGATTTTACTCTGTCTGTTGTATGAGTACCAAGGAAGAAATGCCTTAAGGGAGCAAATAACAGCTGAAGTTTGGCACTGACTGTGCCACCTACTCCCTTGTGCCAAAGATGCATGGATCTGTAAGTGAACACTCAACAAATGCCACGCAAAAGGGCTACACTCCTCTAACCCTTTTTTAAAATGTAGCTATAAGCTAGCAAAACTTAGTACGGCAATGGCTCACTTATTTTTGCAATTAATGCAGTGAACTGTATGGGTGTAATGAACAAAAAAAAACCATGTAAAAACCATTACTGGTGAATGGACATAAAAAAGCTGGGATTATTTTTGTTCAGTAGCTCAAGTCGTTTGAGTCGTATTCGTATTCATAGTGTATACCTTCTAGTCACAGTACAAAAGGCAAAATACATGTCAGGCTACAAGGGGGCACTCAGAATAGGCCAAAATAAAGCCACGTAGTTTATGAATGATGTGGGAGGCGTGGTTGAAAAGAGGCCAAAAAGGAACTACATAGTTTATGGACTCTCTTATACTTCTACATTTCACCGGCTACAGTCTATTAACTGGCTTTGTCATATTATCATCAATATTCTGTTATTATTTCTTCAGCTTCAGTTGGTTTTCCAGTAATTATGGTTTCTTCTATCAGGCATCCTTAATTGGTATTGCTAGGGTCACTTATTTTTATTCCCTCACCAGTAGCCTCTGACCTAAAAAAGACAGTCATAACCCCTTCATAACTGGGAGTGAGCTCTCTTACGGATTAAGCCAGAAACTTCCACTTTCCCCCTTCTATTCATGTCTAAATCATGCCTAGTGAAACTCCACCTATTAATAGTGTGTATAGGTATAATCCCCCAGATAGCCCTCCTAAATAGTGCCTCTTGTCTCAACGTTTTGTCATCTCTCAGCTGGGACCTACATCAGCTCCACCTTTGTGTTCTATGCCTCTTTCACTACCATCCTCAGGTTACTTTCTATGCTATAGCTCATATTTCTATCAGTACTGTCTCCTGAAACCCCACCATCACTACCCCATACTTATGAAGTGATCCTATTTTCTGTAAACTTGCACTTGGTTTGAAAATACTTGTGACCTGGTAGCTTGTGCCTAACTGATTGTGCATAAGTAGGCCTACTCCTCTCTCATGCCTACTACCTAGCAGCAGAACGTTTTCCCTGCTATTTACAGTTTCATTTCTGTTCATAGAGGCCCTTTGCACCTTACTTTCTTAAACATCTACATGAAGCTCTTCCTCTCCTATGTTGTGTGTATATATATATATATATATATTTTCTCTGAGGATGCTGAAGAAACTTGTTTGCTGCTGTGTTGTCTTAAGAAGAAAGCTGCCATTTGTCTCCATTTCTTTTCTGGTTAGAAAATCTTATGTTGATGTGAAAATCAACTGCAGGAGTAGTGGCTGGCTTGTCCATAAACTCATGGATGGCCAGCTTGTGGCTAGACAGCTATATTGAACAAAAATGTTCTTTAGGATGCCACAATCTACATATAAAAACATTTTACTTGTAAAATTATTTTATGATTAAAATCCTCTTTTGTGTGGATTCTTCTGAAACTCTCTGTAGAGTATTGAGCATTTCATGATATGATCGCTGATGAAATTGTTTTTTTACACATTATTCTGATATGAAGTCGGTTTTAAAAGTTCCAGATTCTCTCATTTAGCCCAACTTAATTATATTTTCAGATACCATAGATATTTTTAGCAGAAGTGAATTTATCTATTAGACTTAATCCTACCAAAATTCTTATGCAGTGACCTTTAAATATTTTTTTTCTCCCTACCAGAAATGGAACAAACTTCGTCTTGAAGCTGTGTGCTTGGATGTACACTGGATCTCACAGCATGTTTTCAGAAAGCATCCATTCCTTGGCTGATACAGTGAATCAGCTGATTCTTGCTTATGGCATTCACAAATCAGTTCAGGTAAGAATTTCACAGAACTTATACTATTGCTAAATGTACATTATAAATCAGAATTTTGTTTTCTAATTATTATTTATAATATTCTCACATGTTTAATCAAGTAATGTTTTACATAATGTGAGTTACTGTTGACATGGTGTTGAATTTGAAAATGTTATACTTTTGATTGTCTCTGATTCATGATTAGAGGAGGACATATAGCATATGTCCTTTTCTAATGATGTACTGATTTATTGTAAAGTGAGTTTGTGTTTGTTGTAACCCTCTTGCCTTCTTCTGTGATGAGGGGCTGGTTTACTTTACCCATTATTCCTAACTTTAATTGCCTAACAATTTTCATTGTCGCCATTACTAAATATATAAATATTAGCTGCCACCCTCCACCTTGTAGCTGCCTCATTCAATTGTTTATAAAGAGTCATGAACCAGAAAAATTTAATGCTCAATGTGTGTACGTGCTTCTCCATGATTCAATGCTATCTTGCCCGATAACAGTAGTTATTTTCCTTTTTAAATGTTTATTTTGTACAACTATTAAGTACCTATTGTTTCCTATATATATATTACGATAGGGCAGTGAACCACTGCTTACGTGAGATGATGGCTGAGCAGTGTAAACACATGTAACCAACACAAAAGTCATTGAAATTTCCAGTTCTTAGCCCTTTATCTGCAAGTAGAACATTGATGAAGATGGGTTCTGTAGGAGATTGCATAAAGTAGTGACCGTTGAGCAAGAAACAGGTCCGTGACAAGGTAAGTTCAAACGGGGCAGGGAGATTGGGTACTAATTTGTAGCTAGTACTCAACCATTGCAAAATATAAAAACTAACCATGAGTGGACAAAAGGATCAGATAGAAAAATAATATAAAATATTAAATTAATTGAAATTCTTTATCTTGAGGATAAAGACTGGTCCTCTTAATGGTTCCCTTTACGAAAGTCATTAAGCTTCAACGCTTGTTGAAATCCTTTATCTCTAGGATAAAGACTGGTCCTCTGAATGGATCCCTTTACGAAATACATAAAGCTTCACCACGAATTGCAATACTTCATCCAGAGGATAAAGTCTGTTCCTCTGAATGGATCCAAATAAATATGAACATTAAAACAGAAAATATGAAGGTTAGCGGTAGTTCAAGTTAGGTAGTAGGGGTAGAAAAAAGTAGAGGGATGGTTCCTTCAAAAAAGCCAAGACTTAATTCCTTTCTGTTCCTTGCCCCCCCCCCCCCAGTCCTTTCCTGCCACAATGATCTTAATGTTGACAGTGTGTAAAGCCATAAGCAGAAAAATAAGAAAAAAAGAGAGAAGGAAAAGTTAAAGCAATGATAGGGTATTATCTTAACTTAATATTAGGTTGATACATGGTGCCCACTTCGTACTGGGAAGTAAGCTCCAAACTTCTGAGGTAAGGGGGTTGCTGCTGGAAGGACTCTGGTAGCATGCTCTGTGAAGTAATTAAATTTATTGGTGTCATGGGAGATAGCATGGACAGCTACTGTGTAGTTTGCATTCTGGATAAATACTGTCTGTTGGTGGCTAGTGAATTGGTGGTCCAACCTATGTAGGAAGCTGGGCAGAGGTTGCATTTTAACTGCTATATTACACAGGTGGTATGTTCTACAATGGGAAAGCATTCCCCAATGACTGGTTTGGTGAAGGTGATGGAAATGTGAGGTACATCTTGGAATGGGGTTTATTGCATGGAAAAGAGTCTTGGAGCTGATGGGACAGGGAAGACCATGTTTGTGGATTAGGATCTGTGAAGGTTAGGAGGTCTGCTGAAGTAAATTCTGGAAGGGGCAGGGAGGATTTTGAGGACAAAGAATCTCATTTCTGGACAGGTTTGAAATTTTATATATGAAATGTTAGATTATTGATACCACCTTAGTCCAAACTCCATACGTCTGTACTGACCTACTAGCACATTCTGAAGATCAGACAGCCCCCCGGCCTCAATCTCAGAATACCTGCCTTCCTAAGCCTGTTATATCCATTACTTATCATATACATTGGTAACAATGGAGTGAAAGAACTATTGTGAGGTGATATTTCTGTAGAAAGGAAAGATAAATTATACCCAGTAATCACCAAAGTTGAAGGGAAGAGGGCAGCAGCAATACAAAAAACTGTTCGGCAGTTAATCCTTTATCAAGGGGAAAGAAACGTGTGGCTGAGCTTGCGCAAGACTTGCAGTCAACACGGCCACATGATGAATCTATACACACACAGACACACACACACACAGACACACACACCTTATTTCAATTTTTTATTTATTATTGTTTGTCTTTTTTTTTTTTAATTTAAAAAAGGTCAACATTTAACCCCTCCTTTATACGTCCTATTTTTTTTATTTTGATTAATTTCTTACCTGCAGTTAATATTTCTGATGATACTATCATTGCTTCCCCAACTACCTCCAGTGGTCAAATCCATCCTACATATGACTGTGTTGGCCATAAGTGTTTGTGCGAGCTGATTCATATGTTTGTATTTTCTAGGAAAAGGGGACAGCCAAAAATGTTGTTTCTTTGTGTTTGTGAATTACATTTTTTGTTGCTGCTGCCCTCTTCCCTTTAACTTTGCTTAATGTTGGATATAATTTATCCTTCCTTTCCATATTGCAATGAAACAGTGGTCTGCAATTAATGAAATGTTTTACTTGCTGATTAAGAGTTATGACGCTGCAATGTATACATATGGGATCGATGAATTCTAAAAATAGAAACACATGGAGCACAATATTTTGCTATTGAGCCTTATTCTTGCAAGTAGGTAAGACACTTAGTGAAGAAATAGTGAAAAATAGGTAGTAAATAAGTAGTTGTTTTGGAAATTGAAGCCAGGGGGATGCCTGGTAACAAAGACATATCATAGGTAACCTTGTCTCCATCTACATACTTCAGAAGTGGTTGCAGTTACGGTTACTAAAGTTGTAGGCATTGGCATGAACTGCACTGGATAGTATAAGTTGTTAAAGCACATTACATTTAAACCAATTTGTTGTTAAGATACAAAGTTGATATATTTATGATTTGAACCCACAGTAAAACCATCTCCTAGAATTCCTCAATTCCCTCAACAGTAACCATTCTGTCAACTTCACTTGGATCTACTACCACACATCTTTCAGCGTGGACATTGCTCTATGACAGGGTGCCCTTAAACCTTCTGTTCAAATCAATCCCACTAACTTACAGAAATATCTACACTTTTCACTACAATTGGCACCTCTTCCGCACCATACATTTCCTCCTATTCAGGCTTGCCATCTGTACTGATAGATCTGTTGTGATTAAGAGTTGTTCTTTAAGCATTCACAAACCTATCACAAGCCCTCATTCTACTGATCTTGTGCATGAGCAAATCTCTTGTGATGCTGCCCACCCCCTACACAACCGCTGTTGTCCTCTTAAAATGAGACATAACCTGATATTGGTTACCAATTTCTCTCTTAGCTTAATTCCGTTAATGAGATGTGTGACATGGGCATTACTTCTATGTTCCTTCCTTGAAATGTGCACCTTTCTTCCAAAAATCCTATCAACTGCCCCCTTCCCTACCCCAACCTGAATGTCCTTCAGCAATCTGAAGTACATTTTGGATCACAAATACTCCCCTTTGGATTCTCCCAAACCTCTATATGGATTCTTTCCGTGCAATAGACCTTGCTGCAAAACTTGCGTGATTAATGGAAATCGTGATTCCACAAGGAATTGGTATCATAAACTGAAGTAGTCAAATGCAAGACACCACTAGAAATACTTTTTGAAGTGCATTTAACAGTGTCATGTTGATCCCAATTTCTGCTTAAAAATAATGACCCAGGCTGTATTACAACTGAATTACTACATGAAAATAGCACGTCTTGAGATTGACGACAGTGGTATCATGATGTCATTAGTGAATGTTGTAGCGTAATCATGATTTCTAGTAGACCCAAACTTGCTGCACTTATGTAGCCATGACGACTTATTCCACTCTGCTTACAAGGGAAATCATTCCATCATTAGTTATGATATATGCACCACTACACAACTCATTTACCAATTTACTTGCCTCCACTGCACTATTCTTTTACGTATGCTTCACCACCAACCAGCTTTCAATCAGAATGAATGTCCTCAGGCAAACAGTCCGTACATCCGAACTAGACCATCCAGTGGCAGCCAATGTAAGTTCTCACTTCTCTCACAACCTGAATAATTGTTTTACAGTAAGAGTTGTTACAGTCTTCCTGCAAGTTACCATCACTTCTGAACTCTATAGGTGGGAACTAGCTTGCCAACATATCTCTGACACCAGGCATTCACACAGCCTCATCTCCGATAAGATTCTACCAGTAAACCTATCATTGTTTATTTATCTTTTATTTGCTTAAGGGATAAGATTCTTGCTTTTACAGATTTTGAAATTATTGGAAATGTTAGTGCAATCATGATGAGAAGCGTTCTATCCGTAGCGTCACTGACGTCTGATGCATGTAGCAGTATACAGGGTGTCCACAAATGAATATCGGGGTTTTAATGCTTTATAAGATTTATTACATTATCCTTACAGTTATAAATGATTAGTCAAATGAAAGAGCAACTCAAACAGTTTTATATACAAGCTTACAAGTGTTCTATGTGGGCACCATTTGTCACACGGCACACATCAAGTCTGTAGCCGAGTTCTTCCCAAACGTTGAGCATTGTGTCTTCAGTAACTGTTGCAACAGCTGCTTCAATCCTCTGTCGTAATTCAAGGAGGTCGGCTGGTAACGGAGGCACATACACACGATCCTTGATGAAACCCCAAAGGTAGAAATCGCATGGCGTTAGGTCAGGTGAACGTGGAGGCCACGCATAGCAAGCTCTGTCATTGGGCCCCTTGCGGCCAATCCAGCGGTCGGGTACAGTTACGTTCAACCAACCGCGTACTTCGTTATGCCAGTGAGGTGGCGCACCATCTTGCTGGAAAATGAAGTTCTCTGGTTCATATTGTTCCAACTGAGGGAAGAGCCATTGCTCTAATGTATCAAGGTAAGAAGTACCAGTTACAGTCGGTTCATCAAAAAAGAAAGGTCCGTAAACTTTCCGCCGGGATACGGCACAAAAAACATTGATTTTAGGGGAGTCTCGTTGCCCTTTTACGATCTCTTGAGGATTTTCTGAGCCCCAGATCCGCACATTATGAGTGTTAATATGTCCACTGAGGTGAAAGGTCGATTCATCACTGAAGACAACATGATGTAGAAAATCTTCATCGTCATGTAACAACATTTCGTTAGCGAATTTGGCACGTAAACCATGGTCTGCAGGCTTTAGAGCCTGTAACAACTGTAAACGGTAAGGACGTAGTTGCAAGCGTTTCCTTAAAACTTTCCAAACAGTCGACTTAGAAATTTCTAATTCGCGACTAGCCTTCCGAACAGATTTCTTTGGGCTACGAGTGAACGACTCTCTCACTCGCTCAACAGTCTCTTTGCTAACTCTTGGTCGTCCCGCGCTCTTCCCTTTACAAAGGCAGCCTGTATCTTCAAACTGATGATACCATCTACGGATGTTATTGTCACTTGGAGGATCACGCCCAAACTTAATGCGGAACGCACGCTGCACAGTAACTACAGATTCAGTCTTTGCAAACTGTAAAACACAAAACGCTTTCTCTTCACTAGTCGCCATCTTTGCTACTACCGCATTCTAGCGGATCGCAGCGGAAACATTTCACGCACATGTGCACTAGTGCCAACTGTTTGAGTTGCTCTTTCATTTGACATATCATTTATAACTGTAAGGATAATGTAATAAATCTTATAAAGCATTAAAACCCCGATATTCATTTGTGGACACCCTATATTATGATTGGTTTTATTTCTTGTTTTGGCGCAACATGATATTTTTTTTTAAAGAGATAAAAGAATTTCGAAACTTCATTGTAAATTTATGGGTTCAGAACTGAAGAGTATGGGAGGACTGAAATTAGGACTTCTGAAATATTCTTAACATGGATAAAGTTATGCCTAAACAGATGTTACTATCACACATATATATGTAGTAAGGGAGAAAATGTTTTTTTTCGCAAAATGGGACTCAAGAATTGGAGTAAAAGTTCCGTTAGAGCTATATCAAAATGTTCATTAATGAGCAAAAAAAATCTTTGTACTGCAGTTACTGTTTTTTGTGAGGAATATCTAGTCTCTCTAAAGTAATAAGAGTTATGATGTTTTTCTGTTCTCAGGGAGCAAATTCTGACCATCCTTATGGCTACAGCAACATGAAGTATGTAGCATCTCTCATCTCTGGAGTGGGAATCTTTTGTGTGGGAACTGGCCTATCAATGTATCATGGCATCATGGGTCTCATCCATCCAGAGCCAGTCGAGTCTCTCTATTGGGTATGGATAGAAAATGTTCAGCTTTGCTGCTGTTTTCAGAAATGTGAGATTGAAAACCTAAATTATAGATACTGCTGTTTACTAAATATATGTTTCATCATTCCCATTTAATACAAAGAACTGCATATAAATGACAGTATAATAGGTTAGTAGAAACTCAGGATTTTCCTGAAAATTTACTAATGCGGGGTTTCAACCCATATTGTGGGTCTGATTTGTAGCTGGAGGAGAGCTTAGTGGAACAGAAAGGTAAATAATAGAGCTGAATAAATTTATTTGAAAATCTTGTCACTTTTTGTTAGCAACAAGAATCAGTTAAGTTTGCCTTAATAAAGGACAGTTAGGGTAAAATTAAATAAAAATTATTTTCCCCAGCAGCTCATATTTGTCATTGTTCATTCTCTGCAGCTATGATAGATTCACTGATTCTAATGAAATCAATATTTGCCAGTCCTGTTTTGTGAAATTGAAATTATTGTAGAAGATCCTGTATTATAGCTCTTAAATCATTACAGCACGGTTAAATTTTTGTTTCTCCTTCTATGGTTGACAGACAATAACATGATTGTTGAATAAATTGAACTTGCTTCTCACTTTTTTTTTTTAATACTGGGAATTGAGAAGACATATCTATGAAAGTTGGCTGCCAGCCTCCAGCTTGCATCATCTCACTACTACTGAAGAAGGGCTATAGGCTCAAAAAGTTTACTCTGTGTCGGTACATGTTTTTTCTGTGTCTTGTGGCTCGGTCCAGGGAGGGGAGGAGTTGGCTTGAAGCCTATGCTAGGCTACGTGGGGGGAGGGGGGTTCCGAGCCAGACCACGTAGCTATCCATTCATAACATTTTTCACAGTTAAAATGAGGAACAGAACTCACAACAGCATGTGAATATTTATTTCCCTCAGTTAATTATCTTCGTATGTAATTTACAATAGTCTGACAAGAGAAAATAGTACAAAATGTCTTTTGGAATCAAAAGGGAAAAAAGCTACTTGGGGGGTGGCAGGGGGGATAGAGGCAAAAGCCACGTAGGGCTATGTGGGGGGAGAGGGGGTATTCACAGGAGGCCAAAATGGAGCTACGTGGTTTATGCACGCTCCCTAAGAAATGGTTGTGACTTTATTATACAGATAAGCATGATATGATTGTGAATGGTGTAAGGGAGACAGGGAATAGGTGTTCACTTCCTTTGTAGTTTGAACCATGGGATTAAATTAAAGTCTTCAACTGGGAAGAGCATATAATTAATGTTGTTGTTGCATTTAAATTTATTTTTCCGCTAGTAACTATGGTCTTTGACACCAGTAATTTAAAATTTTCAGGCTTTTTTTATACTTGGTGGATCAATGATGTCAGAAGGTGCAACATTATTGGTAGCTGTTCAGTCTCTTCGTAAAGGAGCGGCTAAGAACAATATGACATTCTGGGAGTATGGTGAGTTGTCGGTTGTTGTCATCAGTTGCTTTTTATAAACACCTTTAGCCATAAAAATACACTACCATGAACATAACCTAATATCAGTCTGTCCTTCCTGCTGTAATCCCTTCCTGACCATCCAGATTTTAGTTTTCCTTGGTTTCCTTAAATTTTCCCAGGCAAATGGCTGAATTCCTTCTCATGTCTTGCTCCCAGTCCTTTTCTGCCTCTAATGACCTCGATGTTAATGAGGCATACAGCAATAAATACATCTAAGAAAAAAAATACATTTCATGATGCAGGAGAAGTGGAAAAGGAAAAATATTTGTTACATGCCCTTTTGTTTTGCAAAACAATTTTCTTATTAAATCATTTTTAAATACATTTAAACACTTCATTTGTTTGATTATTTAAGAGAACTATAATTTCTTTATAGAATTACAGCAAAAGTACATAACAGAAAAGAATCACGTATCATAGGAAATGGATAATTTACATAGCAATGATCATGACTTCATTTTCAATTCTATGCTTGAGGTAAGTCCAAGCTTTTGACATGATACGTTTATGGTTATTAGGCAAGTAAATCTGTTGGGTTACTCACAAATGTGTTACGCTTAAGCATACTAGTGAGCTAAACTAGTTTCTAAGTTATTACAT
This sequence comes from Vandiemenella viatica, assembly GCA_031002005.1. Lineage (NCBI taxonomy): Eukaryota > Metazoa > Arthropoda > Insecta > Orthoptera > Morabidae > Vandiemenella > Vandiemenella viatica. The sequence goes on from JARYHS010008074.1 coordinate 55,923,023, forward strand.
AAATTATATATAAATTGTGTGTCATAATTTACAAAGTCAGCTAAAATATTGCAGGCTATTATATTATTTCTAAAATCTAGGTTTCTCCCTCCATACTTATCTAAAATCGATAATTGAGGTATAATTTTAAAGATTAAGTTCTCCACTTGGTAATGTTATTAATTAAGAAAGGAATTTTTCAAAATTCAACCTTGTAAATGCCAAAATCATAAACAATCAAGGTCACAGGTATGCGATAGTTATGAGTCAAGCTGCTATGCTTCACTGGCTTCTATTAAGAGTGAGGGAATTGCTGCTGGAAAGCAGCATCATGTATCAAAATATTCGCACTGGCCATGATTGCATTACCACAAAATATTTCAGTTGGCAAATAAACAATTGCTACAAAATGAGATAGTTCACACCTAAGCTGCTAATTTCTGCTGGCGTTGATAAGGAGTGATCTTATTACTGCTAGATAGCTGCACAACACATCACAGAAATATGGATAATCTGCGTGTGTTTTCTATATTGAGAAGCTTTTTTGGATATTTTTGTTTCTGTTAAGGAAATATTTCATCATTTCTAATTGTTTCACAAGATGGTGTGATTTGCTACTGTGAAATTTCTGTTTATTCTAGTTTTTTAGTCATTGGTAGATTGTTTGACCCACCTAATAGATGGTACCGAGACTTCGTATATTTTTATTAATGCAGTTGTCACGGCTGGCTGGTAAACGTGTTTACCTTCCGTTCAATCTCTTTTAATCGATTAAATAATCATTTTATGATAGGATATGGAAACCTGACATACACATATGGTCAACAGATATGAAATCAAACACTTTTATTATAACAGTCTAACTAGTACAAACACGCCGACCACCAACTGACAACCAATGATAACATTAAAAAGTTTGGAAGTCATTCCAAGTGAAAAGTTTAAGTTCAAGCAAGTCTGAATGGCAATCAGTATGATCACTCTCAACAACAGTCACATGGTCACTAAACACATGGTAATTTCACTTCCAGAATGTATTTAGACAGCTCTATATTCTCTGGCTTCCATTATGAAGCAAATATAACAGCCAGCTTTTACTTTAGCGATACAGTAGTGCGAATCGTGTATCCATGTGGACCTGGTAAATCTTCATAGTACACTTGTACACAAACACACTTTATCACAGTTACTAAATGACTGACTTCCTGTGAGACTAGCATAACTACATGCCAGTCGATTAATTGATCTCTCCTGGATATCATCGATAAGTATAGTTAGCTATCTTTTAATAAAACCGCTCATCACTACATAAAGGTTGCTGGTATACTGTTTTGTGACACTAAGTACCTAATTTAGTTTACGATCAATTATTACGAATGAGCTTGTTCGTCTTTCAAACTACTATAAACTGTCAACCACACATTCATCATATATCATTAAAAAAAATTCACATGGGCCATCTAGTTACATAAAATGCCATTTCCTATATATGTATATATATATTATATCTCCCCCCCCCCCCTTCAAAATAATCCAAAAAATCTGAAGCACAAAACCCAAAAACATCCGCAATTCTGTCTTTCCCACCCTGTCCTGTGTGTCTGGTATTTCTGAACCAGATTAATCTTCACAATTATGACTTTCTCCTATCTTTCCCTGAAATGTGTTGTATTCTCCCCACTATCCTTTCCACATTATCTTTAACAGGCCACCTAACTTAAAAAGTGTACTTCTGTACAAATACCACCTCTCTAATGCTCCTAACTCACCCTACAGCTTCTCCTGTAATTGGCCTCATTGAAAACATGCTACATGCAATATGCATCTGACCACCACAACTTACCGTAACCCTACCACTGGCGAAACCTACCATGTTTACTCCCAAAATCGAGATCACAACTCTCGTGGACTCAATAACTGTTCCATAGTTGGAGCCATCAGAGTAATCCCCATCCGAGCTCCATTGGTGAGAATTGATCTACTATCACATTCTGGATGTCAGACACCACCCAGGCCTCAATATAAAATAATACTCACCTTTCTCAACCTGGTAGACCAATTGCTTCCAAGTTTATTTTATTTATATGTTTTTTCATCATCATCTTTTATTTATCCTTTAACATAATTTTTGAACACTTATGTGTGCTATTTTTTAAGATTAATTTCTTTCCCACAAGTAACATTTCCAATTATATTGTTTTTGTAAGAACGAAGACTTTCCCGGCGTATGACTGCAATGTAGTCTTCACGGGTGTAGCGCCGAATTTTGTTGTGGAAACACAATATTTCGGCGGCTAGCTCCGCCGTCTTCTTCAGGAGTGGAGACATCTGCACTGGTTGGCTGACCCATAGATGCCAGTATCTGTGGGTCAGCCGACCAGTGCAGATGTCTCCACACCTGAAGAAGACGGCGGAGCTAGCCGTCGAAATATCGTGTTTCCACAACACAATCCGGCGGTACACCCGTGAAGACTACATTATATTGTTTTTGTCACCCCACCATTTTCACTGTATCGTAATCAAAATCACTGTTTGTATGGCTGTGTTGACCGTGATTGTTCACTCGAGCTCGGCCATATGTTTCTACTTTCATGAGTATGTACATGGCTCAAAATATTGTGTTTTTTTTTTTGTGTTCGTGAAGACCTTTTTGTCACTGCAGTCCACCTTTGTTAAATTTTTGACAAATGCTGTGTCTATTTGATATTTCTTTTCCATATTATCACGTCATGGCATTTCTTACTGCTTCCTAGTCCCATTGAACAGTCCCAAGGCTCTTTCCCATTCAATAGACCCTGCTACAACATGTGCAACATACGGCATGCCTCCACCACTTTCACCAACCCTGTAACTGGTGAGAGCTTTCCTATCATTGGACACACCACCTGTGAAACCTCCTATGTGTTATACCAGCTAACCTGCAAACATTGCGTGGCTTCCTGTATATAATTTACTATGAATGCATTAGCCATAATAACGAATGGCCACCGACAGACAGTATTCACTCGGAATCCAAAACATCCAGTAGCTGTCCATGTGATTTCCAATGACACCAATAATTTTAATTCTTGTTTCATGGTCCGTGCTATCAGAGTCCTCCCAAACAGCAGCAGCTCCTCTAATCTGAGAAGGTGGGAGCTTGCCTACCAATATAAACTGGGCACAAGGCAACCTCCTGGTCTCAAATTGAGATAATATCCAGTCAGTACTTTTCCTTCCCTTCAGCCTCACCTTCATCCTCACTGTCTAAATTAAACCACCACATACTAGAGGTTATGTTTAACTGCATAGATTCTTTGATTTGTTTATTTTATTTGCTTATTTATTTATTTTTGCTTTCTCAGATGTATGTTGTTAAGATTTTACTTCATTATTCTGCTCTTTTCAGAACATTTTGCATAGCACGGGTACTAGCTACAATTCACTATCCCTCTCTCCCTGTCCTATGTTTGAATTTAACCACGCCACATTCTTGACTAACAGTCATTCTGTGAGAGTCTCCTACAACTCCACCCTCCATAACATTCTCCTATTAACAAAGGGCCAAGACCCAAAATATAATGTTATTTGCGTTCTTGTCTTTTTTATGTTTTCACACCATGCATCCATCATCAAAGGTAAGTGGTGGTTAATTTCGATATCCTATTTTGTAATTCCTTTTCACTACTTAGCATCTATTATTTCTAAGATAATGTCACTGTATATTTAATCTGTAACTTTATCGACAGTGCTGCGTGGGCAGGACCCAAGTGTCAATGTGGTGCTGATGGAGGACCTGGCTGCAGTACTGGGTGTGAGTGTGGCAGCAGCTTGCATGGGCCTGTCAGTCTACCTCGGCAGTCCAGTGCCAGATGCTGTTGGATCCCTGCTAGTCGGTGGAGTGTTAGGTGGTGTTGCATCATTCCTCATCTACAGCAATGTCAATGCTTTAATAGGCAGGTATGAAGACAGTCACTAGCTGAGTGTATTGGCTACATAGTTTTAAGTCCACAATCCATAATTGGGAAGTCTTGTGAGAAACTGATAAAGATCTGCAACTGTTTAAACAGTTCTGGTCTACAGTCATTATCTTCCTTCTCTGTCTTTCAAAGATAGTGCCAACTCTAATGGTCTCAACAAGGTTTAATCCAAAGTAACTCTAGTAAACAGAACACAGACTCTGTGATAAAGTAATAGCAGAAATGGGGCAGTAATTTTATTTATTATAAGGCTCTCTTATGAAACTTAACACAAATCTTCAGTATGATGAGGTGTTCCAAATGAACAAATTATCCAAGAACCCTCAGTTTATATATATATATTCTCTTATCCAAATGTTTTTAAGGGCACATCACTACTAGGTCATATAACTAGTTCCATTGTTACTGCAATTTTGTCTTAGTGTTTGTATGGTATGATTTTCATAGTATATCGGTTTCACTAAGTATAGGTGACACAGGATGGTCATAACACTTAATCGAAACCAGACAGACTTAAAATGGTGACACATTTCCCCACCCTTTCTTCCTCCCCTATGAGGCCCTACAAGGGTCAGCAGCCTTTACTCTTATAATTGCAATTACTCAACATGATAGAGAAAATACCAAGCATGGTGGGTCAGTGGTAACGCTTTTAGGAAGATGCAGATTCTAATCCCCATCTGACCATTCAAATTTTGGTTTTACTTGGTTTCCAGATGAATGATGGGATGGTTTCTTCAGAAGGCCATGGCCGAATTCCTTTCCATTCCTTGGCCTCAGTCCTTTCCTGCTTCTAATGACCTCAAGATCAAGGGTGTAAAGTCATAACAAAAAAAGCATGATAAAATCGGGCCAAGTGAGGGCAAGCTGATAATTATAATTTAACTAATCAAATATTCCCAATTAATTGCCAAAAGCTGAATACTCAATCTTTTATGAGGCTTCTAATGCTGCCACCTACCTTCTGCCCTTCTGGAATTCAAATAAACTACATCTCTCTTGATCCCTCTCCTCCTCATTGATTTTGGTTATATTCTCACCTATTTTGTCTTCAGTGTCTACATAGAGTCTGGTTTTCTACTGGTTTGTTACATTCAGTTGGTTACTATGTCTGCCCACTAATTCTAGTGATATTGTTTTGTAAACCAGTTACAGACAGAGCAGCATGTAACGTCTATTAGCACAATGGTGCAAAAAACATCAAGTGATTATTCCATAGTAATAACAATTCTCTAATCTTACTAAGCATGAATGAATACAGCATGCTTTTACCAAAAAATATAACATATTTGTAGTGCCGGATCTAGGGGGAGGGTAGAAAACTGAAGTGCTTGTCCCGGGCAGCAACTTGAGAGGGGCGGTAAAATCGTGTTTGAATGGCAGTGATTTTACTCGCAGTGACTTTTTTCTTAGCTCTGCTACCACCCTATGTGATGCACAGCAATGCAGCGACACTCTTAGTCAGGGAGGCAACAATTGCATTCGCAAAATAAAGTTTTAATGGGTGGCATCTCATAGTTTTCGCTCCGCCTCGGAGGATTCTTAGATGTGCCACCACATCTTTGGATGAAATGGCATTGATTTTTAAAATAAAAATGGAAAAGCAGAAATAAAATGGAAGGTTTTTTCACTATCAGAATGTTGGGAAGTAACTTGGATAGGATGCAAACTTGGATAGAGAGTTGCCTACTATATAGGGAAGAGGTGAGCACACGTCATTGTAAAGATTGCTTTTTCGATACAAATCCTTTACTGTGAATATAGAAAGCAATAAATAAGAAAATGCAGATAACAGTAGCTTAATGACTGGCTGTAGTATTGGAGGCAATATAAAAGTTACAGGTGACCTGCGATATGCATTGATGAGATCAGTAGATTTTATAGGTTTACAAAAGAATAAGTTACTGGGTACAGGTATCATTATTCGTGAACTTAGCAGTTTACTATGTTTATGGAACTGGACTTTTTTAAAATAATGGAGACAGTCTAGAAAAGAGGAGTACTGGAATTTTGTTTGGAGTTAGTGTTGCAGGGGTGCAGCTTAAAACCTCTTTGGAAGACAATGTATCCTACTTTTAAAAAGGTTAAATTATAATAAGATATGCTACTTTTTATCATGCTTTTCATATATGTTAGTATGACAAGAATATAGCTTGATGTGATACTTCACTATGAAGATGTGATACTTCACTATTAACCGTAGCTCCATAAAACTTGATTTTTTTTTTTTTTTTTTAACCTTTCACTTAGGCACTGTTGTTCTCCCATATTCTTTAATAAATCTGCTATCTCAGATTTGTTTAAATTTATTTTTCATAACTTCGGTGCTTAAATAGTAGACTTTTGGCCTTCCTATTGAAAATACTATTTGAATTTGCACAAATTATGCAAATTCATGAAATAAGAAGAGAACATGGACAGACTGTGTTGTAAGTAAATGCTAAATAAAATCAAATGTTTATTGCCTTCGACATTTTAAGCAGTTGATTAATGTTTAATTTTATCATTTTTTAGACCAATAGAATATATTGGACTGAACATTTAGAGGAGTTCATGTGATGGATATGTTACAGCTCATTTATCTGTTATTTGTTTTTGGTTTTAATAAATGGACAAAAAGGATTTTTACTTTCTTTGCTCAAATACTTTCCAATTTCTAGGTCAATACCACAAGAAAGATTAGAAAAAATAAATGCCGAGTTGGAATCTGATGTGATGGTACGAGCAATTCACGATGTAAAGGGAATAGACATTGGAAACGCTCTTGTCCGTTACAAAGCTGAGATAGATTTTGATGGAGGAGAACTGACAAGGAGTTATCTGGACAAACAGGACTTAAATGTGATGCTAGAGGTAAGATTTGGAGCTCTATCCACGAAATAAATGTTATGAATTTGGTATGCATGTCATGTATTTGGTGCTGTATTCTATTATTATTTCTGTGCAGGAGATGAGGTCATTGAAAAACATAGAAGAATTGGAAGGATTCATGCTGAAGCATGGTGAAAATATTGTTGACATGTTGGGTGCAGAGATTGACAGAATTGAGATGAAGTTAAGAGTAAGTACTACTTTATAAATGCTTCATGTTTTGTGAATTCTTGTAACCATCCCATAATTTTTTCTTTTAAATTTGTCATGAAAGAAAACAAAAACAAAAATTTTAAATTTTTGCATACCACTAAATTCAAGATCAGTTGAGTGTATGGGGTATTTTAATAGGTTGTAATTGTTGGAAAAAATTGTGATTTGTTTTATTGTGAAGCTGTGATTGAGATCATTGGAGTATTTTTTTTCTTTTATTAGCACACATTTTTACAGCCTAGTATCTAGAAAACTAAAATAGGCCTTAATTTAACACAACAGTTTTACATTTGATATTTCAACAGATAATATTTCACAATGATAATTTCAATTTTTGGTTATGTATGGCTTTGGCAATATCTGTACAGGTCTTTTCTTGTTGGGCACAATACATACGATTGTTCCGCTGTTAACATATATTATAACTTTCTAAACTTGCTGCATTTTGTCATAATTGATTTATTATAGTGTTCTAGTTTTGTATGGTGTCTGCAGTTTCCTGTCCACTTTATGGTTAGAATTTTTATATTTCACTTTGTCACTTCGTACGTCTACCACTACTTACGTTACTAAACTATTACTACTATCTACTTACTCTACCATCTAAGAAAGCATTTTCCAGCATTGGTATCGGTGCGGTAATCCGAATTCCAAATCTCCCGGAATAGCGCACGTTCTCAGTCTCTCTGGCAGCCAAAGTGACCGAGAAGGCCGCCCATCGGGAGACTGGGCCACCTCCAAACACTGGTTGTGAGAACTAATTTTCAATGATATATATGTAATTGCAGAAGTAAGGAGTCTTTAATATCCGGCTAGTAGGTTGTTCGTTTCACAGGTGAACTAGATTAGTTTAACATCTACTGCCGGTATTTGTTATTTTCAATATTTGAACAAATTCCTATTTTAAGATTATTGGCTACATAATTTACAACTTTTACTCTTAACTAACTATTAACATTTTTTACATATTTTAAGAGATAACAATGTTTTACTTCAGAAGCGGCTCGAGACTGCAACTATTATCTATTATTTGTGTTATTGCAATGTCAGACCACATTTTATGCATCGGACTATAGTTCATGTGAGCACTAGTAAAGAACTTATACATACACTATATACTTTTATACGTGTTGCTTCAGCAAGTTCTTGTTTGTAGGTAGAATCTCCAGTGGTGTTGCTGCGAAACGGTCCATTTAAAGTCTTTAATATGGTTTAAGCACTCCTCTCCGCAGACAGCTGGTTGCGTTTTCAGCACGATATATGATCGCTGATTGAGTGCTTAGACACGCATTCGCTTGTGGCAGCTCTCGGGTGTTACTCTGTGACGTCATAGTCGGCTTGACTTGGCCTTCCTCTTGCTGTCGCTAAACTTTGCATGAATCTCTCCTTTTGCAGTTTGGATATATTTGCGTCACTTCGTCTAGTTTGCGCCAAAGTTGCTCATTTTTTAGTATGTCTTCCGTTTTCATGTTTCTTAGTTCATGAAATCCTTCGTTTCTGGCTTCTGCCATTTGTGTGCAATCCCAGACGATGTGTTCGGGTGTACCCTCTTCCCCGCACTCACACAAGCTTGTGTCTTTTAGTCCTCTTTTATGTAGTAGGCTGGGATATGGCCCGTGTCCAGTGATGTAATGAACAAGTCCGGTTGACGGATCTAGGTGACGAAGGTTTAATCTCTCTTGAATTGTTGGCCAAATATTGTAGGTTCTCCTGCCAGTCGTACTACGCGACCACTGTTGTTGCCATTCTTCCATCAAGACTGTTTTTATCTCCCGTGCTTCTGTAACCGGTCTTCCTAAAATTTGTTCTACTTTTCGGCGTCACCGGTTCGTAGCCAATAGTGTGCCCCTCTCTTTCTAACTTCTAGGTCAAGTGGCCAAACGCCCAACGCAACCAGCAGAGAGTCGGTCGCTGTTGTGCTATATGCACCACTTAATCTTATCAGTATGCTTCTTTGTACGCTTCTTAGTGCCTGGCGAGGTTTAACTTGTCGTAACTTATGCGCCCAACTGCTAGCAGCATATCCCACAATCGAGGATAATATACTGTCGTGATACCTCCTTATTATGGACGTTGGAAGATGAAATCTTCTTTGCCCAATACTGATCAGTTTGTTCATCACTATTTTGGCACGACTGCACACCTCCGTTATATGGTCAGTAAAATTTAGTCGCTCGTCTAGCGTGACTCCCAGGTATTTACAAGTTCTAACTCTTTTTATGGAGACGTCGTTAACTTTTATTATTGGATTTCGCTTGGGGCGGCCACTGAGAACCATGAATTGAGTCTTGTGGTGCAAGGGTTAATTTCACTTTGGAGCACCAGTTTTGTAAATGTCTTAATGCCATTCTGCTTCTAGTCTCTACTTCGTCCCTTGTTCCGCCTTGTATCAGCAGTAGAAGGTCATCCGCGAAGGCAACAAGCCCCAGGAGTCCTTCTTGCCCAATCATGCTTTCTATGGCCATTTCGAATGTTACGTCCCAGAACACTGGTCCACACACCGATCCTTGCGGACAGCCTTTAGTTAATTTTTTCTCTATACACTCGTGGACATCTCAGTTTGGCAAATCGGTTTTTACAGTAGTCGCGTAACGTTCCATAGAGGTTACTAGGAATTCCTATTTCTCGCAGGCGGCTAAAAAGAGCCGGCCACCATAAGTTATCGAATGCTCCAGCAATGTCGACGGCGATAGCTATTACATACTTGCTATTACTACTTTTCACTAGATGCACGGCCTTATTTATGGCATCGTCGGTCGACCTACCCGCTCTGAAACCAAACTGATGTACACTCATACCATACTTTTTCCTGTGTTCCTGTAGTTTCCATACTAAAATTTTTTCCTGCACTTTTCCAAGCACATTTAGCAGACAGATCGGCCGATAGGATTTAGGATTTAATGGATCCTTGTCGTTCCCCTTCTTTAGGATCACCACTTCACTCTGCTTCCAGATATTTGGAACCCTGCCTTGCTGAAGGCCCATTTATTAAATAGTATGCAGAGTGGTAAAGTCAACTGGACCACTAATGCCTGGAGCACTTCAGCAGCGATTCCGTCCGGTCCAGGTGTCTTTTTCCGCGACATGGCGTTAATCGCTTTAATTACTTCGTCTGGTGGTCACATCATCCGCTAAAGTAGCTGAGGTATAAATTTCATTGTGACCTTTACGGAGATTTTTCTTGCTCTAAACTTTCACCTACTGCCTCATCGTCGGGTAATAGTACTATTAGCAGTTCTCAGCTGTTGCTCTCCAATTGGCCGTCATGGTCCCGTCTGCCCTTCTTACGGTTGATAGTGTAGTCGGTGGTCTCAATTTCGCTAGCTGCGATCTTGTAGGGGACGCCCCAGGGATCTGACTTTAAATTAGCGTTTACATAAGCCTCCCAACTCTGCTGCTTTGTTTTATTAGCAGCTCTTTAAAGGCAGTCTTCCTTTCCCTGTATCTATTGAGAAGCAAGCACCTATCGGCAGCAATCATGCACCGTTGGTACTCTTTTCTCGCCTTCCTCATCTCCGATCGTAGTTTTTTGCAGTCGGTCGCTCCACGGTATGTCTGTAGTATTTCGCTGGTCTTTTGAGGGGAATGGCCATTTTCATTACGCGCTTGAATTTCACGCGTGATCCCTCTTGCTATGACATCTACCATCATTACCTTCCAATAGATCCACTGGTAGAACGGAATTCATCTCTTAGTTTTGCCCCAATCTGCCCTACGTAAGTTATATTTTTTCCTTGTGTCGTTAATTTCATTGATTTGCAACCTACCTTTGGCCAGATCAAACAGAATCAAGTTGTGGTCACTTGTAGTTTCGTTTTCAACCACCCTCCAGTTTCTGGCTAGGTTTCCTGCCAGCTGATTGGTCAGCGTTACATCGATATTCGATTTTGCACCTGCTCTATTACTAAACGTTGGAGCATTATTAGGGCAGTTCCTGACTTCCAGGCATAACTCATTTAACAGTTCCTCTACCATTAAGCCTCGTTCATCCGTTGTATCACTGTACCAGAGCGGGGAGTGTGCATTTATATCTGCTGTTATAATTATCCTTTGATCTTGTAACTCAGTGCAAATTTTTCTTATTTTATTTAGATAAGCATCTATAGGGTCCTTATATTGGCAGTACATCGATACCAAAGTAACGCTAACACCACCCGGTATCGATCTCTGCACATGCTGTGTGCTCATCACAGTATTGCGATATTTTGGTTACAGTTAGTTCTTTGTTTAGTACAATGATTCCTTGCCATAGGTTTAGGTCCACTTACTATGGTTTGTGAGGATACTGGCATGTGTGGTATTATGTCCGCCCTTAGAGTAAGGCTCTTGCACACAGATAACATCCCAGTCATGTTGCGCAGCAAGATTCCTTAGCTCATGCAGGACCATATTTGTCCGTCTTGCATTAATTTGTGCAACTTTGATTGTACCTTTCATCTATGGGTGTTTAGTGTAACCATTACTCTGAGGCCATGGAAGTTTCGCGTCGAAAACTATCCTTCCATGAGTCATCACAAATTGTTTATATATTTGGTCCGGGTCAAAAATCTCATTTCTGCTGTTGAATAATTTTTTAACTAGCGTCAACAACTGGGCTGGATCCGTGGGTAAGTTGCTGGCCTTGAGTTGTATTCTGTCCACTGCTTCAAGTTGGGGAAATGTGACAGTTTTCCCTGCTGGGTGCAGCATCCTAGTGAGGTGCCTAAGCGCCATTGCCAACACATGCTCTTGTTCTAATCTGCTAATTTTTACCGTGTTCTCAAGGTCTATGTATATTTTTGTGGGATCTAACGCAGCTCTTTTTTCAAACTTTGTTTGCAGTGATATTTTAGGGTGTGTAGATTGCGCTGCCGTCGAGCTTGCATCGACCAAGTTAGGCCCTTTACACCAACCAAGTCCTGCCCTTCTTCCTGGGTAAGGAGGAGGTGGTAACAGTTTGTGTGATTGTATCCTTCAGTCTGGTTTTTATTTTTGCGTATTCTTCGATCTGAACTGCAGTGTCTTTCGCTATGTGTTTCGTCTCTACGTATTCTTCAGTCTGAACTGTAGCATCTTTCGTTGTGTTTTGTGTCTCTGCGACTTCTCCGTCTGTACTGCTGAGTCTATCATTTTTGGTGCTAAGTCTCGGCCTTGTTTTTTACTTCTAAAGTTTGCCGCTCGTTCTGCATCCCTGCGCTTCCGTGACGGATTTTTATTTTTTCTCTTGTTTGTTATTACTATCCCATGTTTATCATACATAGGGTTTTTTTCAATCCCTTTTGCTGTTTTAACTGGCTTATCCATAATCTATTCGGCTGATCATACGCTGAAGGAGCATCTGATAGGTTAGACACTCCTTCCTTTCTTTTGCACGTTTTACCTCTCTTCGCACATGGGATGCATACAGGTGCAATGTTTTTCTTTTCGCATTGGTCTTTCTTGTGTCCAGTCGCACCGCAGTGGCCGCATGTTGAGTCAGCTTGCTGACAGTGCTTGCTGACATGACCCCAATCACAGCACCTTACACAGTTCGGTACTGTAATGTAATCCTTAGCCGTCACAGCTGAAAATTCAAATGAATATTTTTTTCTGTTCCAACAACATATTTCTAACTTTTCCACTAACTTCCACTACATGATGGACGGTAGCCTTATTTCTCGGACCTGTTTTAAATCTTGGTTTGAAACCTTCTACGAAATCAGTTCTGGCTGCTTTGTCTTCAAAATTTTGCTCATAAACAATATCTCTCAATTTCTCTGTATCGATGGAGACTGGTATATCATATAGAATGACTAACGGCTTCCGCTTCCTGGGTAATTCGCATCTCATGTCAGTATTAAGTGTCTGGTTGTCTAGAATTTTCTTTGCATCCTGCGCGGTGTTTGTCTCAACAATTACAGCTTGCTTTGTTGTCCTGACTCTGTTTATTTTTATTTTATCTTTCTGCGGCCTTAGTATCGTAGTGACCTTCTCCGCCACTTGTTTAGGCGTCTCCCCTTTTTTAGAAGAAATGAACACTGCACAAGTCGCTGTTGGGGTTTATCATACTTTTTGGTGTGTGCCTTCCACCAGTAGCTGCGACAGTAGCATAGCTATGTGTGGGTTGCACACCCCGCTTTCCTTAATTTCTTGTCTTAGTCTATTATTTTCGTTGATTAACTCCTTCAGTCTTCCCTCCATATGAGATACAGCGACTGCCCAGGACGCAAACTTATCCTTTAGCTCTCTTAGTTTTTGCTCTGATAATTTTTGGCCATGGATCTCATTTAGGTATTTAACTAGCTCCTCGTACCTCTCTCCAAATGCAAAAGGAATTGCATTTGGAACGCAGTCACTAGTATCGCTTGTCGTATTCATTCCGTTACTGAGCTCCATCTGCGACTCCTAATATGTGGGTTCATCACAAACTAAATCCATTTTGTTATCCTGCAGGCCAATTCTCAAGGCCGAAGCCTCGCTGGATCTATCTCACAATATAGCAATTATTCACAGTACCTGTACAATGCTGAAGCTGCAATGGCAGGCGTATCCGGACACTGGTAGAAACACAGAATCCACAAAACCCAAAACCAACACTGCAACAACACTACATACACTGCTAAGTCGGAGCGCACAGCACGACACGTCCGCTCACTCCGAGCGTCAACAAGCATTGGAGTATTGAAAACTAGAGTAGGTAAAAACTGAGTGTTTTAAGTTTTGGCTGTTACCTTCTACCAGTGAGAAAATACATCCTGTTCGTCAGCAGGTTGGAAGTTATACAAAAATAGGACCTCAAAAAGTGTAGGCAATCATCATCATCTTGAGCAGCTTCCAACCACTGGCCAGGCATTCTTGGAACAAAAGCCTTTCCAGCACTTCTTATCCGTCCACCATCTCTCTTCTTCTGTTGTCTTCCAGTTTCCTTCTCTTTCCTCAACACACAATTTAGCACCTTTCACTCATCTGTTACTTGGTCTTCCTCTGAACCTCTTCTGTTTCAGCTCCATATTCAGAATCTTTTTGGTATCTTCTCCTCCCCCATTCTCTTTGCATGACCATGCCACTGTAACCTTGATTTCTCTATTCTTTGTTGTATTGGGTCCTCCTTGATCATCTTGATTTTCTCGTTCCTCATTCTGTCCATTCTAATTGCTCTACACCTCTAAATCTTCATTTCCATAGTTTGCACTCTCCTTTTGTCCCTCTCCTACATCACTCATGTTTCCAATCCATACCCCATGCATAGAGCAGGTCTTATAGATTACTTCCTTACTTTTTTAATTGCAAGGAAAGGGAAAATGACTTATCACTCACCAAAGTTGAAGGCAGCAACGAGAGAAGAACATAATTACGGACACACAAATAAACTCAATATTTTGGTAACTAAACCTTATTCATGACGGAGAAAATGAGTCATGAGGCTCGGGAGGTGTGCACACGCCAAGGGTTGCTACGTGACATTTACAAAGCTAAAGATGAAGATATCCTATGCTCTACCATGGTTAAAGCTAAAACTGAAGGTTTCACACTCACCCCAGTGCAAGCTCAGTTCTTACAAGAACCAAGAATGAAACTTCAAACTTACCAAGCAAAAAAAAAAAAAAAAAATATCTCTCTGGCTCTTAAGCTCCTTTAGTCTTCCAATGGGAGTTCTTGAGGCTTTTTCTTTTTAAAGATGAAAATTCACTTCAAAGGGTGTCATTTATGGTAAAACATTGAAGTGGTTGTCATCAGACAGCAAAAGGCTATTCCAATATAAGATTTCCAATGCTGCTATGAATAGTGAAATACCCATCTCCAGTGTTGTGTGACTTCCGAAGTAAATTACTTTGAAGGAGACTGTGGAAATGTAATTTTAATCGAATAAAATATCATTATTGTTACTTTATTTATGCACCTCGTGCTTGTAGTTATTACTTTTTATAGTTGTTGAAATGAATGACTTTTTTATCTTTGTTTTTGAAGGATGTTCCATTAAGAATAATGTGAATACTGACTTATTGTAGATGATAGATTTATGGAATACATTCCTAACCCTTTATTTTTAACTTGTAAATCTAAGTCAAATGTGAATTTTTCATTCAAAAAGTAAGACATATTTAAAAAAAATATTTTCATCTGTTTACCTTAGACCTATTGTAGATAAAAAATTTATGTTAATTTTGTGCATCAATGTTAATTACTTGAACATAATCAGATTTTTGTCTAATTCTCATCACCTATATTTTTTTTAGGAGAAACATCCAGAGATACGACACTGTGACTTAGAAATCCTGTGAAAGGTTGCAGTCTTGAAGCAATTACTCATATTAGTTGAGCTGAGTGTTTTGTGGCTAAAGATTATGTCTTCTGCTGCACTTAGGTATGCAGAGATAAAAGCTGAAAAGTTAAGATATTACTTACATTTTCTTGGAAGAGAATTCCATAGTCTTGGTAGCCAAGAGTAATGTGTTGCTGTACCTGACTGCTCTGCCTGCTGCAGTATTGAAGACAACCCTGTCAGTGTTTTTGTGGAAATATAGCTAATATTCTGCAGTATTTTGTGGCTTCTAGACACTAATTGGCAGCTTTAAATGGTGAGATACAGTATTCTTGCTGTAATCTACACCAAATAGATTTTTAAAACTTTTTATTTATTCCAGCTGCTTATATAGTAATTTGTGACTCATTAAAAGCTGATGAAGGAAAAAAGTGGACAGTAATACAGATGTGGTAGATTTTTTTATCTACTTTAAAACAATTGCTTTTTTTAATCAGAATTTTGTGTTTGCGAGGCAGAGTTTAAGCTGTGATTATTTATTTAAAATTATTTGTCACAATAAATATTTATTTTTGTTTTATCTGTGACTCATTAAAAGATATGAGGCCAAGAGTATATTGCATGGTGGTGATAGAGTATCACCTGAAACTTAAACACAGTTTTGTTATTAAGGTTCCTTGAGACATTGTTTCTGAAATCAGTTTCAAGCTACCAAGTATTAGATCTGCAGTACATAAATGTAATCTTCACCTCAATTGTTAATTTCAAGATATTACTTATTTTGAAATTCACATGGCTTTTTGCATCTTTGATAGTAGCTGACATTTTTGACACTATTACAGATACGAATAAAAAATGAGGCTGCTTTCTTAATCTACATTTTTCATTGAAATGGCTTTGATTATTCATTCTTAGTAAGATCTGATGCTCAAATTAATTGGGAAGAAGATTCTGTTCTTTGCAATCATCTGGGTGATCACGTTCTGACATTTTACATTTGTCCACAGTTTTGATAATATCAAGTTACCTTTATGTTGTTTTAGAATGTCTCATAGATCATCTCAATCAGCACATCTGTAAGTTCTCCTTTAAACCAATCATTTTTGTTTTAGCATCTAGTACTCTTGCAAGTACTTCAGTTATTTTAAATGCCTTGGGACGCCATCATTTTCTATGAGGTGCATGAGAGAAAGCAGGTTTCTTTTACGGATATAGTATCCATTCATCAGAACATATATGTGAGTAAATTTTTACCATGTCTCTGAATAAATTCCTCTACATGCCATTCCATTTAACAATGACATAAGTAAATTCTTTACACACAGCATGAAGAAGGAAATGTTTCATGATATTGGGGGGGGGGGGGGGTGGGAGGAGGAGGAGAAGACTGAACCACAATTATTGTTCTGTTTTTTCAATAAAACTTTGACTTTACTGTTTCCCTTTCTGCCACCCCATCTTTCTTTACACTTAATGAAGTCCAAATCCAACACCCAAAAATTATGTTTCCCTCTATATAAAGAATTTTAACTAACGATCTAATGAATATACTTCAGTTTAGCATTGGACACCTTGTGCCACTTTTTATTGTAAGGGAGTGTACCTTGTGATTTTGTCTAAAATTAATTAATTATGAGTCTTTTGATGGAGAAAATATGAAGATATGTCATATAATGCTCTTAGGTAATTAGCAGAGTGAACATGGTGTTCATACCTGATATTTTGGCGATCAAAATATCTGTCGCTATCTGCGGGTGCGATGGGCTGACAGACTGAGTCTTTACAGTGTACGAGGTGGCCAAGCGCGCGTGGGTGATGGCACATTGCTCATTAGCTGACTCTGATAGCAACTTGATTCTGGAGTGGGATACTGCTAGTACACCATTTATATGTAAGCTCAGTTATCCACAATTTGGCACGCTATCATCAGAGATTTTGATTGATGGAATCTTATGTTTAAATACCACGTTTACATGACAAGTTATCCGAAAGCATTGCTGAGAAAGACTTCATTCATATTATTAAGATCCATGTCTTTTAACATTTTTTTAAATTGTTTTCACTGGAGCATTATCTTTGGTCATTAATTTATGTATTGTGAAAGTTACCTTCCAAAAGGTTGCTTCAATCTGTTTATTATATTTCTCAAATTCTGTCAACATTCATTTTTTAAACAAGATCCTATTTGCCATATTTTGTCCTCTTTAGATCTGTTACTCTGAATGCTACAGCATTTGTTTACTTCATGTATCTACAATTTCTTCCAATGATCTTCTTCCTGCTAATGATATGTTTTTGTCCTCTTTGCTTCAGATAAAATTTTAAATGTTTTATGGTCAGTTGAGGGGGGAGAAATGTTTTATAATTGCAGCTCCCTAATTTCATGCAAGGAAGAAAATTAAGAAGTCGGTGCCAGTTTCCAATATAATCTTCTTGGGTGTCCAGCCAGATGATGTCATAGAAACACAACACATTGACAGCTGGTTTTGCTGTCTCCAAGTAGCTTCTAGATATTACAAGCAGGGGGTGACTGCCTAGACTATGAATCTGTCACAGCCAGCTAGTAACATCTAGAAGCTACTTGAAACCTGATGGAGACAGCAGAGCCAGCTCTCGATATGTTATTTTTCTACAACACTATTTGGCTGGATACCCTAGAAGATTATATTGCATTATTATATGGGGAATGTTTCCACTCACATTACTAGTTTTTTTTAAAATTACTTATTAACATAATGATACTACTACAGTAAATATGTTATTCACACTGTTTAACTTTTTAAGACTAAAATCTTTTTTCCATAAGTGGAGCAAATAACTTTCCTGTAAAATGTTATGCAGATTCTGTCATTTCATTGTTGCTATTCCAAAAGTGGAAGATAGTGACAATATGGTGTAAATGGACCTACTCTCTAGTCAATTGTACTTCTTTCTCAATTGCTTAAGTATTGCAGTAAATATGAACAATACTTTCCAGTTAACGCATTTCATTTTTTCAAAAGGTTAGCAACTGTTTCCCAGAATTCGTTTCTGGAACCAGTTATATTAGATTTTTTTGTTCTTTTGTGGTGCAGTTTCTCTGTCTGTACACCATTTTTTTTTGTTTCGGACAGCTAATGATAAATTCTTAGCTGTTGTGATGCAACAATTGAATCAGATTATACTGAAAACAACAAATTGTGCATTGAGGCTTCTACTTGTTCACATTTTTGCCAGCTGCCCATTTTGCTGCAAATATTCACACAAAGCATTTTGAAATGAGCATTTGAATGGTTCAAAGTTGAAGCAGACCTTGGAATTTTAGTCTCATCATTATACTGTGCATACCTTAAACAATTTATTAAATAATATTCTACAGAAATTTCAGTATATCTTTTGAAACACCTTCTCATTGTTTTTTTATTAATTGACTTTATTGATATTTATATATAATAACCTTTATTTGTTTGATTACCTTACAGAACTTCTGCTGGTAGTTTCTTCATCTACTGAGGCTGAAGTTGACCTGTAATAGTGATTTATAACCTTCCTTTTTGCATTCGTTTGAATGTGTTATAAAAGGAGAGAGGAAAATGTTGAATATAACAGAAAGGTTGAAATACTTTTCTTGAACATACTAAACGTTTTTCCACGGAACAAAATTCTTGTATGTGAACTTAACTGGCAGTGTTTATAATTTTATATAGCTACCTTGTTTACTGCCTAACAGCATTTTCATTGTCACTATTACCAAAAAAATATTTTACCATTTGATTAACTTATCTACATAATACAACTTCTACTTTTTGTCTCTATCTCAGCATCCTTCATTTACCAATGTTGTTGGCTAAAGAAATTGTTGTCCTCATTGGCTAGTAAAATACCTTTATTGAAACACTATTTCCCTCATACTGCGTACTACACATTTTTACCAGATGTTTTTTTTTGTCTCCTTTTTTGCGCTGTTGCTGACTAGCAACTTTGTTTTCTGTCAACAAAATCTAAAACATTTTGCAAATACATTAGATCTAGTACATAGTTAATTTAAATATTTACATAACCTAAAGTACAGTATACAGTGGCATGAAAAAATTGATTTCTCACTTAACATGAGATATCATTAAAGGTGATCTCCTTTCAGAACATTTCATGTAGTGTAATTTTTTTTTGTTCACCTGTGTTTTTGCAAATGAAGAAATTAACTATCACGTCACTAGTTCACTAAAACCTGAAAGTCAAACATAAGCACACTAGATATACTGAATGCATTCACCTTTCAATTCAGTTTACATCTAGCTATAGTATTGTCTCATTTTGTTTATTAGGTGCAACAAAACAATTTTGTATCAGAACACTTGTTCTCTTTAAGAATCCATCAGTAAGCCATTGACAGTGCTGCATATTACATCTGTTTTAAACTCACTGTCCATTCTTTAAAAATTTTGATTGCTTACAGTGATCGTACTACCCCATTACAATTGAAAGTGGCGATTAATATAATTGTACTGAAGGTCTTACAATACAACAATAATCATAATTTATGGTTAAATTTGTGAAGATGGTAACTAATAAAGAAAATAATTAAGATATTAATATTGTACTGCATTCATTTTTCTTTTACATTCTAACCACCTACTTCTTCTTTTTTTTTTTTTTTTTAACTGCTTTAACGTCTCTTTAACAGCGAGGTCTTTAGAGACTGGAAAGGATGGGGGGCAAGGAATGGGAAGGAATTCAGCCATGGTCTTTTTTTAAAGGAAGCATCCCAGCATTTGCCTGGAGTGATTTGGGAAACCATTGAAAACCCAAATCTGGATTCGAACCGGCGTCCTCCCGAATGCGAAGCCAGAACGCTAACCATTACACCACCACGCTCGGTTTTAAAATAATAATAATTAGGCAAAATAAAAGCATTCGCTTTTTTATATAGTTAGTTTTCATATGCTCATGTTCCTGTGGCAATATAAGCAGAAACCTATTGGAAGGAAAAGATTTCTTCAGCAATGGAAACCAAGTTTGTAATTTGTGCTTTCTCCTCTCTTTGTACTATCCAAATCTGCTGGGTACAATCTTTTATGGAAGTAGAATCTTGTAGCATCCTAGCATACTTCACATGAACAAGCTTTGCCAGAGGTGAAGATCAGTAAAACTTCCTGCCAAGACCTGGATTCAAAGTGGGATTCTTCACTGGGCCACCAGACTGCTAGGTTGTGAAATGAGTCATCAGTGTGGTTATAATGAGAATAGGAATGCCAGACGGAGGAGTTATACTTTGAAGTTAGGTTCTTTGCAGGTGACGAAAGCTGTACAAAAGGATCACTTCAACTATGGCTTGTGTGGCTGCAGAGTAGTCTGAATATATCATCATGGAATAAATTCCAAAAGGTTAATTTATTTATTAGCTTTATAGTTAAAATTATTGTTTCAAATTACTGGAAGACAGAAAGCATAACTACCTGGATGTGTCATTTCAAAATAAACTCGGTTTGTGGTACACAGTGGGGAAAGGCAAAGTTTTTAAAGTTATGCTTTTTATTTGAGAAGGTAATGAGAAAATGTTCTAAGGTGTGATACGAAACAATGGTCAAGCTGTGGAATATAGTGAAATTGCATGGAACATTCATAAACAGTACCATATGAGGTGCTTAGAAGCCAAGGAGTACAAGTGACAAAAATGTACTTTTGAGAAAATCGAGTCCAAAGTTTAATGAGTACAGAAAATTCCATGTGGACCTTAATAATGCAGCCATGGTAGGTTCTTCTTTTTTCGTACTTTCCTGCGTTTATGCAGGAAATTTGAACTCATATAATGAAATCTCAACTTAGTAATAATTACCTTTTTTTGTATAAAGTGTCACTTATACCTCTTGGCCTCCAAGAGTAAAGTTGAGTTTTTAAAAAAATTAAATTAAAAACAGGTATACAATGACAAAAACCTTTATTTTTGACACATAGTAAGGTTATAAATATTAATGAAATTTATTCACTATCATAAATACCAGCAGGCTAATTAATTGTAGGATTATCATATTTTTGTCCTCTGTAATGAGAAAGGTGAAGTTAGTTTCAATATTTTCATCTGCTTCATATTCTCTCAAACTGTTAATAATTACATGTTAAAATAATATATACAAAGTTGATATAGCACTAATTTTAAGTCACACAGTAAAAGACTTGCTATAATTTTGAAACCCAAGATGCATACGATCACAAACACACAATAATCACTCCACTTGTACCCCTTGTCCTCCAAACACACGGAGTATTTTGGTCAGTGGTTTTTCTATCCCCACCAGAAGTCAGCACCTAACAATCTCCTGCTTATATCCCTTATGCACCAAACAAATTATCATATTAAGTAACTGTTTCTACACTTAACTCTCTTTTTTTTTTTTTTTAAATGTCACTTGTACCCCTTGGCTTCTAATCACCTAAGTATATGAAGGGGAAGCAGAGGTGTTGAAATTGTCATAGAATATTCTCGACAACTGAAGTTGAAGAGAAATAATTGTTGGCAAAACAAGACTATAATCAAGTAGGATTTTTAAAAGGTCAGCACCATTTGTTCATTGTTCTTTTCATGCTGTTATCTACACAAACAAAAAAGCTTTGGGAATTAGATTCAGTGTTGGAACTAGAGCACTCCACTTATTCTGCAGTGGTTAGAGATGCTGTTGCTAATAAAAAAATTAGATGACTTAAAGACATAAGATGCTGATGGTAAAACAGATAGTGAAGATAGGAAATGGAGTAAAATGCAGTATTTTCAGCTTCAGTGAAATTACATACACCAAAAACAATTCATTTACAGCTGTGTAGCTATTGATGAATTATGCCCGATTAGAACAGCTTTCCCGTTACATTCAACTTGATTAGCCGGAGAGCTAACAACTCTGGCTCTTTTCTTTGTTTTATGGGTTTTTGGAAAACTTTGTGGTTCACCTGACCCAATAGGGGGATTTTCTGGTAATTGATTTGTGATTTTAGTATCAAGAGCCTGAAGTGGTTTGCCTTGCCACCCTCTACATGTTACTCACCTTGAGGTTGAGGATTTTTTTTTTTTTTTTAATATAGGCACGTTACATGTTTGGACAGGGGTAAATCTGTGAGTTCATGTCATGTCACCTGGCAATATGCCACTTGTTGCACATAAGGCATGGGTATAGGATGCTTTTTGCAAAATCTTATATATATATATATATATATATATATATATACACACACACTTTTTATCTGATTTTGATGGAGCTTTGCATACATATACTTTAAAACAAATAGAAAAACTCCGTTTGCGTTTGATTTTCAGAAACCTAAACCCTCTTGTCCTTTCCCCCCTCACCTTAATTTCCATCACCATTGTTCATAAAAACCCATAGTTTTTATCCAATTTTGACAGTACTTAGCACATGTATTATTCAAAATAAGGCGGTCTGGTAGCTGAGCGGTTAAGGTGCTTACTTCAGGAAGTTTCTCACTCTGGTCACAGGTTCAAATCCTGTGGTGAGCAGGAATTTTCAGGGATTATATCTGATTATATGAGCTACGCCAGAACATTCTGTGGTTCTGATTCCACATTAAAATGTTGGCCCCAGAGGAAAGAAAGTGGCGTTCCCACCTCTTAAACAATAGCTTTGTACATCTCCTTCAGGAAGATCCGACAATCTTAGGGTTGTGGGCTATGTTATATTTTTAGTTTTTGAAGTCAAAATTTCTTTAGGTAATTTTTGAATGGGTAAAATCTTATGAGTTCGCATTGCTGAAAAGCTAATGTCAACAGTATCTGTTGCAGTCTAGTGGCTCAGTGGAAAAGGTGTCTGACTGATGAATGAAAGGTCTTCGAATCTCTGTCTCGTTGGGGATTTTCAGAGACCATTAGCCTGACCTTCAGCTCTGGGACAGCTTGTTGTGTAATGTGAAGTACGCCAGAACACTTCTGCGATTCAGATTCCACGCTAAAAGGAAGATTGGCCATTGTTAATTACCCCTTCACAGCGTAGTTTAAGATGGAGGTGCTACTTGGGAAAGGCATTATCGCTGTTTTGATGGCTGTGGATGCCAATAGTAGATGTTT
The DNA here is from genome assembly GCA_031002005.1 of Vandiemenella viatica. NCBI lineage: Eukaryota > Metazoa > Arthropoda > Insecta > Orthoptera > Morabidae > Vandiemenella > Vandiemenella viatica. The sequence goes on from JARYHS010008074.1 coordinate 55,946,316, forward strand.
TTATTAGGCATGTCCTACCCCTAGATAGAAGAGGATATTTTCTGTGGGGTAAGAAAGCCAACTTCAGTTATGATGAGGTCAGGATTTTGTCTTTTTTGTTTTATTAGTGGCTGTTAATGAGGGGATAAAAATAGATGACCAAAGGAATACTAAATGGAGATGCACAATGGGAAAAAACGTTAAATATTAAGCAAATAGTTGAAACTGATGAAGAGTAATGTTGAAAATATCATCTATACATTTATCAGACTGTTACTACGAGTATAATGGACAAAATGATGCAGTTTGCCAACTTAATTGAGATATACATATTGTATGTAGTTATCGGGGTAGCATTGGTTAAAGGAAGTAGTGCTACACACTGAGGTTTCCCCAATGTGTATCACAGAGAAAGGAGGAACGGGAGGAGGGGGGTTGTCATCATCCTGGTTATCAAAAACCAATATAGTTCATAATCATTTCTGAGATGGTAAAAAATAAGATCTTAACATAATAAGTGGGAGATTTTACACAAGTGATAGAGCGGAGGGGAAAGGAACCTGATATTGTGAATGTCTTGCTAATAAAGGCCAATGATAACTGTGGAGTCTCAAGTAACTGAAGGAATAAGTGATCATATTGGAGGGTTCAGCACACCAGTTAATGCCAGGATGATTCCTGCAAAAGGCTGTGGCTGTATTCCTTCTCATTCCTTGACCCCAGTCCGTTCCAGACATGAAGTCATAAGAACACAAACAAGTAAATCAGTGTTTATAGGTACAGTTATAAAAAGGCATATATTTCAGGGAAATGTTCTGTATATGAAATAAAGAAGAAGGGCAGTGAATAATAAATATGTGGATAGAAATGTGTATTCCAAAAATTAAATACAGCTAATAGATATAATAGTTACTAAATGTATGAAATCTAATGTAAAGAACTGAAAACACAGAAAGCTGCTCCATCTATGGCAACAACAAGGACTTATGAAATAACTGTCAGATTTTGACTAGAAGTGCATAAAGTTTTGTTTTTAAATAAATTTAGGTACTGGAAATAATCTCGAATATATCAGTGATTAGTGTTCCCCAGGTAGCAATATAAATGAAAATTCAGGTTCAAATAATACAATGCAAATTCATTAGAATTAACTTTATTCATATTTATTGTATCCATAATCTAATATAATATATGATAATATAATATTCCCAGAGATGTCATATGAATTGTTTCAATTCAGCTTTTAGATGTCCCTTGTCTATCTTGGGCATGTGGGTAATTGTTTCTCTGTAAAATTTGCAGTTGTGCACACATTGTTCGATTCAGCTCAAGGAAATGCTTATGTTGTTTCCCAAATTCAGATAGGCTACTATCAGTCCTCTCTGAAAACACAAAGATGAAGATACTAATTAAATCATTTACATAGTAATTTATATGACATTTAAAAATAAAAATAGCTTACCTAAATTCCTAACAAGTTTTTCCATCATCTCCTTTCTCTGCACAGCTGGCTCCATGGTGCTGTAAGCAATCAAGAAAGAGGTTAGTGGATTTCTAAGTGATAAATTTGGCTATGATTTATTGAATATCATGCAGGTATGCAACACCAATCAATATAGAGATTATAAATCAAAATTCCATCTGGAAACATGTTTCCAGACAGAATTTTGATTTATAATCTATTAACCAACAACTGCGGAAGATGGCCTACAACCCGATTTGCAATCAATATATATTTTGCATTTAAAACAGCAGACCAATCTTTAAGACAGGACAAATTTAATTGTCTTGTCAAACATACAAATTAGCTCTAGGTTTTATCTTGCTGCCCTGATTATTAAAAATAATTCTTTCAGAAACCATCAGAGCCTAACATTTTCACAATCATAAAAGTCACTTTTTTGATAACAGGAAACTGTATAATGTCTAATGTGCTGAAATCTCAGAGTAGGGGAATGGCCAGGCCATGATTTAGTAGGAAATAAGGTCAGACTTTAAAATGTCGGCTCAAGTAGCCAGTTTTTCACTAGCAATGACATTGTTTGCCCACCTGAGAGACTACTACAGCTGGATCACTCAAAAAACAAAAAAAATCCCATGCAGCATGCAATAGTTTGTATATATTGGTTACAAGCTTATGCATCAGAAAAATTGAATTCCCATTATGTGTTACATTACACTTACACACACAAAGGGTGGATCCATGGGGGAGCTCAAGCCCCCTCCCAAAAGTATCTAGGTCCACCCCCGACATAATAATTTTTTTTAGCTCTCCTGATCTTTTAAGGGCCAGCAAAATCCTGGAACTGCCCCTGCGCGCACGCATTCACACACACACACATTCACACACACTCTCTCTCTCTCTCTCTCTCTAAATGCCTTATCAGCTCTGATTTACTAGGTCAAACCCTCTAGCTTACATTTCTAAATAATTATACATTGACTGTAGCATATTTTGACACTACATTTGGTTTTGAATTTTCAAGTAGATGTTACAGTGAGAGAGCACTGTCTTCAGTGAAAACTTCAGTAATATGTCTCTAGTCTTCTTTTCCTAAACCTCCCATTACTGTCTCAGAATTTATGAAGCAACCTATATCATGTAACATGCAATACTATGAAATAAATCAACTTGTTCAATTTAATTCACACCAGACCTACGAGTTGCAACATTCACAAGCTGCGCTCTATATAAAGCACAATATCCCACACAAGGTCCTCTTTCCACCAACATAACTGCCGGTGGTAGTGAAAAAGCACTTTCACCATCAACTCACAGGCTGCTCAAAGATGCTAACTTCATTGTGCCCGACACCCTTCACCAATAGTCCTCAATATGGGAAGGAGCAACCTCAGTGTTAACACCAGAACTGGAAGCACAGAACTACAAACCTTCAAAGCAGTCTTGCTCACCATCACAACTACTGTGTCTGTAGTAGAAGAGTCAACATCACCACACCTACCAGAAGCAGACTAGACACGCTTTGATATTGTAGTGAGAAAAGGCATCACCACATTCATCTCTACAATATTAAAACTCCTCTCTTCATATCGTTCATCGATGTCGGAGAGTGGCAGCAGATGAAATAATAGGTGCTACATATTACCAAATCACAAAAGTTTCATCAAAATACCTGTAGGTACATACTGGCTGGATTATCGTTAATGATATTCCTATGTTTTGGTCACATGGTAGAAACAGCCAGGGATAATTCCCGGCACATTTGAATCCTGGCCATCAAAATATTCAGTTCATCACCAAACTGAAAGAGGACAGTTGCCTGCCCCATTTCCTGATGTGTTGCTTATAAAATGCACCGATAGTACACACAATTTATCGTAAGCCTACCCATACAAACTTGTATTTGAATAGTAATAGCTGTCAGCAGCCTATGCAATGCAACACTGCTCAAACAACTTTGTACACAAAGGACAAAGGATTTGAGACAAAGATAATCTTGTGTATGAAATGTACTCTTTCCTGAGAAATTTTCGAATAATGATTAAAAAGAATAGGTACACTGTTGACCAAACACAGAGTCAAGGAAACTTTCAAATCACTCACAAAGATTAAAAACTTGGCAGTGTTAAGGGTAACCTGGGATTTACAAACCCCTGGTGATTACTATGTACCATGTGAATATGACCATACCTATATTGTAGAAACCCAACAATGTCTTGAGCACACAACTAATTTGTGCCTGGATTAGAAAGAAAAATCAGTGGTGGTTGAACAGTGTCCAACAGGGTCATACATTTAAGCTCAAAGCTTGCCAGAAATATTTGGGACAGTGTAACTTCAGAAGCGTTGAAATCACAAGAGATATTATTTTATGTAATCGTAGGTTTTTCTGGCGAATCCGAAGCTTGAAGATCTCTCGGGCATGCGGCCAGATCAATTGATTGTGGATGAACGAATTTTCGACAGCGTAACATGCCATCATCTTCAGGTTGTGTCTTCTGGCTGGCATGAGGAGCACAGTTCAAAAATCGACTGCTGGGCAGCGCGCGCGCGCCTGTGAGCATTTTCTGCTTTCTTGTTTACAAGCAGTTATGAGGGAGCATTTTTCACTTGACATTTCCTTCAGTCTTTCAGATTAAGTCTCATTACTGGTGATTTGTTTTTTGGTTGCTCTTTGTTTATTTCAGTTATTAATTAGTATTGACAGTGGTCTTTAGTGTTTGTCAAAGGTAATGTCATACTGCCCGAGGCTGGCAATCAGTGGGTTAGTTGACTTTAATGATGCCACATAGAAAGATTTACTTATTTCCAGAATTCTTTCTTGGAGCATTGGGACACCTGCTGCTTTATGCAGGTCTGCTGTCGGAAACTGGGTCGGCACATGTAGTGCTTGCCGAAGTGATCTGTTCCACATCGTCTGCAGACGTTTCAGTTGGGCCCACACAGGACACGCATTTCGATCACCGGACGTATTAGGCTACTGTAAACAATGACACCGGTGCTGGCTGACAGTGAGCTATCCCTGTTGAGTATTGGGTATAGCTCTTGTAGTCTAGTTGCAACTTTTAGCCATAGCCCCTCAATGTGATGTTTCCAGGTTAGACGAGAGTCCAGAATCACACCGAAGTATTTAGCTGTGGTCGATTACTCGATGTCTTCACCATTTAGGTGCAATTTACAGGTATGGTTTTGCTGGCAGTCATGCTTTCCCAGGAGTCTGATCAGCATAATAGCTTGAGTCTTTGTCGAGTTCAGGGTTATTTTCCAACATCTGGCCCAGGCTTCAGGCTACTGGAGGACTTCTTGTAATCTTCTGATTGCAGCGGCTGTACTTCTCAGTGCAGTGAAGAATGCAGTGTTGTCTGCATATAGGGCAGTGCGTACTGTGGTCGGGGCTGGTATATCTGCGGTATATAGATTGTACAATACCGGACTTAAAGACCGACCCTTGCGGCACAGTGGCGTTTATGGGGCGGCAAGTTGACAGATCGTTGCCAACCCTCACCCTGAACGATCTTCCAAGTATATAGCTCCTAATCAGCTTTACAAAAGGGCTGGGGAAACCCTGGTTATAAAGTTTGTAGAGCAAACTGCTGTGCCAGATGGAGTCAAAGACCCGTGTGACATCGAGTAATACTAACGGACAGTATCCAAGATAACTGAAGGTAGTAACAGTACGTTCCACTATTTTGATAATCTGTTGGGATGCAGAGTGTCTTTTTGGAACCCTAACTGGAATTCTGGGATGATGTTTTCGTTCCGTATGTGTGCCTCCAATCACTTATGCAGTAATCTCTCAAAGATTTTACTCATTGACGGGAGCAGGCTGATGGGGCAGTAGTTCTGAGGGAATATTGTATTCTTCCCAGGTTTTGGCAGAGCAACAACCATAGCCTGCTTCCAACATCTTGGGTAGCGCTGTTTCTGTGAGGTGTTGGATGGCCTGTAGTGGAAGGTTCTTCAGGCGACTGCTGGGCCGGACCGGCCGTGTCGGTATTTATACCCTTTGACCCATCCCCTCCACTCTCGCCGTGGCGCTGAAGTGGATCCGCATTCACCAGAGCCAAGTCACAGTGCACGACGGAGGTGGCATACAGACTGATGGTCACTGCTTGACACGTCGGAGCATACCACTCCCACAATCGCTATCGGAGTGCTGTGGTAGGAGTGGAGGGGATGGGTTGAAGGGTATACATACCAACCCGGCCGGTCCCGCCTAGCAGACGCAACCTGAAGATGACGGCACGTTACGCTGTCAAAAATTCGTTCATCCACAATCAATTGATCCTGCCACATGCCTGAGAGATCTTCAAGCAAGTAATTTTTTAGTCAACAAGGACTTTGTAATCTGGTGATCAATATGTTGAAGCAGTAACACATAAGTAAGAGTCAGAAGAGTAGATGACGTCACCACCTATGGTTAGCTTTTGTCTTCAGCCATTGCTGTGGCATTGTCAAAATGAACAGTTAACACACCATTGCATTTGTAGTTGGTTGAAAATGAGGGCGTAGATGGACTCCCTTGAAATGTCCCATGAAAGTGACATTTATAGACGTCTGTAAGACCAAGAGTATTTATTTATTTACAAGGTCGGGAAAAGCTTAGTTTTTTCATTTGTGCTCATGTTCTCTTTTGTAGTAACCCTTCTGTCTTCAGCTTTCATAATTTAAAAATGTGGAACATATGTCAATAATCTTTGGACACAGCAAAAAAAAAAAAAGTCTGATAAACATTTTGTCTTTGGGATTAAAATAAATTACCAACAGAAATGATGACTAATTTACTGAAAACACTGAATGAATTTAAAGTTGAAATTAATAGAGGGCAAAAGTAGGTGGGAAAAGGAAAGGGGAGCAATGGGTGTGTAGGGAAGTTGCCACCAGCGTGTGTGCTTCATCGCAATTAAATTACATCATTTCAAACCACCTACCTTAAAAAACATATATTGTTTAACCTGACAGAAAAGAATTTGGAAATATTAAAATGAAAAATTTAAACACCATAGCTGCACGCTAATTTTTACCATTTTGTTGCACTTCAACCCAATTATAATTTTACTTGCCTAAGCAGTATGTAAGTTCAAGTACTGTGATATAAATTAATTTAAATTTTTGGCTGAAGCAATATTATTTTCAACTGGAGGGCCAGTAAAGTATCAAAAATAAGTTTTTATGTGTGTGTATATGGTTAACATTTTAGACGTATTGTATTATATCACCATAACACAAATCTAAAACCATGTTTTGAATTTCAACTGAAACTTGGTTACGAAATTTCATGTTAACTATTAAAAGTGAATTACATATTAAACAGGTTTAATATTTATTAAGTAGGGCCTACATTTATTGAGGAATAATGTCATGTCTGTGGACCATCTGCCCCGTCTTCGTCAATTCTATATCATGATACCTGAAATTACAAAATACTACTTAAACAAGGAACATTGTATAAATTTTCACTTTAAAGAAATTGGTGCAGTTGGTTTGGGAAAATACTTACTTTCCATACAGATCACATCAGTGACATTCATAGCTGCACACCACAAAACACACTGATGTCATTTATAGCAGTGGCATTAAGTGTTTATAGCTTCTTTTTTTGGGTAAATCCTAGCCTGCGATACCGCCACTGACTGGCGTTGACGTGACGTCATAGTGACGTTGTTGTGACGTATTCGCTGTCGAGTTACCAACATAATCATGTTACTAACGGGACTGCAGGGAAAGTAGGGGTTTTCGGGCGGGGAGAAATCATAGCAACAAAATTTTTTCGTATGGTATTAAAATTCTATATAGTGGAATCGCCTTCTAGGATTAAACCCACCCACTAAATCCTATATCGCGATACCGGTTGCGGGGAGAAATCACAGCAACAAAATTTTTTCTTATCGTATTAAAATTCTATACAGTGGAATCGCCATCTAGGATTAAACCCACCCACTAAATTCTATATCGCGATACCTTTTATATCGCGATGGGAGAAATCAAAGCAACGAAAAGATAATTTTTTTCCTATGGTTCGGAATCGCCGTCTAGGATTAAACCCACCCACTAAATTCTATATCGCGAAACCTTTTATATCGCGATATGAGAAATTAAAGCAACTAAAAGATAATTTTTTTCGTATAGTTTGAAAACTCTTTATAGCGGAATCGCCGTCTAGGATTAAATCCACCCACTAAATTCTAAATCGCGATACCAGTTGCAGTGAATTCTATATCACCGGGAAAAAATGAGCCGTTTCGTATAACATACGAAACTGATGTTATTCGCGGGACTGTTTGAACAGTAGATCTTCAACACATAATACATTATGGAAAATGGATAGAAGCAATTAAATAAAACTTACCGCAACCGGTATCGCGATAGAGAATTTAGTGGGTGGGTTTAATCCTAGAAGGCGATTCCACTATATAGAATTTTAATACGATAAGAAAAAATTTTGTTGCTGTGATTTCTCCCCGCAACCGGTATCGCGATATAGAATTTAGTGGGTGGGTTTAATCCTAGAAGGCGATTCCACTATATAGAATTTTAATACCATACGAAAAAATTTTGTTGCTATGATTTCTCCCCGCCCGAAAACCCCTACTTTCCCTGCAGTCCCGTTAGTAACATGATTATGTTGGCAACTCGACAGCGAATACGTCACAACAACGTCACTATGACGTCACGTCAACGCTAGTCAGTGGCGGTATGGCAGGCGGTATCGCAGGCTAGGATTAAACCCTTTTTTTTTTATGTGGCAGAAAGCTGTTGTAGCAGTAACGCAATCTATACACAAACTGGTAAGACCGTTAAAGAGTATGCTGGTAGTGTAGGATCCACATTATGGGTATCCAATATGGCAGTTTGGTGGAATACATAGTTAGGAAGTTAGTTTGTTGCAATTACTGCAGAACATAATCAATAACTGATATGAGCAAGGAGTGTTGGGAGTGATTTTACTATAATGCAATAAGTGTATAAGGCATATAGGCCTACAGGCAATAATGCACAGATGGACATCAGTAGATAAATTAATAGTATGATGGAGGGAAAACCACAAACTAGCTCTTGATGTCAGAAGTAAGGAGGGTGGAAAAATTTTCTTTTTTAGGCCATGAACTTAAATGCTTAATAATTTACCTTAATAACTGAAAGAATTTTTAAAAAAATGGTAACTTCCAAAAGTGGGAGGGAGATTACCATTCTTCTATTTACTCAAACACAATTAAAATATCAGAATATTAGGGGATTGAAATAATAAAACAATTACGTAAATGGCATATGGAAACTAAGATAAAAATCAAACATGAAAAAAATGTGTCAGGAGGAAAACTCTTAATGTAAGAGAGATAAGGTAAAATTGTATATAAGCTAAAATTGTAGACAAAAATGTTAGAGTGACAATGTCATTGCAGATAGATGTCAATGTAGTAAAAAAAAAAAAAAACCTGTCAATTCTTTACAGCTTTCTCGATCATACAAGTAAACCGCCTCTGGAACTGCAGTGCTGCACTGACCTGTAAGTTAATTCGCGAGATTCAGTGATCCAATCTGAATTGAAATTTATAACACAACCATCCTATCTACCAGTCATACGTTTTTATGAAATTCGCATGAAATAACGGCATATTTAATTATTTCATAATAAATAATTAGGCCAAAACAGAAATAAACCGGCGAATGTTTGGCTCAAAACGTGAATAAAGGAGCACAAGTTTTGAATTTTGGTTTACAAACAGAAAGATATGTTATTAATCTGAATGCTAACTGCATGTCTGATTTAATCACACCATACCGGTAGACAATTGAATTTAATACCTTTCAGTTAAAGAAATCAGCAAATCACTGTAACTGAAGATGTATCATGAACTTAAAGAATTACACCGACCCCGCCAAACTCTATGACTAGAAATAGCCAGAGACAATATAGAAATAGCAGAATAGTGCTATTGGTTTTTAAAAGTACAACAAAAATCGTTACTTCTCTTGGGCGAATGTCAATCCGCCAATCATGAATTTCGTTTATGATCGAGATCTTTGCTATTATCAATTACTAATCGTCAAAAGTGAAATCTCAAATTCCAACAACTTACATAAGAAGAGGTTTTTTTTTAAAGGTTAAGGCAGATTTTCAGTAATTGTATAACCCGTATAATTTACGCTGTAAAGAAACCTATGAAAAAGGCTACATGGATGAAGTTAAGTAATGCAATATGTATTCACAACATTTCGCGGCATCAACCATGGCATCAACTTGTTTGCGATAATCGTGTGACGTTACTGTATCAGCCAATGGTAGTTAAAATGTAGCATATTGTCAATGAAGTGGTAAACGTCTCTGATGTTTATCCATTGTCATCTCTGATTTTTCCACAACTCTGCGGTAGGGTAAACAAAGTATAATTGTTTATGGTGTGAAACGAAGACCAAATAGTTAATATAATCGTAGTTCTGCGTCATGGCGTTAACACAAGTACAAATGGCAGCAGATGTGTATTTAGTCTGCTTGCAGCACGCCTTATCAACTGAAAAAGAAGAGGTTATGGGATTGCTCATTGGTGAGGTGAGATTGTTCACGTTTTGAGTAGAATGAAATTTAAAAATCGTTGCCAACATTATTAATGCCGTGATATGGTCGTCTAAGAAACAAAATAAGTTAAAAAACTAAGTCCGGCATTATACTGTAAAAGATCTTTGTCAAATATCTTTTCGGTTAATGTTCTGGCCTTACATTCGGGAAGACGCGGGTTCGAATCCCGTCCGGGCATCCAGATTTGGGTTTTCCATGGTTTCCCCAATTCACTCCATACGAATGCCGGAATGCTTCCTTCAAAAAGGCCATGGCCGAATTCCTTCCCGTTCCTTGTCCCCACTCCCATCCCGCCTCTCATAGTTCTCTGAAATAAATGAAGTAAACTTGTATGCTTGTGTAGCCGCAGCTATCACAATATTTGTTTTATTGAAGAACAAGATTAGCTCGTCGATTGCAAAGGAATTCATCAAAGTTCAGTGATAGAGCTGCAATGTGAGGACGGGAACATAAAAATTATGGTCGAAGCTGCAGCTTAGGTCCAAAAAATTCTTACCGCAATATTTTCATAAAGTTCAATGTCAGAATTATTACCCCTGAACTTAACGATATATACTATTGGTTGTCAATTTTTACGGTGTATGTGTAATGGGTTGTACTCAATTGCTGATGGTGGAGCTACACCATTCTGCAGTATGGCATCTAAATTTCTCAGCTATTTATTCCAGAAATCTGTCAAGTACTAGCTTCTTAATCCATTAATTTTCTTTTTCACATCATCGATAGTTCTGCCTTTTTATTCCTATTCTTGTAGTCTACATATTTGTGATTTTACAACATTTTCTTCTGTAGGCCTATATACTCATAAATCAAGATTTTTATTGTTTCAGCAGGACTTCCTAACAAACTTTGGTAACATTGCTTGTGCTATTTTCTTTGTTTACTTTGAAATATTTTATAAAATGTAATGTCAACATATTAAATTTTATAAAATATATCCCATTACACTGTAAAATATTTTATAAAACATCTTTTATCGAAGCTCTTTGACAAATATCTTTTACAGTGTAATACCATCCTAAGAAAAGGAGTAAACACTCTGGTATACAGTGTAGTGGTTGTAGAAGCTCACAAACCACTTAAATGATACCTAAAGCCCTCATTTATGCTTTTAGTATATGCGTTAATACATATTTTTTTCTTTCACATAAAAACTGAAGTTTGTAAATTTATACTTATGTTCTTTCTCAAGAAAATCAGTCTTCTTTTTATTTTAGAATAGGACATTGTTTGGAAGCAGTTAATCCAAATTTCAACAGATTAGTACCAATTTCGGACTGGTACAAAAAGTAGCCTCCCACCCATCACACTTTTTTGGGAGTAGTTTCATCACAATACACTTCATCACTAATGTGAAAGCAGCTTATTAATTACTAACAATAACTAAATTCTTCGTGCCTTATACTGTAATAAAAACATTCTATTTCAGCCTACATTTCAACCAAATCGGTATCTCTAAGTCTGTAACATTTCTGTTGCAAAATCAAACGATGATTATGCGCCGAAAAACATTAAATACATTGTGAACTACTTTTAGAGGAGTATCAACATTTTCTACATGAGGATTCCTAGTTTTGGTAGCATAATCTATCGCAATTAATTCATGATACTCCTTCAGTATAAACTGCAGCTTGGGTAACAGTAAAATAAGAATGAGATAAGAAAAAATTGTGCTATTGGTTTGAAATTTGTCGCAAACATTCCGCAGGAATTACCTGTCGAGAAAATGTGTATGTCATAGCAAAATGAAATGTAGGTTCAGACACAATGCCTGGTCCTAAGAAGGAAACGTGCTATCGATCTGAAATTTACTACACAGGTTCCGAAAGACATATTATTTCATAAAACGTTGTCTGTGAAGCCGTCAAATTTATGAAAAATGTATAAAGTTGTTAGAAATATGGGTAGATCATTACAAGCTGTCACGCAATGAATGTTATTACCACTCACATTATTACATGTTGATATTTATTCTGCATGTTTCTTGGTCCAGGCTTCATTTCTACCTAACCACAACCGTTATTATCAAAAAATTAAACTAACTTAAATAGTCTGTACCAAACATCGGTTACATTAGTGCCATGTTTTACACTGGAAGGAAGGCTGTCATGCAATAAATCCAATATGTCACCTACGCACAGAGAAATTTTAAATGTTTATGATTTGCATGTGGAAAGCAGTTTTTATCCCATAATGAAGACTTAAAAACACATGGAATAAATAACAACAGGTAAATAACGTTCATTTGTTGCTTAGTAATATGTATGCACGTACCCATATTTCAAACAACTTTATACATTTTTCATACGTCCAATGGCTTCACATACAACATTTTATGAAATAATATGCCTTTAGGAACGAGTGTAGTAAATTTCAGAGCGATAGCACATTTCCTTCTTGGGATCCTGAAATTGCATCTGAGCCGAAATGTACTTTAGACGTGGTGCTACACGAAAGTTATGAAAAGATGCATCTTCAGTTGTAAAAACTGCCATTTACATTCAAATTGTTCTTGCCAAAGGTAGTATCTGTAGTATACACCAACAAATCTAAAACTAAAATTCCTCATGTTGGCTGTTGTAACTAAGTTTTTTTTAAAAAAATTCTGGTCCAGGTTGCATTGGAACCTAACCACTACGTCCGTATAGCCTATAGCCATCCAAAAATCAGACGAGCTTAAGTTATCAATGAAAACTAAGTTACGTGTGTCTGGGGTTTTTTTTCTTTAAGGTCTAGCTGGTCTGTTTTTACAAAAACTGGTTAACGATTTTACATTCGATAACTATGTACATTTTCGCAGCAGCAACACTGTAGGAAAACCTTTAGCCACATCAGAGTAAAGTCAACTGGCCATTTGACTTTACTTGACGTGGCTAGAATGGCAAGAAGTTTTTCTACAATTTTACATTCATTTCTATAGAGAGTATGCTAGATACTATCATTGGCATGAACACTTTGAATGAAAATGGCAGGTTTTACTGATGTAGATTCGCTGTTTCATAACTTACATGCGACACCACATCTAAGGCACATTTCATTTTGGTTTCATGTACACTTTTTCTCGAATGGTAGAATCTGTGGAATGTGTGTGACAAATTTCAAATGAATAGCATAATTCCTTCTTACCTCGTTCATATTTTACCACTGCCGCAGCTTGACTAAAGCATGCACAACAATTCACTCACTGTATCACGATGTAAACTTGACCCACTTTTTGTATGCATTGGCTTCTAGGAATTAAAAGGAATTCTGCAATAACAGTGCTGCCTCGATTTGATGATGGATTCTTATGTAACTTGCAGAGACAAATAGAAAGTGAAGAATAATTTTTTTGATACCTCCTTTAGTTCTTGATCTATTGTCTCAAAAGTGAGGTGGTTGGGTTGAAATGCGGCCTGGACTAGAAGAAAAATTTTGCCAAAGCTAAAGGATTCTTATATACCTTGTGGGGACAAATTAAAATTAAATAATACTTTTTTGTTTTTGAAATCTCGCTTAGTTCTTGAGATATCTGTCTCAAAAGTGAGGTGATTAGTTGAGATGTGACCTGGACCAAAAAAATCGCTAAGTCCATAAGGAACTACATGCTGAATAGGCACAGTGGGTGTTTCGTTTTCTTAGTACCGGTTGTGGTTAGGTTGAAATGTGGCCTAAATCAGAAGAAAAGCTTCACCAAGGCACAAACGAACTATACCCATATGTGAGTGTAAACTTTCCCGACATACTGACGAAATGAAATCTTCACAGGAGTTCAGCCGGATAGGGTCATAAAAAGACAAAGTTTCAACAGCTGGCTCTTCTGTCTTCATCAGGTGTACAGCTTCAGATGTAGCTAGCTGAAAATTACAACCTAGACTGGCTTAGCAGCTCGGAAAAAAGCAGACACCCATCTACTGACGCTTGAAGAACCTACCAATCCTAGCACAGAAGAAGCTTGGCAAAGATGACCACATCTACTGGCAGTTGCTAGGCCACCCAATCAGTGCGTGGTAGAACTGGAGTGCGCAGATCCGCCAACTGAGGGTATTGATGTTGCGGACTGCTTATGGAGCCATACCAGGTAGCCGAATATGCTGACGAACTTAATCTACAGTGTCATTTGCATCCATTATTCCTTGTTGTGAAGATTTACCTCGTTCAAGTCAGAGATCCTAATAATTGGCCTCCAGGCTTCATTCCGGTAGAGACCGTTGCCCCTATCGATGTTGTTGTCATTCAACTGTATTTCCAATGCCTCGCTAATGACTGAGTCCCAGAAGGAAGAGACCCTGGCCTGCACCACAGTTTTATCAAACTCTATCCTGTGCTCTTCATCAAAAGCATGCTCGGCTATCGCCAACTTATCCATTTGCGTCAGCCTTATGTGTCATTTGTGATTGGTAAGACATTTAGCGATCATTCTGATGGTCTGACTGATGTAAACTTTGCCGCATTCACACGGTATGGAATAAATTCCAGGAAATATTAGGCCTAAATAATCCGAGTGCAACATATCACGTATCTTGGCAGCCGGAAAATGATTTTTGTACCATATCGTGCCAGGAGTCTTCCAATTCTTCCCGATGTGTTCCCAGCTCATGGCAGAAAGGCAAGAGTTTTCAGTTGGTGGTCTTGGTGGATTCTGAATAAAGGCAAGCTCTATCTATCGCCGAGAGTGGCTGTTCTGTTCAAAGACAGTCCTAATATGTTTCAATTCCATCGGTAGGCTCTCACGATTGGAAATGACTTTTGCTCTGTGCACCAGCATGGTAATATCTCGAACTAAGTGAGATACCAAAACATTTTATTCCTTCCTTTCAGTTTTTCTCTTCAAGTTGCATAAGAATCTATCATCAAATTGCAGCGCCACAGTTATGATAGTGCTGCCAAATTAAATAATACACTATTAATGAGTTTTACATTTGGGGTTACTGGAGATTGTGATTCCACGAGAAATTTTCAGCACAGTAGTTAACGCAAGACACTGCTAGAAATACTTTCCGAAGTAGTTTTGGTGGTGTCATGCTGATCTAAAATGTATTACAGCCTAATTACTGTGTGAAATTAATACAGCTTGCGGCTGACTACAGCAGTATTATAACACCATTATTCAGCAGGGAACAAAATTGTTATAGTAGAATTTCAATCTCCTATAGACCCTTAATTTTTTTTATTATAGTTCTGGATAATGGTGGCAATGACACTTCTGTTAATCAAGAAACTATTTACTATTTATTCTGTGTTTAAGCTGTATTTTTCTGAGTGTCTGGAACTCGCTTAACATTTTCAATCTAAAAATCGGTGTCAGTTGTTGCCATGCAAAAATGTTATAGAAGTTTTTTGTTTTCAACATCAGGGATATATGGCTCAAATTTCTCCAAATCCTTAATTTTGTTTTTGTGTATACAAACACTGAGGGTAGGCCTTGGTTTGTAGAAGAATCAGTTTCCCGAGACCATGAGTAATACCTTTTTCCTTTATAATTCCTGTATGTGCATGTTAGTGTGAATAATTATGGAAGTTGCTTATTTTAAATGATACCTTGTCATTTTTGGGGACATTCATTCCTCATTTTTCTTCAGAAAAAACTTTTTTTATTTTAACTCGTTATTACCAAGAGTTAAAGTTGTTGATATGATTTGTCTCTGGAATAGCTACCGAAAAATAGTTTTTCTTTGATGCAGCTAATTGAGCCAACTGTTTTTAGGAAGACTATCACAAGCCTTAACTTTCATTTGAAGATGACAGAATCTCTTTTAAATGATAAAGTGAAGTTTTTGTCTGGGTTGAGCTGGTGTCAGAGAAAATATGCAAGTGTTAAATATCTTTCAAGTATGTTAGATCATTGTCCAATATAAATTAAATAATTTTTTTGTACCCTTAGTTCCAAGGCCTCATGGTACAAAAATCCTAATACACTGTGATCTTTTAGATTATGAATACATACTTCAGACACAGTCTTTGGCAGATGTAAGTTCTTTCTCATTCTGGTACATTGGTAACTAGAATTTCCACATGTAATCAATGCTATAATCAGCTTGTAGACAGCTTTGGTGTGGTTCGGGAGGTATTTTCTCATCAGTACTTTCCAACATCAACTGGAAAATGAAGATTTTGACAGACTGTACATCAAAGGTGAGAACATAATGCACTTGTTCCTGTGCTAATGATTAGGTGCTGCTGTCCAGGCCAGATTGAAGGAGGAACTGACACTAATATATTCTCATGGAACCTTCACAACAGTCCACAAGTTCAAGTCCTTGGTATAGTCCTCACGGAATATGTGGTTTGTAAATCAGAAAAAAATGCAAGAATCCAAGTCAGAAACTACAGTCTCACTACAATACTCTTGTCATGAAACTAATTGAGACAATTCAAAATCAGTTGTATAAATCATTTGATGCTATCTTTTGTATCATTTGGCTGCAAGATTTGGAGTTTCCAAAAACAGGATTACAACAATCTCCTCATCACTGAGTGGATACTTTTGCAGAGGAACTTTTCCATTTTAAAGAATACAACCAATGGAGAGTGGCAGATACGGCAGCCACGGCACAATTACAGGATCTGAGCATCATGAGTTAGGGGAAAATTAAGAGTTGCCTCATCTGTGAAGGGGTTTTTGAAGAGTTGGGTTTGATAATATGAGCTATGGCAGGTTGTTCCATTGTTATGATTCCACGTTAAACTGTAGGTCCCAGAGGAAAGGAACTGGTCATCCTACCCCTGATACAATTGGTTTAGTATGCCTCCTATGGGAGGATCCAACAAACTTTCAGGTTGTGGACTAAGTAGTATGTGCAGAATATATCATTTTAAAGACATCAAATTGCTGGATTGTTTTCCCAGTGGAAGGAGACTCCTATAAACACTAGGAAAAGGCCAGACTGATGGACTGTACAAGCCTGACTAGCAGGGGTCAAGTAACAGGCCATATTGGAGTAGAAGCAGTCTTCTGTGCCCAGTTGTGTTTCAGTGATGGAGTTCTGATGTGAACTTTTATTTGTAGTGTATGAGATCATTTAAAAGCGATGGTCCAGCCAAATATATTTTAACTATACATGCTTTCCTGGAATCAGTTTTGACAAAATGTTCCCCAACAGGCCATTTACATCCCAGTCTTAATGTTGTCTCAGGTTTATTCAAAAAGGTTCGCAGAAATGTTACCATAGATAATGTAAATCTACCATAAAGCCGTGAAATCTTCCAAAAAACTTTTCTGTGTTTTTGAAGTGAAATTGCATCCTTTTGCTACGACTGTGTTCCATTCATAGTTTTCATCTGCTCAAGAATTCACTATTCAGGGGTAGCCTTTCATGTCATCAATCTGTCAACTGATTTGATTTAATTCTCAATTTCTTTCTGGTTTATTTCACCCAATCCATTACAGCTTACATCCTCTGTAATCTGTTTCACACATTCTAATTTTTGTCTTTCTTTACAATTCCTTCCCTCGAATAATTCCAGACTAGTTAACCAGACCACATGTCATATAATGTGTCCCACCATTCTCTCTCTTTCTTTTCTATATTCTTCTTTCCCAGTCCATTTTGGAAGTGCAGTTTGGCCTTTTATCTCCCTCAGCTTAATTCTGTTCACAGAAGTTTATTATTGTGTAATGAAATGGTAGGCAGGATTGATATGTTAATCAGAATTTCTAGAAATACCAATTGTGCTTACTGTACATTAATCTAGAATAACAATTTACCATACTTAATCGAAATCTTGTAATTTTTTTGTTTGAAAATTATGGCAGTTGGTTGACTAGATAGTTTTATTTTTACCCATCTGTATCTATTTTTTATTTGTAAAGTTTGGATGTCTTCAAGGCTGTGTGTTATAAGTCATTTTGAATTGTCTCAAGGTAGTGACACCTGTAAAGTGAAAACTTTTATTAACAAGTTGCATGGTGGGTGAGCAGTAACACTCAGGCATTGCATTCAAGAGGATGCCAGTTCAAATCCCTTAGTGGCAATTCAAAATTCAGTTTTCCATGGTTTCCCAAAATCACTCCAAGTGAATGATTGGACAGTTTCTTCAAATGCCAAAGCTATATTCCTTCCCATTCCTTGTTCCCTGTTCTTTACTGCATTTAATGACCTCGGCATAATTGAGGTCTATAGCCATTAAAAAAGAAAACACATGTTATTACCACCCTCAGAAGGCCTATTAACAATGCAAATTTAAAAGTTACAGTTGAGTATAAAAACAAACATTTGTAACTATTAGTAAACATTGTCACTGATGTAAACGGAACTGATAATTAATTCCGTTTGAATTAAAAGTTAGTACGTAAAGCCAGTATCTTATTATAGCAGCAATAACATGTTTAAGTGTTTTGGAGTATGAATTTGTATTTTTTATCAAAGTTTTGGTGAGTTTTTCAGCAATTCTCCGCAGTCACAAGCAAAATCTCCATAAAAATAAATTTAATCCTTTTGTGTCTTGTTTATAGTAATAATAGCATGCAAAAATTTATCAAACCAATATTTTTCTATTAAAAGGAAGGAAGCTTTGCATTATATGTAAAGAACTGTTGCCTACATTTTGCAAATTCTGTGTCTTCAACACTAGTTACAAATATAAGTCTTTAGAAGATTGTAGGGTATTGATTTAATTATTGTACTCCAAATATTACCATTAAAGTTATACTTGTCAGGTGTTGCAGACATGTTTTACTAACATTATTTACTGGATTATTTAAATTTAAAATTCTTTTACAATAACCTTTACATTTCAGTAGCCCAAAGCTTGTTCCTACTTTGCAGGTCAACTCGGATCGGGTGGCTCACATTTCGGCAGTAGCAATACTGCAGAGGTCAGACAAGCGACGTGACCGTGTAGAAATCTCACCTGAACAGCTTACAGGTGCAACAATCCTTGCAGAAGGAATGTCAAAGAGAGTAGTGGGCTGGTATCACTCACACCCACACATTACTGTTTGGCCCTCACATGTTGACATCAACACACAGGCTATGTACCAGGTGATGGAAGGTTGCTTTGTGGGTGTTATCATCTCTGTCTTTACTGAGGACAAGACATCCAAAGTAAGGCTCAAATGTTATTTATCTGAACACTTCACTCTTTTATCCACTGATCTGTTACTTAATTTTTTTAAAAGGCAAATCTTCACATGGAATTGCCATCGTTGCTGCTTGAATTAAATGAATCAACTGTAATGTTTAGTTTTTAAACTGGGTACCTTTACTGTAGGAGCAACAGATCCAAGTGACTTGTTTCCAGTCGGTGGACCAAAACCCAAGTGGTGACTCACCACAGATGCGGATGCTAGAAATACCATTGCACATCCAACCCACTGAATCTCTGGCTCTACGAAATATAGAGGTAATGAGTGTAGACGATATTGTAAATGATATATTTTTTTAAATTTATCAATGCTTTTGCAGTTTTTATTTTCAGTCCATGGTGGAGATTCCGGAAATCCTCTATAAGGAAGAAAAAGATAGTTATGACAAAGCTGCTAAAGTGCCTCTACTTAGTCTCCTAGCACAAATCAACAATAAAGCAGGTATAGTCTTTCTGACTGCAAACTATTAGCTGTTATTAAAAGGATAATCTTTTATGGATATAGTCTTTTTGTGTTATCTGGCTGTTCATTTCATCTCGTTAATGAAGTCATTTTATAGGAAGACCACATTTTGCTTGCACCAAAAAAATGATTGCACAAAAAAGGATATTCTATGCACACAAACTTGAGTAAAAGGATTAATTGTATGTTAATTCATGCAGTAACTTTATTTTTGAGAGATATCTGAACTTTGGTCATAACAACAAGTACGGATAGGAAAAGTAAACCTATCACTTACAAACAGATAAAGAAAGGAGAACTGTAATAAATAGATAAATACTAGCAACTTTATATAAAATATTTGGGTATAAACTTTCATCATGTCTGGAGGTATTACGTATGGCAAGGGCATCAGATGTGTACACATTGATACTAACCACATGGTTGTACACAAATTTCCCTTGATATATATTTTATCTCTAAACATTATTAAGATTTGTAATGAATTATTGTAAAGTCAGTTTTTGTTTGTTTATTGTGGCCCTCCTGCCTTCATCTGTCATCAGTAATGGGTTTCCTTCCCCAACCTTCTTTATTTTCATCATCCAATAGCATCAGTATTGTAACAATCTTAACACTATTAATAGATAAATACATTGTTCCTATAAATTATCTTCAGTAATGCTATTTGTATAATAAAATTGCAAGGGGATAGGATAATCAAGATTGATAAGAAACACTGGTGTATTAATTGGAGCCAGTGTGTATGTTCAATATTAATTCATCAGTCAACTTATACAAAGGTCATCATAACCATATGTTTACCTTCATAATACCAGATTATTTCTGTCTTTTCCAATTTTGCAATATTTGTTTCCCCATGCATAGATAAAAGTCAGAATTTAATGTGTAAAACTTGATTTAAAATTTGCAATATAACATAGTATTGGCAATATTGCAATTAATTTTTTTTAATTTTATTTAATGCAAACTGTGGCATAATGAGGTTCATGGAGAAATTACAAAAGGCTTAAGGTTAATCTGGGAAAAATATTAGTCATGGATACAACCGGAGTAACAAACAGAGAGCGAGCGAGGCAATAGGCGCATGCGCTTGAGCTGGTGATAAACTGTTACTGCAAACAATGGACCTTGGATCTTCGGATTCTTATCTATCAAACAATGCTTTAATGATGCAACTAAGGAAAATGGAAGCAGCTTCTAGGCGATATAAATAAGAAAAGGAAGGGGAATTAATCCACCACATACCAAAGTGGACGGATGCGATGAGAGGGAACACTTATGCTGTCACACAACTACACTACACAATGCTTTAATAAATTGCAAGAAGCCATATAATATTTATTATCATTAAAATATGAGAAGTTAATAAGTTTGAAACTTAAAACACTGAACGAGTTTAAACGAGACATGTGTCCCTGGCAACTGTGATTATAATCTAAAAAGAAATACCAAGTCCGATAGCTACACAAATAGACAATCCGATAAGAAGACTTAAAAACACAATGTGGCGACCGTGACAGGACATAAAAGTTGTGTTCCTTTGGTTTTATATCAAAACCAATGCTTGGCACATTTTTTAAAAAAGACGGAGACTACAACAATCTATTTTTGGGCAGACTGGAATTATAGTTCAGCTTATACAGGAATTACATAAAGAATATTCCATTCATTAGGCAAACAAGAGGATAAAATGTGATGTATATGGGGGAAAAATCAAGAAATAAATTACCCCCACTTCATTCAACTTCTTGTTGTCCTATATGCCAAATGAAAGATTTATAACTGAACATTTTATTCCTTTCTTATCTCATATGTATAAAAATCTCACGTCACGATGTTTGTCCGAGATAAACTCCGAAACTACTTAACCGATTTTGATGAAATTTGGCTTACTGTGTGTAATTTGGTTCAACTTAAAAGATAGGATAGTTTTATCTCGATTGTTAACCTTAGTATTTATTATTGTGAATTAAATGTTCAATAAATGTTTGTCATAGGACAGTGGTTATAATTATTTGTAAGTGTGAGCGGTCTGGTGGCTCAGTGGTTAAGGCGTCTGACTGGAGATCGAAAGGACCCCGGTTCGAATCCCTGTCTCGGCAGGGATTTTCATAGGCGCTTAACCCAGCCTTCACCTCTGGCGCAGCTTGCTGTGTAATGTGAAGTACACTACAGTGGTTCTGTGATTTGGATGCCACGTTAAACTAGTGGTCTCCTGTACCCAGCAGGATTGTGAGCTAGGTTAAGGCCGCTACAGCAGGGGTGGAATGCACAGCTAATTGGAACCTCATCACCAGGTCATTACAACCACACAAAATTATAGTTCCATAAGTTTCTAACAGATGGCGATGTGTTAATTATTCGACACAACAGTTGGTTATCTAGGTTGGTTAAACATCCAGTAGATGGCATTGTGTTTTGGTTTCTTTATGCTACAATCTATTCCAAGCCACATGTGTTTATTTTTACGACATAACCGAGTTTCTTGACTTTTTTCGTTTATTATCATTTTTATAAGTGTGCTGTGTATCTATACTAATAATATAAATGCGAAAGTAACTGTGTCTGTCTATCTGTCTGTTATGTTTCTTGGGCTAAACGGCTAATCTGATTGTGATGAAATTTGACGAGGAGGTGCTATTTGGCATTAGGATGGACATAGCATACTTTTTTATGTATAAATAATACATGTTGTCATATTATTTTGAAAAATTACTGAACGGCGATCGACACGTAGGATGTCTTAGTCTCTGTACTACCTGTGCAAATAACAGTCTGGTAGCTCAGTGGTTAAAGCGCTTGATTACTGATGTTTGGGGCGTGGTCTCCGGTTTGAATCCCGGTGGAAGCAAAGGTTTCTAAAAGTTGTCATATTATGCTGACTTGGTGTTGTTTTGGACCAATACTACATTACCAACTGCTTTCTATATTCGATTCTGGCAATGAAATTCTTAATCCGCACGTATACGAAGTCACGGGTATCAGCTAGTATATATATAAACTTCCGTTGTATGTTTGAATACAAACTTGCCTTTAATTATTCTATGGACCTGTTTTGAATGTAATGTTGCATGTTGTGATGCTTTCCATTTTCCAGTGCTCACTCGTCCTTGTGCCGAATCACTGAAGTAGTATCTGGGCCACTGCTTACAGCATTGGAAAAACGGATAGCTGCTAACCAGAAACTTTGCAGACATCTTCTCAGTGAGAAGGAATTACTGTTGAAGCTTAAGTCTCAGACTGAATAATGTCACTGTGTGTGTGTGTGTGTGTGTGTGTGTGTGTGTGTGTGTGTGTGTATTTTTTGTTTGTTTGTTTGTTCATTCATTTGTTTGTTTGTTAATGCTTTAATAAAGGAATTGAAATTTTCTTAAATAAATGTTGTCCAAGCAACTTAAATGATTACATAAATTTTATATTCAGTAACATATATAAACAGGTTTCCTCATTTCATCTTATTTTGATTTGTTTTTGCAACATATTTATATACCAGTATGTTCATGCCTTCAAGCTAATATTTATAAGTAGGAAGATAATATGGCATTCTCATGAAAACAATACAAGTAATTTTATACACTTTATATTGTCATTAAATATATTTTTTTTTCAAAATTTATCAGGCATAATTCATTAACTTATTTTATGTTTTAATTAGTTTGCAATGATTGTACTGTGAAAGCTATTTCCGATCAAATTGCGAGAGTCTTTTAGATTAAATTCATATACAAATCAAAGCTTTTATCCACAACATACTTTCAGTATCGTTGTCATGAGACAAAATAGTCCTCTTGCTTTTAAGCATTCCATGAATGAGGTGCCTCCTTTAGATGTAACAGAAGCATTAGTAAGTTCTTTACAATAATACATATGAGAGTGGATTAATAACACAATTTTAACAATATATATTATTTGTTTAAATATTGTGCAAGATTTGTATGACACTTAAAAAGAAAAGTAGATGTAGTGCCACACAGCAAATCATAGTATGTTTCAAGAATATGTCCCACATCCTGTTAAGCATCATTTCAAAATCAATATTTTTAAATATTGTTTCTATAGAACATGATTGAGTATCCCAGAAGCTCGTCAACTTTGTCAGTCTTTTCTCTAGCAGCATTCATTCTCCTGTATTTAAGAAATTCAAGTTTCCTTTTTATATTTGGAAGATGAAGTGTTTACTTCAGGTTTATTTGAATTGGAAGCCATTAAATACACAGTTAAATTTGCACGAGAAGGATAATAAATACCTTCCATATAAGTACACATCGTGGTATTACAGCTGTTCCTTCTTCTGCAAAGAGCATGTTTGGATAACTAAACAATCACCACAGATATGTTGAAATGTGGTGCAATATACAGTGTTTTTACTTTTTCATTAAAATAGCGTATTGACCAATCTTTAAGTATCCAATTTTTCTTGAAGTAAACGTATAGAATCTTGTAAAATAATACAACAGCACATAGAAAAATAACAATAAGATGAATACATGTACACCACACTCTTTAATTTTTTAGTTACTTTTTATGGAGCGAGTACCAGTGTCACTTCATCCCCATGCACATGTGAATAACAGACCGAGCCTACTGTCAGTCTCGAGCCTATGTCTAAGCTCGGTCCTATGCATTGTATTTCTGGCATTTTGCCGGCAGAGATCATGCTGGCAATGATAAACCAAGTGAGTTTAGACAGTGTTTGCCCGACTCTATTGTATGCCATGAAAGCCTTCGTTTTCTCAATGACATCTTATATATGTTTGAGAGTAATGACAGCTAAAAATTTATATATAAATTTAAAAATAAGTAAACCTGTCAACATAGATGAACACAGTGAACACAAAAGCACTAACAAACTTTTCAATATGTCAGTATGAACTATAATCATGACTATTAGAGGGCATATTGCAAAGGGATCAGATGCTTACATACCAAGACTTACAAGATTTGGATGGAAGAATAGTGATCACTTACCACAGTTGAAAACAGAATGGTGTCGAAACATGAATAGACAAACACACATGGAGCGGTGAAATTTTCTGGTTTGTTTTGGGACAAAAATCCAAAAATTATAACACTCAATATGCGTACTTGTCTGTCCGTGTTTTGATACCATCATGCCTTCAACTGTAGTGAGCAGTGGTTATTCTCCTATTCAGATATTTTATTTGTTCCATTGTTTAGCTCCTACTGTTTTCTAACAATATATATGCTCAAAAATCACTTATAGATGTTGCCCACATTGTACCAGTTCCATTTTACAACAAGGCAGTCTCTTCCCTGTCAATCACCTTACCACTGACTCAAATTTCAACCTTCCCTCATTTCCTCACAACCAACCATGGCCCAACTCTTCAACAATCCTTAACCAAGCCCTTTAAAGTCCACTCCTCACCCATCCAACATAAATCCAGCTGCAAAATCCAAACTATCTGTTAAGTATCCATCTTCTTCTCCAGAACCTGAACTTACAGTACTTTCCATGATCTCACTTTTTTCACCCACCTAAAAATTTGATAAGGCCACCCTAATCTGTGACTCCCTAACTCTGCTGCACACACTGCTGCTGGTACCACTTTGCCTCTTATATTAGTAAACCAGGCAGTTAGGACGACCTTGTGCCTAGTCACCAGAGATTCCAACCACCATCCACACTAGACCTTTTCTCAGACCCATCCATTGCAATTGTTTCAAGATCTCTTATTCACCAGCTTTGCTTCACCTAGTGTCCCTAATGACCCCAATCTGTACCAAGCTGAACACCCTCCCTGTAAAGGCCGGACTTTACCCCCTGTGCCGAACCTTACGTTGTCAAGAGGCCTGAGTGGATGGGGGTGAATTTGTGGGCTTGTGGTGGAAGCAGACTTTAGGGTGGAAGTTCACTGACCTTCGGGACATTTACTAAGTCTTCTATTCCTCTTGCGCTGTCTTCACTCTTGAAGATGTCTTCTGTCTTCTGATGATCTAAGTAAAGACTTGTGGGCTAAAGTAAGATGTTAATTGTCAGGAATCATGACACCACTCCATTAGTTACGGTTGGAGAACCGATTAGGAGGGAAAGGCCAGGGCAAAATGATAACCTAGCTGAGAATCTACCTAATAAATAATGTGGGCGACTACGCATTTAGAGTCCCTTTTATTGACCACTGAAGACTGTATGAATACAGTTGAGAGCGCGATCTGTAAGGATAACTCCCGATAGCCTCTACAAATTAATAATTATTGACAGAGCCGCATCTCGGCTGCGCAAACTAACTATTAGAGGATGTTAACTTCTTGACTGAATGGCGAATTGACACGATGGATGCATGGTGGCGAGGCAAGCTAACGAGAGACAGGGCTCAGACACAGTGGTCTTCGATTGTTGTGATTACGTGGCTGAGGCTCTTTGTACGTTGTCTGATATGCACACTTAGTGCCCATTCAGCTGTGACCCCACACCCACATTCAACAAGAGGATTGCATACAGATTAACAGACCCCACCTCACCCTATCTATCTCACACCCCTCCCCTATATATGCTTCCCAAAATCGATAAGCCCGGGAACCCAGGTTGTCGCCTATGGCTCTTCAATTGAACGTACCTCTGCTTTGGTGGACCAGTATGTACAGCCATCGTCAGCCAGCTTTCCTTCTACATCAAATAGCCACAACACCTCCGCCTCTTGTCTTTCAACTGTGCCCACACCCTTCTCCCCCCAAGATCATCTCCATCTTGGTAACAATTTATGTGACATCCCTATACACTAGTATTCTCCACTGCCAATGGACTTTATGCCATGGAACATTTTTTATATCAGCACCATTCAGAGCACATCTTTCATAACCCCCCCCCCCCCTAGCCTACTTGATACTAAACAACTTTTTCTACTTTAAAGGAAAAATTTACCATGGGACTTTAGCCACTGCCATGGGTACCCATATGGCCCTCTCTTAAGCAAACCTCTTCATCGTTTCTGGATAAGGACCACTGGAAGCTACCCTTGTGGCCCAGTTTCACAGAAATAATTTTTATGATCTGGACTGATGGGGAAAAACGACCTCTCAATTACCTCAACAGTCTCAATACCTTTAACACCCTGAACCTACTCTGACACCCATGCCACTTTCCTAGTTGTTGATTTTGTCCCGTTCTAATTGCCACCTTAGCTCATTTGTCTACATCATACCTACCAAACTACAATATCTTCATTTTGACAGCTGGCATCCTTATCACACTAAAATACTATTCTTTAACCATCAAACCCTCGCATTGTATTCCAGTAACGTCTCCCAAGCTCTGATATCCTGCAACTACCCACCAAATTTAATTCAAAAACAACTTTTGCTTGCCATCATCACAACCTGCTCAGCCTATCAACCACCTTAAATCCTTAAAAACCAAACCTGGAATGATATCCCTCCTCTCCAAAATTCTCCCAGACCTTACCATGACATGCCTCAGTACACAAACAAGGTCTTTCCCATCCTACTAGTCAAGATAGCCCTGAAGGCTTTTTCCTGTACAACAGATTTTACTACAAAATGTGCAACAACCAATAACTGGGGAAAGCTTCCCTAGCATGAGACATACCAGCTGTGAAATCCTTCCACACAATATACAGGCTAACCTGCAACCATTATGCAAACTCCAACACAGGTCTGACCATGAATCCACTGGCCATTAGAATGAATCGCCACAGACAATCAATCGATTTTCACCCAGAACCCTAACCACTCAGTATCTGTTCATGCCACCACATGATACCAGTGATTTTAATTCTTGCTTCACTGTCCACTGATAGAGTCTTCCCAAACAGAAGCAACATCTCTGCACTAACGGACCGGAAACTGGCTTACCAGTACAAGCTGGGTACTGGGCAGCACCTAGAAAATCTCCTCCTTTCTCCCTGTTCCCACTCCCACTTTCTCTAGTCAGTATAAACCATCACTTACCAGAGCTTTTGTTTAAATTAGTAACATGAATACAGAACACATTGAAATTTTTGGGTCTTAGCCCTTCATCAGTAAGAGAAAATTGCGGAGTGGAGCTATGGAATGAGACTTTCACATAGTGGCTGTTGAGCAAGGAACTTAGTGTGGATAACTTCAAAAGGGATAGGGAGAGGGTGCAGTGATTTGAAGCTAATACACGAACATTGCAAAATATCAAAACTAACCACTGGCAGGTGAATATAGCAAATAGCATCATAATATAAAATCTAAAGTACACAAATATAAATAAACAAAGATGAATAATAAAGGACATGAAATGAAAGAATCTATGAAGTTAAACATCATGTCTGGTTAGCGGTGGTTAACGTTAGGTAGTAGGAGTGGAAAATGAGAGGATGGGAAGAAGGAAAATAAGATGAACATAGTTTTACAATATTTCGGTTCAACACCTTATTCATTTAGAGAGGTACAAGAGCATTGGAGGTGTGTGCACCCTGCTGCATAATGGGTAAGCCGTAGAGAACGGCAGGAGAATTGGGGGCAGAGAGGGTTGCATAAAACAGAGTAAACTATTAAAGAACAATATTGCTGGTGGAGGTGGAGAACACAAAATATATAAACTTAAATCATAATTGTGAATAAATGCATATATCAGGGAATGGGGAACTGCAAAGAATACATAAATAAACATTAAGTGATGGGGTTATTGGTAGACTTTTATCCACTAGTTCCCACCTGTGGAGTTCAGAATGGTGGTAGTCTCCAGGAAAATTGTGAAATTTCTTACAGTAAATCAGTTGTTGAGGTTGTGAGAACTGTCATGGACTGCTACTGAATGGTCAGGTTATAGGTTTACCATTTTGCCTGTGGTCATTCATTCTGATTGAAAGTTGGTTGGTGGTGAAGCCTACGTATGAACTAGAACGATGGAGACAAGGTTTATGAGTGGCACATATAACATGTCAAATGATGGGAATGAAGCCATTACACACCAGTAGTAGTAAATAAATTTGACTATTTTGTTCCAAATTATTTCTTCAAAACCATAGTAGGTATCAAAACTTTGCAGTAACATATCTATACCACATAATAAAATATTAATGAGCAGGAAAATGGTTTTAGGCAATGAAGCTTAGGAAAAACAGGGAACACTATAGATGATGGTGACTGGGATCAACAAAAGTATGAAAAACAATATTTTGGTGTAGAACCTCATTTTGCAAGTAAATGAGACAATTAACAAAGCCAGATGTTCTGACCTCACATTTGGAAGTATGCAGGTTTGAATTCACATCTGGCCGTCAAGATTTTGATTTACCATGCTTTCCAAAAATCACTCCACCAAAAGGCACTGCCGCCAGTCCTTTCCCACCTCTTATAACCTCAATGTCAACAATTAGTGAGAAAAAAAAGGGGGGGAATCACAATTTCTTTCCTGGATGAAGTTGCGATCTTATTTAATTTTTAATAAATTTAAATAACAATGAATTATTAGAGAGTTAAATAGGTAGTAATACTGATAATTGTTTAATATACACTGACTGATTTTAATGTCAGTTGTCAATGCAAAATTCAATCAGAAATTTTACTTGACAAGTAGAACCAAACTAATGACTATAAAGCTACTGGATCCAAACAAGAACCTTTCTTTGCAACATCCATTTGGGAAAGTGTTTTTGGTATTTCCAGTAGAGACACATTTTAAAAGTGCAAAAATATAGTACCCCAGTAACAACAATGGAGCAGTAAGAAATGGCATGGGATGATATTAGTACAGAAAGAAAAGAATGTAAACCCATTACTCACCAAATTAAAAGGAAGAAGAGCTGCAATGGCAAGAAACACAACACAAATGAGCATGGCCCAAAATATTGTGTGCCACAGTTACCTACCTTCAACTTTATTTTACTAGCATTCGGCTACATAGGCCATACAGCCAGCTCAATGTGATTATCATGACTCTTCCAGTGTATTATTGCTACTAAGTATGTACTCTACAGGATGGACAAGACATTCACCCAGACAACACTTAAACCCCATGCCCTCGGCCAGACTTGAACCGGTGACCTTCGCTACCCAGTCCGGCTTGCTTCAACTTTGGTGATTGGTCTACTGTACCTTTCCTTTTGATATTAGTACCTGACTTTCAGTGACTGAACACACAAATACTGCTATAGAAAAGGCATTTTTTCAACAAACCACGGCTACAAATATGGTATTCTTGCTGAAAGATTTGCGAACCATTAGCTATGAATACAAAACAGTGAAATCTGCACTGACATAGAAATGATTGCAGAAATTTTACAAACTTCAGTTGTAAAATTATTACACAGAAAGTTATGTATCCAAGCAATAATTTCAAATTCTTTCATCATTTTTGGTAAATTGTTCATCAATTCCCTTGGTAATTTATTCAAATCCTTGATCTTACCTATGAGAGAAAATTCTCCCACACACTTGTGGTCAGGGTCATCTTTTTCCCTTTCATGAACTTGTCTTAATTCTTCCACCAATATCTTTCCACGCACCGCCAATATATGCCTTGTACACTCCACCTCTCTTCACTCTCCTGTTTTCCAATTACTCCCATTCCAGCTCCTTTATCATGTTGGTTACCAATTGTGTACTGCAGTAATTTTCAAAGGCTACTCTAGCAGCACTTCTTTGCACCACCTCCTACTGCTGATGTATTTGATACCCAAAATGTGGGTCCCATACTACACCATCATATTCAAGCAATGGTTAGACTAAAGTTTTTTAAACCAATTTCTTCACTTCTCTTGTACATGCTCTAATCACCCTTTCCAATAAATGATTTTGAAACCGCTTCCTACTACCTGTTCAATGTGTCATGCCCAGTTGAGTTTATCATCAAATATTGTGCTAAGGCATCTCCAACAGGTAATTAGTTTTCCACCATATAATCATAATCAACCTTTAGTTTTTAATCTATGTATCTAATAAACTGACTTCTCTTTGCATTTATCTTTATCCCATGTTGACCTACCCAGCTAGATATCACATGATCTCACTGCAGCTGTTCAGTCTTCTACTGTTTTGATCCTATTATGAAACATTATGTCTCATCTGCAAACAATCTGATTTATGATCAGTATCAACACAAACATTCATTAGAATACTGAATAGCATCCATACAGTGGCTGTTTCAATGAATGTACGACTTGCGTTACTTTTTGTCTCAAACTCTCATATTAATGGGAATGTCACTCAAGTATTCTTATATGATAATGATAGATACAGAATAAGACCTTAGTAAATTATTATTTATTGTAAGAAGTTGCTTTACATATTTACAATATACATTTAAAAGATTTTTTTCACTGAAATCCTCCATACATGTGACATTTCCATGCAAACCAATAGTGGGAGATCACATTTAGTAATGATGAAAACGTTACATCACAAATATTGTGCATTACATCATTGTAATCACCTTTCCTTTCTTACTGGACCTTTCAATATGTAAGGTAAGTAACTATATACATATATATGGGTAAACAGCTTCATGTTCGTAATTGATAATCTAAACATTTATAAATATTAAAAAATTTGAACAACACACAATAAATTTTACTATTTCATGTAAGGTTTACAAATAAATACAATGGTATGACAGTATATACGTAGTATAGCATTTCACTTTTAATATCAGAAAGAGCTAAGAAACAACTTGTTGAAAGGACATGCAATATGATTACACCAACTTAGTGTGTCTCAAACAGTGACTTAATGTCTGATAAAATTCCAGTGTACATTCAAGCTAATTATTTATGCATTTTCTTATCTTTCAGAAAATATGTCAGAATACAAATTAAAAATTCGAAGTTTTGTCAGGTTAAGGACCTTCGTTACAAAGTAAGCTGGGCTTATAGTCACAATTCATTTCTCACAGTTATATTAACAGACTGTGGTAACTAGTTAATGATCAAACTTCTGAATGGTAAGTTCTATTAATGGGTTTTGGCATGGGTGTATCCAGCAAGTAGCGGGGGTGGGGGGCTGCTGCCCCCCCCCCCCCCCGAAGAAAAATTATGTTGCCTTCAGTATGATTCGACGAGTGAAGCACTGGCTCAGGAGCACTTTGTGTGAGGAAAAATTGACTGGATTATGCCCGACGAGTGTGCATCGAAATTTCATGACTGAACACCAGGAGATATTGAGAAACAAAGCTATTGAAAAAATTTCTAAGAATCCGAGACGATTAATGTTTATATAAACTATAACCGAGTTATGATCTTAATTTACTACATAGTAGGTCCTTAGATTAAGTGGTTGAATTACTATATTAATCAATAATAAATAGTTTCCTCAATAGGTTTGAGTTTCATTTTGTAAGAAATCTTCATGTTTCAGTCCCCCATCCCACTTCCTCGAAAACAATATTAGTTGCCCCCCTCTAGTTCTGATCCTGGATACGCCCTTGGGTCATGGCGACTGCCGTATGCTTTTCTCTTTAACCAACAACCAGTTTTCACACATGCAAAGTGTGACTCCAGTCAATATTTTTAAAAAGAAAGAGACCAAGCCATTTGGCCTAAAGTATCATGAGTTTAGGAAGTATGTGATACCAACAGATGATTTCACATTTGTTTTCCTAAAACCAGTTCCAAGAATGCTGGGCTGGTCCCTTTTAACAACTTTGATACCTGTTTCATGCCACACTGTGAACATTAGTACTCGCCTGGAAGATCAGAGTACAGATGGTAAAACTCACTTTGTTCCCTTATTTTTTATTTACTGGCAATAATTCCTTCGACAAAACATCTGTTTAATGACATTTGTGACACTGAAAATTCTGTTTGGTAATAAGAATTAGGAAGGGTAATGTAAAGTAGACCAATCACTCGCCACAGGTGAAGGCAGGAATGTCGCGATGAACACACCTGTGTTTATTAGATCTTAAAAACATCTGTTCAGCTTGTGAAGCAATTTGTTTTCTTTCTATTTTTTTTTAATACTCTTAAAACTTACAAATCACTTAATAAACATGTCTGAAATAAAAATAATTCTAACATTAGTTGCATTTTTAAATGCCCTCAGGTAACTAGCCAAGTTTAAGTGTTATCATGCGATATTTTGGTGATCACATTCACTATCACCAGAAGATGCAGACAGTGAATGTAATTGCTGAAATATCGTACGATAACACCTTGTTAACTCAGAGAAACTTAATTTTTATGAACAGTTGCATTGGTGTTTTATTAAATAATAATTATGCAGGATAAATTAACTACAATAAATACATATTATTTCAACACTGCCAGGTATTTGCAACAGGTTCATACAAAACCTACAAGAGAACCAACAATAAATAACATCAGATTTAGTAAAATGTGTAAAATGAACGATATAACTAAAATTTATAAGTGTAAAGGTAGGTAGCTGCTCAGCCTCTGCCATCAAAACCATTTACGCAACAGATAAATTATTTTTAACTAATGAATAAAGTATTCATATGTAAAAACATATCTCAAACAGTATGCAAAACACATTTAAGAACTTGCTTTTGCAATCAATAATACATCAGTCCTATTGTCCTTAATGGAGAATATAGAAAAATGTACAGCCAAAACACAGACAAAAATAAGACAAACACATGACAAAAAGTTAAATTGATAAACATGCAGAATGATGCCAAATTAGAACAACACTACAAACAACAACCAGCACACACAAATTTCATCCTAGAATCATTAACCTCAACGCATACCTTAACACTCATAAAAAAGAAACCTTACTGAAGAAAATTAAGGAAGGGTAGGGAAATACGGCCCAACACTTACCACAGATGAAGGCGGCTGGGACGACGAACAAACAACAAACACAAGAGAAGCGCAATATTTCGGCCTACAGCAGCCTTAAACGTGCAGAAGGTGAAGCCCCAGGCGGCGTCACCTGTGTACACATAGACGGCCGACTGGGGAAGATGGGTGTGTAGGGAAATTGCCACCGGAGCCTGTGCTCCATTGCAATTAAATTTATAAAAATATGGACTAATGTTACAGATATTAAGAGACCACATTGGGAGTACTTCTCTTCACAAATAACAATTTTTGTTGAAACTGATGTAGTTCTGTGGTGAAAGCAGTCGTAATATGCTTTTCATTTTATTCTACATGAGCATTTGGAGGTTTGTGTGTATTATTTGAATTGTTTGCATTGAGGGGATGTTTGTGTACAAGTTCTGAATGTCAAACAGTGTGAAAGTGGGATGTGAATGTCTTTCATGTTATTAACAAGTTGTATTGAATTTTGTAATTTCAGTTTTCTTAGTTTGTAATATAGATTGAAATATGTTTTACTAGATTTGGCTAGGTATGTTGGAGCAGAAACTAATAGTAGCAATTTGGTCTGTGTAATTTTAGTTTTGGTCTTAACGGGAATGCAGTTTGATTTGTATGGGTGATATTCGGGTTCTTTTTGTCAGAGTGGTTTCTTTAGTTCTGCTTGGAATCTGTTAGTGTGATTTGAGCTTAAGTACATATTTTTTTTTTTTTTTTAAATGCTGTGTCCATTAAGACAGTTGACGACCTTAGTCAGCTTTGGTTATTATATGTTTCGTTTGTATTGGCGTTTTTATTGTGCTTCATTTATTTTACTTTCAGAGGTGACTTATATAATTTCTTTAGATATTTATTCTCTTGTCATGCCTATGTTTAAGGTGTTGTCAGTTTTCTACTCTTAACATGATATATATTCTGCGTCTACAATGATTTTTTCAATAAATCTATCTAGAAAAAAAGCATCAGACACAACACGTATAACTCTTCAGTAATGTGACGCCGCCTGGGGCTTCACCTTCTGCACGTTTAAGGCTGCTGTAGGCCGAAATATTGCGCTTCTCTTGTGTTTGTTTTTTGTTCGTCGTCCCAGCCGCCTTCATCTGTGGTAAGTGTTGGGTCATATTTCCCTATCCTTCCTTAATTTTATTGCCTTAAAGGTTTTTTCCTGCTCATTGTAATTATAACATTACTGAAGAGTTATACGTGTTGTGTCTGATGCTTTTTTTCTAGATAGATTTATTGAAAAAATCATTGTAGACGCAGAATATATATCATGTTAAGAGTAGAAAACTGACAACACCTTAAACATAGGCATGACAAGAGAATAAATATCTAAAGAAATTATACAAGTCACCTCTGAAAGTAAAATAAATGAAGCACAATAAAAAACGCTCAATACAAACGAAACATATAATAACCAAAGCTGACTAAGGTCGTCAACTGTCTTAATGGACACAGCATTTTTTTTTTTAAAAAAAAAAAATACATACTTAAGCTCAAATCACACTAACAGATTCCAAGCAGAACTAAAGAAACCACTCTGACAAAAAGAACCCGAATATCACCCATACAAATCAAACTGTATTCCCGTTAAGACCAAAACTAAAATTACACAGACCAAATTGCTACTATTAGTTTCTGCTCCAACATACCTAGCCAAATCTAGTAAAACATATTTCAATCTATATTACAAACTAAGAAAACTGAAATTACAAAATTCAATACAACTTGTTAATAACATGAAAGACATTCACATCCCACTTTCACACTGTTTGACATTCAGAACTTGTACACAAACATCCCCTCAATGCAAACAATTCAAATAATACACACAAACCTCCAAATGCTCATGTAGAAAAAAATGAAAAGCATATTACGACTGCTTTCCCCACAGAACTACACCAGTTTCAACAAAAATTGTTATTTGTGAAGAGAAGTACTCCCAATGTGGTCTCTTAATATCTGTAACATTAGTCCATATTTTTATAAATTTAATTTAATTGCAATGGAGCACAGGCTCCGGTGGCAATTTCCCTACACACCCATCTTCCCCCTATCCTGCACCTACCTACATTTGCCCTCTACTAATTTTATCTTTAAATTCTTTAAAAGTTTTCGGTAAATTAAACTCTATTGAAGGAGAAATATTCCAGAAATAACTTACTAAAAGGTTTTGAGGTTGTTTGCTGGTACCAGTATTTTGATATAATACATTTCAAATTGACCACTAGAATGCATGCAATAATTATAATGGGACAAACACATTACACAAAACATCACTTTAACATTAATAAAACATGACACACAAATAAATTAAATTTTCTATGCCTAATCATATAAATAAACTAAAAACATATTCCAGATAACTGTCAACAGTAGACCAGATAATACAATCCTTATCAAATCATCTACACTATTAAAAACATGCAGCAATAAGATACATGCTGAACAGAATCCCATTAACAAACCAGATAAAAGAAATGGCTAGGAACAAGGTATAGAAAAAACATGATAGGTGATGCATTAAATGAAAAGATAAACAAACTGGAAAAAGAAAATGTAGACCACAATCACATGCCACCCATTCAGGAACCAAGACACAAAAAACTTCAATTATATAAACATCTCAGTAGAAACAAACATCTAACATAGAAAACAATAGAAATACACGGATCACACTGACATACTCAAGTAAACACAAGGAATTTTTTTTTTAAGCAAGGGATAATTATTGCTCTCAAAGTGACATCTCAATAAAACAAATGAGGACTCACTCAACTACAAACAAATTCCATAACTCTGGCAAATATTAATGCACATGTAAAAAATATGACAAAATATGCATCAGCCAAACAAAAACTGCTTTAAACATTCTTTATCTCATCTCAGGAACTGAAGTGTAATAATCACTACACTTCTGTTAACCATACAAGAGTGGAACTCGTGCAGGTTCTAAGTCACCATGATCAATCAGCCACAGGTGAACCACACTGAGGTGGGTAAAATAAATGGAGATGCTATTTATAAAAAGACACTAGTTCTGTTTTGTGTTTGTACCTATGACCACCCTCGATAGATGGTGTTTTGCTAGGCATGGCCTACACCTGAGTAGAAGTGAGTACTTTTAGAGTTAGCTAAAGCTGTAAGGAAGGCCACTTCCATTTAAGATGAGATCAGGACTGTGCCTATTTTTAGGTGAGGACCTGCTGGTGAGGGGATAAAAATAAGTGATCAAAGGGGATACTCATTGTAGTTGATGTTGAAATAAAAGATGAGGATACAATTGGAAAGACAAAGGTTAATACTAAAAATACCACAAAGCCAATAATAAGAGTGTTATTGGCGAACTGTAGAAATATAATTAACGAAGTAATATAATTTGCAAACTGAACGGAGATACATGAACCACAAATGCTTATAGGGTAGAGTCTTGGTTAAAAGAAGGAGTGTAGACAAATTGGTTTTCCCTCGTGCTTAAAGAGTGTATTGCAGAGATAGAGGAGCAATTGGTGTAGGGATGTTTATATCGCTTAGCAAAGATTACAACAGTTCTGTAATGTTCATAGATCATGACCATGAATTACTAAGGGTAGATTTATCACCTCAAGGTGATAAAGAAAAAAATCTGTGTATTGACTGCTTAGGCATGATGGAGATGAGGTTCTTGAACAGAAACTAAATTCATATTCACAGTACAGAGGTGAATCATAACTGGAGGGAATTTAAATTTACCAGGTGTCAACTGGGAAGGAAATAAGATTAATAATACAAGGGAACAGAGATTTGCAAACACCTTAGTAATGGAAGGAGGTTTTGCACATGTAGTAGAGCAGAACACAAGGAACCAAAGATGTAGAATATCCTGCTAATAAAGTCTGATGATAATCTTGTGGAGTGACAAGTAAGTGAAGAAATAAGTAATCACAATGCAGTGCTGATGGATATTAGAGAATTCAACAAACCAGTGGCCAAAATTGAAGTGAAAAGTAGGTATGATTATAAAAAGGCACAGACTTTAGAATTGAAGAGATATCAGGGATAGGTAGAGGAAATGGAAGGATGGCACAAGTACAGTGGAGGTGAACTGGGAAGAGTTTAAGGAGATAAAAAAGGCAAGGAAATGTTTATTCATAAGCAGCAAATAAAGAGAATTACATAACCTACATATTACAAAGTGAGAAGGTTAAAGAGGTTAGTGAAAATGGAACACACCAGAGTTAAGAGACAGCAAGGCAGTAGGAAACACTTAAAACAACTAAGCAAGCAATTAATAACAAAGAGAGAAGCTAAGGATAGGGTTATGAAGAATATTATTGGTGCAGGGGGACCACTGAATGATGCAACTAGAATTTCAATAGCCATGGGGGGGGGGGGGGGGGGGAAGTAAGTATTCAGACAAAAGTAGATACAAACGGAGTTGAAGTCACTGAAGATTTTAAAATGGCGGAGTGACTGGTTTAATGAGACTACTAGGGACTACCATCCTGTGCTGCTAGAGAATAAATCAGGAACATCTACCTATAAGTATATATGCGGAAACTACAAAATTTTAAATAGATTCTAAAAAAAAAGGGGGGGAGGGAGGGAAATGGAAATAGGCTCATGTAGCTAACATTACAACAGATTTATTAAAGATTGTGAATATGATATTGTACCATACCTTGAAATTTTATTTAAATCGAGTCTGGAGTCTTGTTGATTACCAGAGGACTGGAAAAGAGCAACCGTACTGGTTCATGATGATTCGGCAAAATGGAGAGACTAATATTCAACTATATCAGAAATGTCTGTGAGGAAAGAAACTGGTTTGCAAATTGACACCATGGCTTTAGGCAAGAATATTTATGTGAATCTCAGATGGTGGGCTATTTGCAAGATATTTCAGATGAACTGGACAAGGGAGGCCAAGTTGATAGTGTAGCACTAGATCTTTCTAAGGCATTTGCCAGTGTAAGCCATAAAATGGTTTCAAATAAATTGAAAACTATTAGATTTGATGTAAAAGTTACTTGTGGGGTAGAGGAATTCTTAAAAGGAAGAAAAAGAGTTAACACAGGAAACACATTATCAAAAGAGGTGGAAGTAAATATGGGAGTGCCACAGGGTAGTGTATTGAGACCATTGCTGTTCATCATTATAATAAATGACAAGTGTTAATGGTTTACAGTGAGTATTTAGATTTTTTGCAGATAACATAATGGCATATAATAGAATCAAAACAGGAGAAGACTGAACAGCTACAGGGTGACTTGGGTAGAGTAACTAAATGGATAGGTCAGCATGACATGAAGATAAATGCCAAGAAGGCAGCTTATTATGTACACAGATTAAAAAAAAAACTCTAGGTTGTTTATGAAAAATAGTGTGGGGAAGAACTGCTTGTTGAAGGCTTGAAGTGTAAGTATCTTAGCATAATGTTTGATAACTCAACTGGACATTGGGCAGATGGAAGGAAAAGGTTACAGAATCCTGGATACAGAATTTACTGGAGAGGATAATAAGAGGCTGTAGCAGAGAAGTTAGGGAATTGAATTACAAAACTTTGGTCAGACCATTGGTTGAATACGGTGGTGTAGTTTGAGACCCACATTTTGGATATTAAATACAGGAGTTGGAGGGTGTGCAAAAAAAAGCAGCTAGATTTGTTTGAGGAAATTATCTCAGGACCAAGTCAGTAACTGATATGATAAAGGATCTGGATTGGGAGTCATTGGAAAAGAGGAGGATGAAGAGAGTGCTGGGAATGTACCAGGCTTATTTTGATGATGGGGCTTAGAAGGATATTGGTTGAAAAATTAGGACTAGTGCATGGAAGGGAAAATATGACCATGACCACAAGCTGGTGTGCTATTTCATACATAAGTGGGAAAATTCTTTTTTTGTGGGTAAGGCTGTCGGGGATTGGAACAAATTACCAAGTAAAGTGATGAATAAGTTACCAAAAATGCCGAAGAAAATTAAAATTCAAATTGATAAAGTACAAAAGTAGATGGGGGAGGAATTTAGCATTCAAACTACTTATGATAATTAAAAAATAAAATAAGAAAGCAGTAATTAGATGTCCAAATGAATTGCCACAGGAGTATGTGCTCCATCACAATTAAATCAATAGTTTTAGGCAATGATCATTCCTCCACAAACAAACACAGACATGAAAATCCTAAGGGCCAATAACACCAAACGCAACATTCCAAGGAAACTATCAAATACAAAAAGCAGTAGCCACAGGAAATTTACACTCAATGAACACACAAACCAAAGCTTATTCAAATTGAAGCACATAAAAAAATCTAACAATACAGTTCCAAATACACAATTTTCACCAATAAATCAATCAATAGAATAATATTGTATTTCTTTTTTTTTTTAAAAAAAAAGCTTAATCTGATTGCAAACTTTAAACTACCTGCTAACACCACACACTTGACAAAGCACTAATGCAAAAAACATTTGAAATGTAGCAGTGTGCGCAAGAAATTTACATCCAATCATTCTAATAAAACAGTTCAGCATTAAAAGTGATATGATTGGTAAAGGCATAAGTACAACAGATTCCAATGTGTGTAAATTGGAAGTAGCAAATTAGTAGTAAATTAAAGTCACAGGTGATCAGCTACCTCGCCTCGTAACAAATGTGATTGTAAATGCATTATAATACCTATATATAAATGTAATTGTAAACAAATCAGTATGTATAAAATTTTGTAAACTGAAAACATATCACAGAAAACATTAGATCGCTGATGATATCTCGACAAGGCAAAATGCGTCCGAAATAAAAATCCCAAAATAGTTGCACTGGTAATTTTTTTTATTAAATATTCATTTATTATTATAACAAGCTACTGCAGAAGAAATGACCTACAATAATTATGTATTATTTAATAAGTTGCTGCTAATTTGTAACAGACACTGACTTACAAAGGCATTATCAAGCCGATTATTAATCATTCCATTACGTTTATACTTTAAAAGGAACAGAGGCACTGAAATAACAATGTAAATTGAATTAAGGGAGTAAGGTTATATGCAAGATTGATTTGTATGAGAAATAAAAACAGAAAAGAAACTGGGTACTATTACTTTCTTTTATCATGAGTAGGATAAGTACACTTACAGTCTTTTAATAAGAAATTATAAATAAGATTGTGATTTTTAGTGGATATGGATATTTAATGTAAAATAATGTGATGAGAACTTAGCCTACATGCATTTTCGACACAATTCAAATTGGTATATATAATTCAGTCAGTTATTGAAGCTTTCTGGAATCGAAAACAATGAAGGCAATCATGTTACTTGCCTCTAGGTAATCTGTGCTTGTATGTCTCAATTTAATTACCTTTATTCCTATATCATTGAATTATAAAATATATTAGTTGGATATGTTATTTAAATATTCTCCTAAAATTACTAATATCATGTTTTAGATTTTTAAACCTGTCAGAAATGTGTAGTTAGTATCAATTCTATGTACTCCTAAAAATACTGAGTCTTGAAATATGTCTGTAAAACAATAGTTAATAAAAAAAAATGGAATAAGACAGTTTATAAAATTGCTTTGTATAATGTAAAAGAATTCTGTAAATCTTGCAGACAAATTTTATAGTTTGGAAAAAACTGACAAATATCACTAAATCCGTATGTTCTAGACTGGAACATAGCAAAGGGAAAACAAAATAAAAAGAGACATTTATTAGGAGTCGGAGGTGGGGAAGGGAGAAAAAACATTTTTTAAAATATAGCTAAAAAATGTAGATTTCAGCTTTCTTGAAAACTTCATGTAATTATATGAAAACATAACAATTCATGATTTTTCAACACATCTCATAAGACCTAGCCACAGCCCTGAAAGTAAAATTGTATCCGAAACCTAGACCAATACTTTGGCTGCCCTATTATTTTACAATATAAACTACTATTGTTACATAACTATGAAAATAGTTCCATATAAATTACATTGTAAACAGTAGGCACAATTGTACTCAAAGTTATAAACCACTTTTAGAACTTTAACCTTAAAAATGTTAAATCTTTCTGAAATACTGAACAATGCAATGATGCAGCTTATTAGAGAACTCAGTCACATATTAGTATCCTGGCTGCCAAAGAGATCGATGTTTAGCATTATTACATCTCTGGCTTGCATTAAATTAAGGCTGGTGTGCCATCATGATTCTAGAAACCTGTCAGCCACCTGTGTCATTCCACAAAAAAAGTGACACCATAATCTACAATCAAGACAACACAAAGTTTTCCCCCAGATGCAAAGGGGAAAAAGCAACAGGTACAACTTTAAATAAATGCAAAGCGGTAACTTCACAGCCCAATCCAAAAAGCAAGATTGCTTCATCGGCCTAAACCTCTGCTCCAGAACCAGGGTCATAGTCCTGGTAGAGTAACACACGTCCTCCATCGGGTGAGCCAGTGCCGTATGTCCTGCGTAATGCCGAGAGGCCCTCAGCGGTGCTCTGTACGCTGACTGCGTCTGGCTGCTGTAACAACGATGGCCGCAGAACATTGGGTAGGAACCGTGACACTGGTACATCTCCATGGCTCGGGCTAGCCTCAGCCGACGAGACTGGTGTAGGGCGGTCTCCGTTGTGGCCATTCTGCAGTAATAAGTACAGTTTAAAAATTTATTGCCACCCAAATAAATTACTTGCTGGCTAGTAGATTAAAACAAATGCAATGTCAGATTTTTTGACTGATATTAAATATTTTATTGGTTATTGAATGTTATTAAAAACAAAGTATAGAACAGAAGGAAAGTGGGGATTTTCATCTGTCCATGAATCACACAAGCTTTGCACAGTGTTTTGTTGCACACTTTGTGGAATGGGTAAGTTTTGAGGTAAAAAATATATTTAATTCCATAATTTGTTTGAGTGATCATTGAGAATCTAGTAAGAACCTATACTTTCGATTGTTTGAGAAAGAAAACAAATAAAAATTGAAATTTGGGAATCTTGAAGTTGCTAAGAAATAAGTGCATCAACATTATATCAAGAGGGCAGACATTTTTTTAACGCAAGTCTTTTTGCAGAACAATTACTGAAGTTATCCGCAGGTAATTTTGTAAAGCGTAGAGGACTTTGTCCTCATTTCCTAACTGAAGTATGGATATGGGTAACAATGAAAGGAAAGAAATGCCACAAGGCAATATTTATATGGAAAAGAAAGGGAAAATACACCCAATACTCGCCAAAGTTGAAGGGAGGAGGGCAGCAGCGACACAAAACACACAAACAAAGAAAAAACAATATTTCGGGAGGAAATCCCTTTTTCAAGTTAACAGAGAGGTGGCTGGTCTTGCGCAAGACTTGTTTTGGACACAGCCACACATAGAACTTGAAAAAGGGATTTTCACCTGAAATATTGTTTTTTCTTTGTTTGTGTGTCATTTTGTGTTGCTTCTGTCCTCCCCCCTTCAACTTTGGTGAGTGTTGGAAGTATGGATAAGGTTATATGATATCTATTTGACAGAATACCACCTTTCAGTCCAGAAGTATTATGTTTTACTCACTTAATTGGCTTTGTTCAGTTAGAGACCTCTTAGTTTTTAAACCATTTCACTGTTCTAATTTTATATCCTGCCTCTTCCCCACTTTTCTTTCTTATTTCCAATTGTAGCCATTAAAACGCTCTAGTCTATAAGAGGAAAATGTCACTAGATACAATATACAAAGGTATATATTTCAGTTATTTTTATGTCAATTTTTTTAGGGGGTATTACAGACAATCTTGGCATTTACCTAGATGGTTATAGAAAACATTAAAAACCACAGTCTGGATGGCAGGCAGTGTGGGGCATTAACTTATGCTGATTGTTACTATTATAGTCACCTGAGAATGTTTTTATATTTGTAAGAGTATCACGAGTCTAACATTC
Organism: Vandiemenella viatica; assembly: GCA_031002005.1. Lineage (NCBI taxonomy): Eukaryota > Metazoa > Arthropoda > Insecta > Orthoptera > Morabidae > Vandiemenella > Vandiemenella viatica. The sequence continues at coordinate 55,989,492 of JARYHS010008074.1, forward strand.
TAAGATGTGTCAAATATTTATTCCTCAGCCTGTATTTAAAATTAAAATTTATTAGCATTTTCCACATTCCCTTGTTTCTTGGAATATCTGTCCTAAATTTTGATAAATATAAAAATGTATTTTAGAAGTATTGTACAGACACATACATGAATAGTTATTTGCTGAAAAATGGCGTATTACAACAAAGTAGAATTTTAGGAAAGATTTTGCACTATTCATTGTTACAGTATATCAATTCTTACCTGATATGATATTGGACTGAAGCCTTTGCAGCAGTGGAACACAATCTGTGTCCAGAGAAATACTACAGTGATTAAGAATCCAATGGTAGAGTATATGGTAATATCCTTGAAGCCATTCCTGATGTAGGACAACATTGTAAAGCTAAACTGCAATAAGGATATAGAGATGATGACAATGTTAATGGCAGTAGCATGAATACGTGGGCTAATCTTGGATGGTCCATAGGCCCAGTACAGATTATAGCGGTCGACAATATGCTTCAGCACCATGTAAATCAAACCTGAGGGGAAAAAAATAGCATTCCATCAAACTAAAAATATTTTATAATAAATATTGTGATAAAAAAATAAAATGTTCCCTCTAATTGTTGTCATATCATAAACTGCTTGCATTATTACCAGACAGAAAGCAGACCACCACTACATCAGTATTAACAGTCCCTCCCCCCCTTTTTCCCATCCACTTAGAAAAAAATTTACATAATACAAACTCAAAACTTCATCAGTCGTGGTACTCAAGTGCATTTCTAATTTATTCTACTTTGGCTCATAATACTAGCAAAAAGAACTGCTAAGTAAAAGATACCTCGACGAGAGGCAAAACGCGTCCTTGAAATAAATAATATCCAAAAACAGTTGTACTGGCGTATTTATTAAATAATAATTATTAGTTTAACAAGCAATTGTGGAAGAAATTACCTACAATAATCACATAAAAAAATCATTCAATTGATAAATGTTCAGAATTCTACCATTATTCATTGAATTTATGCTAACATTCATACCTCCTCTTCTGGATTTAATCCTGCACACAGTTGCAGGGTGATCTAGACAGGATATCTAGTTGGGTTGGTAATCATGGGATGAAGATAAATGCAAAGAAGAGTCAGCTAATTAGGTACACAAATAAAAAACAAAAGGTTAATTATGAATATAAGGTGGGGAAAGAATTGCTTGCTGAAGACTTGAAATGTAAATATCTTGGCATTACATTTGATAACAAGCTTAACTGGGCAGGACACGGACAGGTGGTAGGAAAAGGTTTCAAAGTTCTGCACTTGTTGGAGAGAGTGATGAGGGGATGCACGAGAGAAGTAAAGGAATTGGGTTACAAAACTTTGGTAAGACCATTGCTCGAATATGGTAGTGTATTATGGGACCCACATTTTGAGTATCAAATACAGGAGTTGGAGAAGGTACAAAGAAGGGCTGCTAGATTTGTTTCTGGAAATTATCGCAGAATGCAATCAGTGATGGATATGATAAATGAGCTGGATTCATTGCAAGACAGGAGGAGGATGAGGAGGGTCATGGGAGTGTACAGGGCGTATACTGGCGATGAGGCATGGAAAGATATTGCAGTAGGTGTGAAAAGTAGTTCATGGAAGGGAAAAGATGACCATGACCACAAGGTGGCACTTGATTTCAGGCACAAGGGTGTGGGAAGATTTTCTTTTTTAGGTAAGGGTGTCAGGCATTGGAATGAGTTACCATGGGGAATGATGAATAACCTACCGAAAACGTTAAAAGAATTTAAAGTTAAAATTTGTAGAGGGCAAATGTAGGTGAGTGTAGGATAGGGGGAAGTTGTGTGTGTAGGGAAATTGCCACCGGAGCCTTTGCTCCATTGCAATTAAAAATTAAATTAAATGATACTTATTAAAAATCATGCACATTCCCCAGCCACTTGCCAGCTGTCAGTTTTCCTCCCAAGTTTGCAGCTGAATGACCCTGACTCTTGAACATTTAATGAACACTATTTACTAACTCAGTGTTATAAAATTATAATTTTTAGTTAATGTTACTGAGAGACAAAAGGCTGTATTAACGTCCATTTGATTTCTCTTTTCATCTTCTTCTTACATGAAACTCTTTTCACACAAACAGAAAGTTGAGGATGTGAACAGCAATTTGGTAGCCTTATAACATGGAGATGACATTCTCTTTGTACTGACATCCATAATTGAAAGTGATTGCATTTGAAAAACATCAAATATCAAATCAGTCAGTTTTATTTTTCATGAAGATCAAGTGCACTGTTTTACATGTTGAAAAAAGGAATTATTAATCCAGAGATTTCCTTTAACATGCAGCCTGTTTCTTTTTGTCTCTCTTACTCTTAAGAGGATATAATTATGAATTAACTTAAATAATGACATATAACTTTTAATCTGGTTGAAGAAAGAAGTAATCAAAAATTCTTTCAAAAGTATAAACATTTCTATATCTTCCTCTTTCATGTAACTATCTGAAAGATCCACCTCCATTTTCAACTCTTCCACTTCATTTATCCATGGAAAATATTTGTAAGGATTTCTTAATGTAAATACCAACAAAAAATATATTTTTTTAAGAATATTAAATATGTATGCCATACATGTTAGCTTAATCTTACTGCTCTCATTTAACAAAGAATCAGATTTTCAACCACACAGAAATTGCTTCATCTCTTTATTCATTTCAGAAAGGCACGTATGAACTTTTTTCCATGGCAGCTAGGCTCTCCTGGTGATCGAACGGTAACCATATAAAACTTCTAGATGCACGACTTTTTATCTTTAAAGGATATCCAATCATTCTCTTACAATTAGCACACACATTTTAAAGCATTTATTCCAGTATGAGTCCTACATATAAAAATACTCAAGAGTATTAAATCTCAGAACTAACTAGTTAAGTCAAGAGAACAAAAAAGGTCTTTCCATTGTCTCCAACTTCAGTTCAATTCTTGAAGCAAAGAAATGTAACATGGTTACTCCAATTGTTTCAGCAAATTTAATCACTAAACATTGACTTCTTAATTTCTAATAAAGGTGTTCATATGAGTAATTACCCTCCAAATAATTGCTTCCAAAGCAGTGTGGTCTACAACTTAATTTGTGTGAGTACCCAAAGTTTCTCATATGGCATTCCACAAGGCCTTATGAAGCTTTTACATGTAAAACTTATAAATTCACTATGAAAATACAAACATAACCCCTAGATCAGGGGTGGCCAACTTGATTACACCCAAGATCTACTGTTTACTGATGAAACCCTGTGCGATCTACCAATTACAAATTTCTTGAAATTTTAAATTTCCAATTTCAGTACACAATTATGTAGTATTTTTTATTTTATTACGAAAACATAAAATGAAATTATTCTTAGTAACTACTTATTTATATTAGTCTGAGCATCTTCCGTTAGATAAGCAAAATCAGGTTTGTAGTTAAAATTTCCAACCTTAAAGAATCTAATGTATGAGCGTCTGTCAAGCGAGAAAGGTGTTTATTTTTTTGTTTGTGTAAGTAGGAAAATGTTGATTCACATAAATATGTTGAACAAAACACGAATACAGTTTTTCAACACATTTCTCAAAATTTGGATATTTCTCGTTGGAAGTCAATGCCCAGAAATCTAGACTAGGATGACCTTGCTTTTAGAAAAAATCCGCAGTGCAGAGTTATAATTTTGTTTTGAAAAGTCATGTGATCCATTTTAATGTATCTGCAAATTTTTTAGCCATTTTATAGATATCACCATCGTCAATGGAGTTATTAAACGGATAAATGATGAATTCCACCAACGTCGCAATTTTTTTGAAATCACTAAAGCAAATTTCGAAGTCTGATACCACTACATTACCTTCCGTGTAATTGGCAGGAATGAAATTGTAGGTAGGATGTTTTTAGAATTTAATGCTTGATGTTTACAAATTGTTGAATTTTTTTTCGATGTCAACTACCGTATTATAGACGCTGTTTGACTTTGGAATGCTGCAATAGAAGTCATCATTTCTGTTAATGTTTTATTCTTGCCTTGTGGTTCCAGATTTAATATGCTCAATTTTCCGGTAAAATCAGCTAATAATGCTAAAAACACATTGGTAGTCTAAATCACGCAGTTGCCGATAATGATCACCCCTCTCTTCAAGAAATTTTATTGTTTCGTCCAATAGATCTCGAAATCTTTACAAAAACTTACTTCGTCTCAATCGCCTTACGTCAGTGTGCAATGCCAAATGTGGTTCCTTCTCATCCAATTGCTGTTTAAAGAGCCGCTTTTCGATAAATTTTCCTTTCATGGAATTTACAATCTTGAAAGAAATATCCATTTCATGTTTTCTATTCAATATATGATTAGCCAGTACTTGTTGATGCAGTGGTAGCTAATTAAGACTGGAAAGTCTTCATCTTTGTGACAAAGGGCAATAAAACCACTATGAACCCCTATCATTGCTGGAGTCTCATCAGTTGTCGTTGATACAAGTTTATACATAGGTATAATCTTGCTAATATACGATCTGAATTCTGTGAATATGCAAGGCCACGAGTTTATTCTTTTATAGAAATCACACTTAGAAGTTCTTCTTTCGTCGAGAAATCTTCAAAGACCATCCCAATAAAAATAAGTAATTGCGCAGTATCAGTGACATCTGTTGACTCGTCAAGTTGTAGCGAAAATGCAACACAGCGGACGATATCTCTTTGTAATTATTCGTTTATGTTTCCACTCATCATTCCTATACGGCCCATCACAGTATTTCGAGACAGCTGTAAACCATGAATAGCTTCATTAATATAGTTTTTTTTTTTTTTTGAAATTCACGAACAGCGAATCTGACACTGCTTTGAAAATTTCCTTGATGTAATCTCCAGGGGAAAAAGGTTTGCACTTGTAGCGTTCACTGGGTCTGGGTGCCTTATTAATTTATGAAACACATGAATTTAATTTTAACCTTAGATCAATTTTTATTAAAAACTATTTCAAATTGAGAAAGGGCTCACAATCAATTAAAATGCATGACATTATGACTACTCAACAAAAGCTTCCATAACCTGGACATTTATTCAGAAATTTAAATTTACATAAATTAAACAGCAATCAAATATTCACGACATTTAAACAAATTGACAAAAAACAAAAGCACGTCATTGATTTTGTTATAAACAAGAAGTTATTTGAATTTATTCCTCCGGCTAAAACTCATTACTGTTCGGCAGACTGATACTATTATCTGCAGTTTCCTTGCCAAGGTCGGTATTTGGGTGAGAGAGCAGCTTTCGGACTTTAGTGCACTTTAGTATCTGCGGTCATTTACCTTCTGAGGCACACTGGACACTCCACACGTCCACCCTATCAGCCATCAAACTCAAAAACTTGAAACCATGGCACACTCAATGATGCCTCTCGCCGCCACTGCAGCTGACCAGACGTCTGTTCCCGATGGTGGCCGAAGAAAGAGTCTCCTTGTACTCTTCTCCCCCTCCCTTCACACGTTGCGTCCGTCATTTTTTCCTGCAGCGATCGTCTTGTCTCTGGCCCAGCCAGTTCCGGATCCGTCCAGACATGAAAAAAATGTTTAAATATAATAGTAACTAATCTTGTTATTTGAGCGTTACAGTCGTCCACACACGACACCTCTTCACTAAGACTCCTCCTTATTGACCGCGAGTTTAAGTTTCGGCGAACTGCATTTTATTGTCACTTCCTTGGCTTTTCGTTGTTCGTGAGAAAATGATAACACTCTGCACTTGCTGGTTTCCTGGAAGGTAGGCTGGCTAAAATAGTTGACCGCCGGGCCACCCATGTGATGGCATATTGCAGGCACAACAATAATTGTTAGCTGCTGCATATAACCCCACCAAACAGATTATGTAATTTTAATGTGATCATTATATTACGCACTTTTGTACATTTCTGTAGCTTACTTGGAAAGAAGCTTCATTTGTAGCCTTACTTTGCTCAATAGGCTTATAAAAAATGTTTTCTTGGAGTATTAATTGCTGTATCAAAGCTTGCAATTTTCTCTTTCTTATTTCGCTGTTAGGTGGAATGTGTCTCATATTTACTATGCATTCTGTTAAAATGTCGCTCTAAATTTCTTTTCTTCGGTATTGTCACGGATGTGTTGCATATTGAGCAGCAACAGTTTTCTTTCACCATACTAAAGAGGTACTCCAATTGGTTAATGTGATAAGTTTTTGATTTCTTTGGAGCACATTTTTCAAGGATCTAAAAATATTAATAGCATAATTGGTATAATAATAAAAGTAGAAATATCCTACCACTAAATGTAAATTAAATTTATTTTCGTAATGATGGCACAAAGTTAGCGAGTGAACATTATTGAAGGGTTCGTTTGCCATAGTAACAATATCGAAAGTATTATCTTACTTTATTTGATGAACCTTCAGAAAGATTTCTTTCTTCATTTGATGTTCCTTCAGCGTTTCTCTTCAACCACTTACCCACAGCGTATGAGGCGCGATGCAGGGTCTAATCGTTATTTACATTTACGTTGACGTCGTAACTCCGCTAGTCCCTGTCGTAAACCGACGGATTGACAGCTTCCCGCCTATTGTCCATCGCGTGCCGAAAACAAAAGATATCTACCTTGCCACGATCGACTGGACTAATAGCCGCGATCGACCGGTCGATCGCGATCGACTGGTTGGCCACCCCTGCCCTAGATAAATATAAAAAATTGCCAAGACTTAGACATGCTTCCTGTAACTGTCACATTTTTATCAAATTTTACCAACTGCAAACCAAACTGGCATGAATAACCTGACAATACCACAGACTGGAGCCAAGCCAACATGTCTGCTTTACAAAGACTTCCCTCACTCGTATGTCACAACTAGCCTATTTGTGTCAACGTATGGTAACTAACTATCCAGATAATTTTTCAGTTTTAATTCCAAATCTGAGCAAAAACAAAACATATAAAGCTAACATAGAAAAAAATTAAAGAGACATACTTACCAAACGGAGTTATGAGTGGACAAGACAGGCTGTAAGTAACAGTTGTTGCAAAGATCAGCAGTCCCCATGCATACTGAACTCCAAAAGGAAATTCATAGAAGATTGCCTTCCGCACACTTCCACTTTCTGCTTTTGATCTATGAAAAGTTAAATGTTTAAATAATCTAATGTAATAATTATAAACAGTGTTGATATCCAAGTTTAGCATTACTGAATTTCTGGTGTGACAGCAACCATGATTTTAAAAAATCACATTTCTAAAAATATTCTGGTGTGACAGCAACCATGATTTTAAAAAATCACATTTCTAAAAATATTTCAATCTGATACGAAGCAAAAAGATAAGCATTTATAAATAAGGGAGGAAAAAGAAACCATAAATTGAAATAGGTTTTGGCAGGAAGGCACAGATGTGTACATTTTTTGAACCCTTCGTCTCTCTATGAACATGTTCTTAGACAAAAGAAGGTTTTACATGCAAAAATTATCTGTACCAACCCAATATCAGTAGTAATGATTTTTCCCCCACTTTTAATTTTTTTTAGATATTATAAAATAAGAAAGGGTAGCAAAATTAAACTGAACACCATATATGAATACAGGAGAGCAGTGGGGAACATAAAAAATACAGACAAGTATAATACAAGAACCTGTCTTGTGAGTAGATGAGACATGATAAAGATCAAATTCATATGGTGGCAGTCTGTTGATCACATCTGATCTCTTCACTATACATCTCATTTCCTCACGAGATTAAGGTTCTCTGTAAAAATATTATATTATACATGTTTGTACTGTTTGCATTGGAAAACAAGGTACCCCCATAAGAGGCATTATATTTTGTAATGTCCCGCGTTCCTGGTAAAAGAAGGCAATTTTGCCTTCTGGCCAAACCTTACACCATGATGACAGCTTCTACAACAGCTACAAGAAATCAGCCCTTTTCAGAGCCAAATATTAATAAATATCTAAGGATTCTCCTCTAAAAAGTTTGTAGTTCTAATTGACCTATGCTGAAAATTTAACTACAATATTTTATGCATCCGAGAGACTCACTGTGATGATAACCACACAAGCCTAAGATTGAAGTCCGAGTCTTAATAAAGAGACCACACCATAAACATAGGAGTGCAAATATAGTTATTAAATCCACTCTCTCGGCCAAGTCCGAAGCCATAGAAATAACTAACATGGAAAAAGACAAATGTACAATTACATCACTGTATAAACCACAAGCAGCTGTTTTCCAATTCAACCCACCAAAAAACTTTCACAACCAACCAAACAAGATTGTTATGAGAGGCTTCAACTGTCATCATATTGACTGGGGCTACTTACAGAGTATTACTAATGACTTGGCATTAGAACACTGAGCAGAGACCAACAAGTTGATCCATGATGAAATCTGAATCTTTCTTCAGCAGCCATTGGAAAAGAGATTATAAACCCAATCTCCTGTTCATCAGCAATTACATCAGTCAAATGTGCAAGAAGCTACTTCCGTCTTCAACACCCCCTACTCAATATAAAGCCTTTATATGCAGTGTACAGCAAGTTATCACTTGCCTACTGTACCGTTCAGGAGATTTATCAATTTTAAAAAGGCTTGATGGAGTATCTTTAGATAAATTGATGAGCACATATCACAATTAGCACCAGATCCACAATTACGAAAAGTTTTCATAAGTTATACAAAGAGCTTCACAAGGCTGCAGGACAAACTACATCCCTGGATTGCAGTGAAGTGTAGCCAACATGTACACACAATACTGTCACCTTTTTGATGTAAACCAGAGAATGTGAAGAATTAAATAAATAATTGGAACATCCAGAAGAACAATGTGGACTGAGCCCCTTACAAGGCCTCTATCCTCAGTCCATTGCCCTACTAACTCCCCAAAATCCCCTTACACCCACCCTGTACCTTCTTCCCAAGATCCACAAAGTTGGCAATCCAGGGCGACCTGTAGTTGTGGCATATGGGCCATCTACTGAACAGATTTGAGCCTTGGTGAATCAGTATCTTCAAACCTTTGTACAGAGTCTTCCTTCTTATGTCCTTCCTTTAACATCTATCTGCAGTCCACACACCTCTACCCCTCGACTCCTTTCTTGTTTCCATCGATGTAATTTGCCTCTATACTAACATTCCCCTACAGTCAGGGACTTAGTGCCTTGGAACACTTTGTAAGACCCTAGGCTGATACTGGGGCTGAAGTATAGCCTTAGTGCCTCAACTTACTCTTGATGATGACTCACAGTTCTATGGAAAACTTACGGAATAATTTAAACTTGACCATGTTGCCAGGATACTCAACTTGAATGCTTAAGGTCGCCACAATATTTGTTAACCCACAAATAGAGAAAAGGTGATCAGATAATTACGAAATAACAACAGTTCACTTTCCAAAATCTTCAAATTTATTTAAAAGAAAACCAAAAGTTCAAAATAGCATTCTAAAAGTTGAATTGGCGAATCGAAAACTACTTTTCCAAAAGTTTGCAAGTTGTGGAGAGATGTTAGAACCGACCGAACCCCTGATGGAAAATTTACCAGTTCATGTTACCAATGAAGCACCCCCACACCCCGAAGTCACAAGATGGCCGACTCGGTAGCGTCACCTTTAACCGTCTTCCTACCAACCGACCCGACGCTTACACAGACTAAACGCACATTACTGCTCAGCTCTCGGACGAATAAAGATGGCCGTGCAAATGCGCACCAGATTATATAGGCTCTCTGACGTCACAGCCAAAACGCAGCTTTCTGCTACCACTTAGAAAAATGAGGCCTTAGCTAACTCTGTAACCAAACGGATATACTGAGATTAAAGGCTGACAGTGTTTAGACTTTTTTAATAGAGAAACAGTGTATATGCAGTGAGTAACTTTAAGTATTTAGTTATAAAGATCTATTTTATCCTGCGCGTATGAGGCGAACTACTTTCTGCTCAGGGGAATTTCTACTCTCTTTGAACTTGCAATATTTCGTCATTTCGGCTGAATCGCAATTTATCTAAATATTATTATTATCAACATGTTCTCCCAAAATTCCTGAGTTTAATGGTGTAACTTTTATTAAGATTGATGCCCGGATAGTGAAATTACAGCGTTGACAAGATATACAAAAGTGCTATATGTGTTTTAATTTAATAACTTTACTTCTATTGCTTCTATTGAAAATGTAAAATTACGAGAATATTCTCTGAATTAAATGACGTATTCTGAAAGTTGTCTCATCTCTGTATCTTACTTCGATTGGCTGTAATAAATTCCTAAACTGGGCACATGGTTTCGTGAGGAAATAATTTCTAAAATCTTTATAAAATCTGTTCTACTGCATGAAATGGCCTGAAATTAATATATGTGATATTAGATTTTTGGTTCTTTCAAGAAATCTACTTTTTATTCCGAAAGCTTTCTATGATTCAGTGATAAAAAATTGTTAAAAGTGGAGTGCATCTAACGAAGTGTTAAAAATGATTTAAATTATTTACACGCCCAGAAACTACGGAATTTTAGTGAATTTATATTTTAATTGAGTTATTATTTCTTTAAAACTACTATATTTCATTTAAAAGTGTGCAGAAATAGTGAAATACCGAATATCAGAAGTTTATTGTTTGGCGAACTGAATTATTATGGATTATCACATTTCAGGTTAGTAGAAAGTTTTTATATCATTATAGGAAGTTAATTTAGTGTTTTTATTAAATGTTGAGCCACTTTATTGCTCTTAAATCGGTTTAGAAATGACGAAATGCTCACATAGTAGAAGCTCATTGTTTCAAAGTTGGATTATTAATGATTATCTTATTTTTAGTTTATTTAGGGTTTGTTTACTGTTATACAAAGTTTATTTAGGGCTTTTATTAAACACTGACAGTCTTTACTGCATTTAAATTGGTTTAGAAATGGTGAAATTAACCTATAGTAAAGTTTATTGTTTGGAGATTGAATTTATGTGAATTAACCTATTTCCTACCAAAATAATGTTTTCTTACTGTTATAGGAAGTTTATTTAGGTCTTTTATTCACTTTTGAATACCTTTACTGCTCCTAAAAGGGTTTATTTAGTCTGTTTGGTCATAGTATCTGCACGCTATATAAAGCCTCACTCTCCTAACCTATACAAGAAACGAAACTATCTGTTACTGAAAAGTTAGCTCCCCCCCCCCCCCCCATGCCTAAAGGTGAGGAGCTAGAATTTGACAAAATTCTAAGGTGCTTACAACTTCCTAGATCTACGACTCCCACACAGCAGTCCAAGTACAAACTTCCTTTCATCCTTGGCTCACTTAAATCTCTACAAAAATTTCTTTACTTTCAACTATGGAGTTTATGTTTGCACATAACCAGTATCTTTGAAGTTCAATGTGCTTATGAAAATAAAAACAAGTAAAAATTTTTAAACTGGATCGTGGACTAATTATTTAATATAACAATTAAACCATGAGACACCTAATACAGGTGTTTGGTTTACTTTATCCTTTCCTCATTTTCACTTTTTTAAGGCATTGTATTTCTAATTACAATAGATATGATATATATATATACAATAGATATTACAGAAAAATTAAGTTTACTCATAACTCTATGGAGACTGATAGTCAATGAACATATCTTATCAATAGTTATTTTCTACTGCAGCCAGTGATATATATTTCTTGATAATGAAGGTTATCCTGTCATAGAATTTTTTAAAAGCCGTACTTTACTTAGTGGCATAGTTTTAATTGCTCAAATTTTCCACTTCCAGCTTGAGCATTAAGTAACTGTGACACCGATTGTTTGTGGGACATATAATCTGTGTTCTGCATGATAAGTGTCTCTGGAAAGGTGTAATTTATGAGATGCAAATAGTGTACCATTCCCACATTTGTCTAAATGGTGACAAGAAATCACCTATAAAGTCAGGCCCTCCTAAGCCCAGTGTGGTAGCACTTTAACACGCATAGCTACACTGGTGGGAGTAGCAACATAATAGAGGGTGTTCAAGAAGCAAAGTTTAATAAAAAAAATGGAAATAAAGAAAATATTTTTTAACTAAAGACAATACCATGAAAATTTGACAAAAATATTTGTTTTTAACAATTGGATTTTTCGGGCTGCTATGTTATTTATTTGACAGTCCACGCTTTTGTTGCCATTATACTGCCTTCTTCAAAGATACTATTTATATTGACATAGCAACAAGCACCTAGCATCACAGAGTAATAGGCCACTGTCTTCATTGCAGCTGCTGATATTCTTTAAAAATTTCTGCTGCCTCCTCCATTCGTCGAGGCCACCACTGAATTTTGTTTTCTTGCTTCTCTGGGTGAACCTAACTTTTCAGCTAGGTTTTCATGAGAGGACTGCCATGCATGGAACACCTTTAAATAATTGTCTATAATATTGTCAAGATGTTGACTGTTAAGCTGTCGGCATTCTCGTCTTTCACAAAGAATGGAAACTATAAGTTGACCAGTTCTTAAAACTGATTTAATCTCCAACATGATGTACTTCAATTGTACCAGAATTGTCAGTTTGTTATTGTATACCTTACTTTTAAAGTATCCTTACAGAAAATAAATATAATGAGACCTGATCTCCTTGGTAGGCCAGCTGATTTTACTTCTTTGTGAACTGTACTAGGGAATATTTCATTTACGACTTCAATTGACTAGTCAGTTGTATGGCAAGTGGTTTCATCTTGCTGAAATCATTTCCTCAAATGAAAGCCTTGAAATTCTGCTATTCTGTTAAGTCTGGTTACAAAAAGTTTTGTAACATTTCACAATATAAGTCCGTATTCACACAAAGTGCTTGTCTCCAGGACATTGCTGCACAATCATCTTTGGAATGCTGAGTGTTTGCTGATGCTTTCATTTAGGATTTTAGTCTAAGCAGTAGTGACAATTTTCTTTATTAACATTACCATTCAAGTGAAAGTCTGCTTCATCACAAAATGGAATGGTCTTGAAGTTGCGGAATCACTAGCATTTTATTAACAAGGTATAGCCAATTAGCAGAGTCAGCATCTTTCGATTCCTTGAAGTAACTGAATGTAAGTAGTAAAGCCAATTTATTAGTGTAGAGTACTTGACCTTTGTATGCAAATTGATAGTTTTGGATTTTGATGTTCGGGCTGTCACACCTCTTCAATCAATTAATCATAGCCGACACGTAATGAGTCACTTATTTTGAATTTTTACTGTCAACATGAAGTTTCAAAACATCTAAATCTATTTTATAATGCATCATCACATGATGCATTATGTGTGTGAAATTCCAAATGATAGAACATTGAAAAACTAACATGGAATTGCTGTTGCAATAATAGGAGCATTTACAAAAAGTGTGACATGTTACTGGATATGGTTCCAATGCAACTAGAAATCATGAAATAAAATTCACCTTTCTATACCATCCCCACAAAAGCACTTTATGTTGCCTAGAAAATAAATCCCAACTACGCCCTGTATATTAAAACTGCTACATGCCACATAATAGAATTTAAACACTGAACTGTCTTTTTGTTATTAAATAGATTGTGTTCTGCTAAACCCCCTTTTTAAAACATTTTTGGTATGCTTGCGTGTGTATGTCACAATTTTGTTTTTGTTGTTAGTTAATACTTCACTATTTGAAAACATTATACAGTTATCACTAATAGGCAGCAAATTTTTGAAACAATTTCAGGTTCTTGCTTTACATTTTGACTAAAGCTCAGCTAATTATGGTATTTCTAAGAGATTGTGTTTTATAAAATTCCAATTGTAAATAATGTTTTGGTACAATAACATGCTTAATTTTGTTCTAAAATCTAGTGCTTTGATGTTACATTATAAAACATAAATCATCTACTACGTAATGTGTGCAATGCACGACTGATTACCCTATTATAAGTACTTGTATAATGTTTTATTACCTGGACCAGCACATCCTAGCTGCGTACATTATCAATTCTGGAAACCTTATCAACTCGAGAGCTGTACCTATGAAAGCTGATGTTATAACATAGTTTACAAAAAAATGCTCCTTTAATCTGGGAGAAACACACACTGCCATCGGTATGTTTCATTTCTTGCATGAATAGTCCACTCAACGAAAGCCTGGGCACTGCAAGAAAAAGATAAAATTCTTATTAAACACCAAAAGCTAAACGAAAAGAAAATTTGTGATGCTTAGATTTATAACTCCTCAATTTTCAGCAAACAGGAGGAAATAGCCTTATATTTTCAGAGCTTTTAACCCTTAATATTTAGAGCATCACTTTCACTTGTGAACAAAGACAGTTTATAATGAGGACACAGAATTAATAATAATTCTGAGACTGTTCGGAATTAAATGGCAATGATTCACATTTCCTTGGGTTCTGGAATTTCACATACCTGGTACTCTGGATCTGCTGATCAGTTAACATCTTCAATATAAGCCCTATGAATGCAGCATTCTACAGAAGAGCTACCCTACCAAGGAAACATTTTACAAGTTTCTTCTTTGCAATAGACCACATTGCAAAAATTGTAAAATACAGCTTATCACCTGCCCAAAGCCCACAACAGAGAAACATTCATTATTATAAACTGTGCTACAAGCGAGATGTTAATGTTCATAAACTAAATGACACATACAATAAGTCCGGCTTCATTTCCATCTCTGTCTCCCAAGTTGAAAAGCTGCAAGCAAACAAACCCAGATCCTGAACAAATGATACCAAACACCTTGATCCTGGCTATGTATAGTTGTTGGGAATCTTTCTGCAATTACCAGTCTCTAAGAGCTAGGGCAATAGGAAACAGTCATGCACAGAGTGTTACAGCATTATTTTGATTAATTAAATAATGTCTGAAGATTACAGTTGTGGCCAACAAATGGTTTTTGTTAAATACTTAAATGAATGTTCTTTCCTAAATAACCAATGCTTCAATTAATGGTAGTTTGCATTTGTTTAAAAACTACTATATAATGTATTGCTGGTGTTTCTCTTCACAAGCTTAACAATGCACAGAAAAAAAAAAAAATAACTGCTGCGCTCACAGCACAATCAAAAGTCTTTTTACAATGAAATTTCTTTCAATAAAAAAGATTAACAATCATCTTGCAGTATGGCTATAACTATTCAAGAATACTAATAGTGAATGAGGGCCAGAGGAATCAATCAGTTGTTAAGTTACTGTGCAACAATATAAATGCTACTAATTTGATTCAAAATGTCGCAGTATCACTCTTAAACATTAACACAAATAGCCTAAAAGTCCCGAACATTACTTCAAGGATAACAAACACAGAATTGGCATAAAGTTAAAGGTCAAACAATTTTCAGAAAATGTTTTGTCCTTAATTTAGCCTACTAGATAAACTTATCATCATATGCCAAAATACATGCTAATCTGATAACTATATTCAAGGATTCAAGCCATCTTCTGGCAGCTAGTCCAGCTTGGGTGTGAGAAGGCCTACAGTTAGTCTTCTTGCTGGACAGTCCATAACAATGTGGTTGTTGGTTTGGATACCTCCACAGTCACACAGCACACCTTCACAGAGCCCCAATTACATGGGGTTGGATTGCACACTCCTGTCCTGTGTGAAATCTATAGATGCCTAGGCAGATCAAACCCTTGAACACAGGTCGTCGGATCTTTTGCAAGCCTACAATTGTGTGGGCTGTTGGCTCCCCAATCCTTTCTCCCTCTACATACAAGTTGTTATTTCTAAGCTTGGCTGCTTCCATGTAGACCGGACTTCTTGTTTTAATCATGTGTGAGGCAGGTGGAGGAGGTCACTATGAGGAGGAATCATGTTTTCCTCCACTCCTTCCAATTCTCTAAGCATTACTGATTTCCTCCTTAAGTGTGGGAGAGGAATATTAAAAGTACAGATAGCCAGGATAGTGGGGTAGACCTTATAACACCACTCACTGTTCTCATAGCAGCATTAAGCTGGGTGTCAACTTTGGAAGTATGAGCACTACCAAGTCATGTAGAGAACAATAGTCTGCTGCAGAGAATATCAAGTCAAGGACTGCTCCTCAAAGAACATTTGCATCTGCGCTCCATGACGTACCAGCTAGTTTACACAATTCTTCACTTTCTCTGCAGTGTTAGATAAATGTTGACAAAATATGTAGGCTCAACCCAAGTTAACTCCAAGATATTTTGGGTGGTCTTTGTTCTACTCTTCCACGGGGGTCTGAAGGTGGTCTAATTTTGTTTTGACATAGGCAAGCCAGTTTGAAAGGTGGAATCGCAAGAATGTCCTCGACAGGCTAGGTTTTAGTCTCCACATAAGAGAAGAATGTGTAGAGTTGGTTAGGACTCTCAGTGCATCTACACAAATCTGGAAGTTTTAACTCTGGAACGTAGTAGCAAAATCATTGGCATACTGGAATTTCCTGCAATTTAGTTAAGGTATGTCTGCAGTATATAAATTAAAGCATCGAACCATGAGGTAGACCATTGTTGAGAACACACAAGTGACTCTTTTTGGCCCCACAGTGGACAGATAAACTAGCAATCCTTTTTCATTGTTCATTTTCTTTGTCAATGGCAGAGCAGTTTGTAAGAACTGAATGATGGAAAAAAGGGAGGTGGGACTTTTTTGGTCAGGATAATTTCTGAATAGAGGGTTTTCCATGGTTTATCCAAATCATTCCAAGTGAATGCCATGATGGTTCTTTAAAATTGTCATAGATGAATTCATTTCCATTCCTTGCCCAACTGTAATTACCTCGATGCTAATGAGGCATAAAAGCAGAATTAAAAAAGGGCTAATTGGATGGCACAGTTGAGATCACAGTATTCAGCTTGCTGGGAAATATCTGTTACGTATGCATCTGATAAGAACATCTTTACCCACTATCTGCCTTCTGTGAGTTAAACCTCAAACCAGGCAAGATCTTCAACTTGTAAGAAAGTATAGTAAAGAGACGAAGGGACATGAAATTTTATATGCACTTTCAGCACACAATATTCGCCCAATCTTTCCAGTTTATTCCTGTGGTTTCTTTCCTTATCTTCTATATAATCCTTATATCTGATTCATACAACCAAGAAAACTGAACTCTGGTTCACTAATGTTACTAGAATATGTGCGTACATCAGTCAAATTACTTCAACTTGATACTAAATCTTGACCTAGTCTTACCTGGTAAGGCCAAGTGAAGGCAAGATAAGGACCATGAAGAGCAGGAAGATAAAAGTCTTGCGCATTATTGAGTGGTTTTGCTGAGAACGTGTCCAGTGTGACAGCCACTGGTCTGAATAAGCAACGATAACTGGCAGCAGAGCAGATGATGTCCACAGCAACAATGTTGGCAGGAACTCTGACAACACTGGGCTCTGCACACAAAACCATTCGTACAAATTACACATACTAGCAAATCTCTGCCATTAAATCTTGCTCCAAAATGTCTCATTACAATCCAAGAAGTTATAATGGGTATACTCATTTATGGTTGGTAATATGTTTAAACAGATTTTTTTTCAGCAAACACAGGTTCTACATACGTAGAACTAAAAAACAGAAAACTAGAGATAAAAATAAATGAGGATAGGAAAAACAGATACTCGTCACCACAGATTAAGGCATGAAGGCCAGGATGAACACAAAAATGAGAACATACTTTACAATATTTCTGTAAAAAAACCTTTAAAATAGGTCAAGGATATCAGATGTGTACACATCAAGATATGCCACATGACTGAACCATAGATGAACCGGGTGGGTATTGCAAAGAAGTGGAGGGGAATGAGGACAAACTGATCAAAGATAATTGTGGGGTAGTATAATATATGTAATGGTAAGCCAAAGTAAAACAAAATGAATTAAAATAAATTTTCTTTTTTAATAAAACAAACATGAAAAATATTTTGGATCTGTTTGAAAAGGTATGCATTTACAACAACATAAAGGACAGGTGGGGTATTAGTGGATATTGCGGCCAAGGGGATGCCTTGTGTCAAGGATATGTTGGTAAGCTAGTTTTCCTCAGTGGATCTCAGGACATTAAACAGAATGGAATAGAGATTTCTGAGGAACATAATGGCATAATGGCAACATGCTATATTCAAATTTGGTTTTAAAAAAAAACAGGGGCAAGTATTGGTAAATACAAAGTAGTAAACAAAAACAAAAACTCTTTCAAAATTGTATAAGTATCAATATGAAAGAACAATATCCATTCCCAACTAAGAATTTTTCAAGCATAAACTGTAGTTACAGAATGACAACATTACCATTTTCCCAATTTCATCTGAGACATGAAAGGTGTCCAGTAGATTCACCACGACAGCTGGAGTCGTAAGAAAGAAGAGCATCAGGAAGAGGAACAAGTTGACAAGTGTAGCCTTGATGTACCAGTAGTTTGGTTGAACTGCCAAGTTTTCCCTGCAACATGCAATAAAGGTTCAGCATTAGCATTGCAAAATTTAAATCAAGTGATAGAGAACAGTCAATACCAATATAATTAAGAAAATTGGCATCCATGTACTT
This sequence comes from Vandiemenella viatica, assembly GCA_031002005.1. Lineage (NCBI taxonomy): Eukaryota > Metazoa > Arthropoda > Insecta > Orthoptera > Morabidae > Vandiemenella > Vandiemenella viatica. Next base: position 56,007,962 of record JARYHS010008074.1, read on the forward strand.
TTTATTTTTAGGTAATGATATTCTTCAGTTAGAAACAGACTTGAGGCAACCTTCAAATCGAAGCAAATCGTGCCTACCTCAGCATATGAAAACGGGTGGGATTTAGGGTTTTTAATAGTATCAAGTACGAGCCCCATCTGCCACTTGATCTGTAGTTTATCTAAGTATACAATCTGTATCACAGAAATGCAAGGAATTTATAACTATAAGGGATCTTAAAAACTTTCCACAGTTCATTTTACACAACACCGACACTTAAATTTCCACATACAAAAATCATTTTTTTTTATATCAGCCTAAGGTATATATTGCACTTAAACGGCAACCACAAAGTATGTCACAAGAATTTTACGATTTTTGCAATAAATGATTGATGGTCATATTGCATCCACTGCTGCATCTTTCAAGCTCATTGAGATAGATCAATATTTCATTGCCTATGATGATCTGTTAAAGAAAATTTTTACTTGCACACTTCCCAGAGTACTTAGATTCAGTGCTGACATTTAGGTTTACTATAATCACTATTACTATTCATCTTCAGTCTTTGTAAACTGTTTCCCCAAGGCTAGTAGTAACTGTAACAGGATGTCCAGAGCACTTCAGTCAAACAGCCATTTTCAAATATTGCAAACCAATCATACAAGCCAAGAAAGCATTATCTATATACTGGACACATATTTGGTGGTGAATTTGACATCTTGCTACACCTTCAGCTCAGAAAAACACAAGAAATCATTTTTACTGTGAGATGCAATTAATAAATTTTGCATTCATACTCCAAAACTCAAATTACCTGCAAACTGTAATGTTAACCAATCATGATTATCTAAAATTTCACATACTTTATTTTCTCCATTGTATTTAGAATAACTGAGGTGTTAAAACCTTTTGAAGATCCTCACATTAAAAAATGGAAGAAAAACATTTTTTCTTCTAGCTGTCAAATCTAGTTATCAGTAATATAGTTTGCTGCCATACAATTCAATATATGAAATAATTCTGTTCACTGTAGTATATATATACCAGCAGCAATAATAAATCAATTAAGGAATGAGAAAAAACGCACAGGTGCAATAACAATAACTAGAATAGGTTTTAATATCAAATTTATAAGATCCACTCAAGGGCACAGTTGATGGTTGATAAAAATCCTTAATAACTAAATTAAGTTGCCAATTTACAGTGGCAGAAGTGATGTGGATAAATTGTGTAGAAAAGAAGGTAGATGGACATACAGATGTCAGGAACATGAAGCATTGAAGTTTCAGTGTATTTTCATTACTTTTAAACTAATTTATACCATTATTTAGTAAGACAAGTATCTGTACAGCAACATGAATATGACACAGAAAAGGTTGTCAATGTGCAATCAATGATATATATATATATAGGAATCAAATTAGGATAGGGAAATGAGCCACCACTTACCTTTAGATGATGGATGTGGGGCGCGAACACACAGAAAAGACAAAACACAAATAATAGAAATTTTCGGGAAGCAAACCCTTCGTCAACAAGAGAACATTATGGGAGGTGGGTGCAGCGGGAGATTGCCTCACAGAATTTCTATTATTTGTGTTTGTGTCTTTTCTGTGTGTTCGCGCCCCACATCCATCATCTAAAGGTAAGTGGTGGCTCATTTCCCTATCCTAATTTGATTCCTTTCCGCTACTTAGCGTCTTTTTTTCATTGTTATTATATATATATATGATCACAAAATTTTCATTAATTTCGTATTTTGTAATTTGTTAATGATGCTGTCATCAACCAAGAAACAATAATTTTTAAGACTACTCTCTTAGCTGCAAGAAACCCTTCTTGAAACCAAAAAGAGGTGCTTAAACCAAATTGGGAAAGTACAAAGAAACTAATGATAGTTTTGTTTCTTATTCTTTCAGAAAATCTGTGATAAATCCAAGAATATATTACCAAAAGATGTCTTTGGGTGAAGGTGTGAACTGGACCATCCACTCATTTACATGAAGTCTCTTGCTAAGAGAAGAGTGTGGAGGATTCTGTGCACACTGCCAAGTGGCTTTGTGCTCCTCGTACACCTTGCGAGCTGCCTCTGGTGTAGCCAATGTCACAAAAGCCACACCCACTGGTTTTTGCAGTGCCTTATGCCTCTCTGTATCCACCTCATCCCTCAGCCGCCATTCCTGCTCCGTGTAGAACTCCAGAGCATCCACCTGTGCAGTAATAATATTTTTATTTTTATGTGAAGGCCAATTTCTTGAGGATTTAACGTGAGAGTACCAAACATCTCATCTACAATCCATGCCACATTTTGATCCAGCTGGTATCAACCAAAAACAGAAGATACTAATTAGATTCAAAAAGATCTGGAGGCAGAATGACTGCCAAACAAGTCTCTGAGAAAACTTTTTGGGCTACAAGGCTGTCAAAACTACACTAAGAAGGGTAATAATAATGTTAGTACTCCCCAAACAGCAACAGCCCCTCTGAATTCAGAAGGTAGGAACACACTGGGCATCTGGCAACCACCGCGTCTCAACTGAAAATATTACCCAGTGATTACTTAAATTCTTCCTCCTATCTGCTACTCCCACTAAATAACGTGAACCACCACTAGCCAGAGGTGATATTTAAACTCATATTTTTCTGATTTACTATTAATATTTTTGTTTGTTTATCGTTACATATTTAACGTTTACTACTTTATTTTGGTATCTTCTCGTTTTGCCTGCCTGTGGCTGATTTTGAATGTACATTTGCTAAATTTATGTTGCTCAGATGTTCTCTTAAACTCATTGGCCCCACTCCTCTGTTACATTGTCATTGGCCTACATCATTATTGCTCCCCCTCATGAATTTAATGTCACAACACTTTAAAAGTTTGTTATGCCTTGATCTAAAACATTTTACAGCCTCCTATTTAAAATAATTAAAAACTCTGAATCGTGAACAATTGCTTATGCATGATCCTGTGGAAAAAGCACTAATATTGTAATTGCAGAATCCAGATTTCCTTATATATAAATAAAGTTCTTCAAATTTTGTATCCAGAGTTTGTCCTATTTTTTGACTTCCTTTTCTCGTATTTCTATTTGTTGTTCTTATTTCCTTAACTCATCCATCATCCAGCTTCGCCAAATAAATAATAATATAATGTGACTTAATTCCCTTTTTTTTATTATAATAATATAACATTCTTAATTATCTGAATAAGTACAGGTTCTTTTTTCACAGTAACTTTAAAATCCAAAGCGAACACGACACGGCCCTCACCAAGCTTGTCTAGTCTTGATCTTTTCTCTTCTGCTGTTAATATAAACGTTTCCTTAGTTACCCATTTCACCGAGTAATTATTATGGTAGCCTGTTATACTACACTTTTCAAATTATTTTTTCCCCAACAGCTGCTTTTAAGATACCACCATAATGTAAATGCCAAGTAAAGACAACACTACTTGCAATCAGGCAATGCTAAAGGATGCCACTAGATGGCGTGATTGCACTCATCTCATTCCGTCAAGTGGTTTGTGTATGGCAGGATCAGTCTGGTATTTTTTTAAAGAGCACTTTTACACACCAGTGTTCCTTGAAGCTCACCTCTGGACTTATCTATGGACCAAGCATAGCTCGCAATAACACAACACAAGTTAAATTTGGAATAGGTCTTCCCATACACTACATACCCTTCATGAGTCATTGGACAACTTTGACCTCAATGAATTATTCACATTAGTTTCAGGTGACAAAAGTTACAAGAATATAAAACATGGATTAAAAAAATAATACTCTAATCTAGATAAAAGCTTTTAAGCATAGTCTATTAATACTCGGTAGTTTTATTATAATACTGCTGGTTAATATAACAAAGCTTCAAGCTAATCTATTTTAATAAATAAGCTAGCTTGCAATCAACTTTGCAGGACTAAATTAAAAAATAAAAGCAGCATAAACACTAAATTCATTGTTATATTCTCTAAGAATGCCATTCTGGGCAGTTAAAAGTTTTGGAAATATGGAAGATTAGCATAAAAATCAATGATGTAGCTTCAAAATTAACATGGGGAGATAAAGCTGAGTACACTTGAAAGATACACTTTATTAATAAATTAAAGATTTTCAAGGATACTCTAAGTTTGTAATATTTGCAATGTTATATACTGTTGAACCTTAAAAATAACTTCAAACACTACATATCTATTCTTGACATCACAATGAAGAGTTTTAAATAACCAAGGTATTCATTTCCATGTCTAATACTGAATCATTTTCGTTTTCTCATACTTCAATATACAATATAAAACTCGTTACATTTTTCTACTGTCATTTCATAAACTTATACTTTTAATGGCTGTTTTTTCCTCTTATGTGACCTCATTTCACACACTAACCAACTGCAATAAATATACAAACTGAACACTGAATTCCATTTGGCACCATGCTCTCAATTGGATAACTTGCCAAGGGGTCATTGTGAAGCCTCCATCATACATTTGAAGAAACCTAAGTGACACTGGAGGGAATATTCCGGACATTCAGCTTGAAGGAAAAGTTCAACATTTTTTGATTTGGTCTTTAAACTTCAATGGCAAAGAGAGATGCATCTGGGTATTCGCTTGGAGTGATTTTGGAAAACTGAAATTTGATACATTTTTGAACCTGCACCGTTCTGATTACCAAGCAAAAGCTTTACCACTCACATTCCACTCTCAGTTCTTAAGCTTCATTAAGGTGTGAACTACAGTTGTCCAGTTCAGTCAATTTCTGTACTGAAAGAGATACAGCTTAGAAAGAGGAACTAATTATAAATGCAGTAAAAGTATGTACAAGAAATGGAAAAATAACATCAAATTTGAAGTCACAATGAAACACTACATTATGCAAAACAAAAATAAAATAAGAATCTGACTTATACACTATAAACCGTTTTCAGTGCTGCAATGAAAATATTTTACATCAGCAAGGTGTTACCATATGATTTTTGCTTGCTTGCTAATAAATTCATTAAGTATTTTTTTTTTATAAACTAAAAGTTTATTTAAAAAGACTTGGTACCAACATTTTTATTTTCACCTCAAATTCATTTAACAGCATATTCACTCAAATCATAAAACCAACAAAAGAAAATTACAGGTAATACAAATGAAACAAGTACCTTGCGAGAGCATGAGGAGTCACAGCAGCCACATATGATGCCACAAGTACGTGGTGTCATCATCAGTCGCTTGTTGTTTGACTTTATGTAGTTCTCACAGTACACTCTAGCCTGGTGTGCCTTCTCCCTGAGCAAAAACAAACATTCTTAATCCCACAGTACCAAAGATATTAACACTACAAATATTACAATCCTTTTTGCCATGGATACTCAAAGGAATCCTCCGTTAACCTTTGTTCACTAGGACCTGTACATATTAGCAAAGATCACCTGTCATTGAAGAAAGGCCACCATGGAAAGCAGCTTAGGCTAAGCTGCAACACCTGTTATTACTCATTTAATAGTGTTTAGTCATTTATATTACAATGTTATAAAGAAAACCACATCAAACCAACAAACAGAACAGTGTGCTTGTTTTACATACAATTAACTATCACTATGTTACCAGGTCCCAGTGCGTTGCTGCTTTTTATTTTATACTGAGATATTATCTCCTGATGTTTTCGAACATACATTATTTTATTTTGTCTGATCTAGTTTTGTTTTCTACCAGTAGCACTCTACACGATCTGTCAAATTTGTTCAAACTAATTAAAAAGTTAAAACTAATTAAATATAAGTAGTAGAGACATCCTCTCTAATTTGAATATTTTCTCACTTGTTTTCCCAAACATCACTTTCTGCTCTAATAATCTCTCTTAATTTCCTTGTTAGTACATACATATGATATAAGCCATTATTCAAGTAGCCGTTTGATTTTTCCTTTCCATTCATTGATCTACCGGTACGACTAAGTTTCAGAGTACTTTTCATTTATCTCCTTAACTTCCCTTATAGAATTGTACTTACAATCTTTTATACTTCCGTATATTTTTTTTTTTGCTTATTCCTTCTTATTATTCTGTTTCCCTGACTGAAAAAAAAATTGACACAAAAGAATTCATTGTAGATTCTGATAGTTATGACTGATTTTTGAATGAATACGAGGATGAATCAAATTAAAACCTTAAATATTATTTGTTGTGCAGAAGTGGTACAAAGCTGTATCACTTTTCAACATAAACTCCCCCATGCTCAATGCAAGTCCCCCAGCGCTTACAAAGTGCATAAATTCCTTTAGAAAAAAATTCTTTTGGTAGTCCGCACAGCCACTCATGCACCGCGTGGCATACCTCTTCATCTGAACGGAACTTCTTTCCTCCCATTGCTTCTTTGAGTGGTCCAAACATATGGAAATCACTGGGGCAACGTCTGGTGAGTATGGTGGATGAGGAAGACACTCAAAATGCAGGTCTGCGATTGTTGTAACTGTTGTACGGGCAGTGTGGGGCCTTGCATTGTCATGTTGCAAAAGGACACCTGATGACAGCAATCCACGTCACTTTGATTTGATTGCAGACCGAAGGTGATTTTTTAGGAGATCTGTGTATGATGCACTGGTGACAGTGGTCCCTCTAGGCATGTAATGCTCCCAAATGATGCCTTTTTTGTCCCAAAAGAGAGTCAGCATAACCTTCCCTGCTGATGGTTCTGTTTGAAACTTCTTTGGTTTTGGTGATGACGAATGGCGCCATTCCTAGCTCGCTCTCTTCGTTTCCGGTTGGTGGAAGTGAACCCAGGTTTCGTCCCCAGTAATGATTCTTGCAGGGAAGCCATCGCCTTCTCGTTCAAAGCGCCGAAGAAGTTCTTCACAAGCATCAACATGTCATTCTCTCATTTCAGGCATCCATCTTGCAGACACTTTGTGAAACTGGAGCACATCATGCACAATGTGGTGTTCTGAACCATGACTAATCTTAAAACATGCTGCAATGTCATTCAGTGCCACTCGGCGGCTTTCCATCACTATGGCTTCAACTGCTGCAATGTTCTACGGAGTCACAACTCGTTGTGCCTGACCTGGACGAGGAGCATCTTCCACTGAAGTCACACCATTTGCGAACTTCATACTCCATTCGTAGACTTGCTGCTGTGACAAACATGCATCACCATTCTAAACCTTCATTCTTCGTTGAATTTCAATAGGTTTCACACCTTCACTACTGAAAAACCGAATAACAGAACGCTGTTCTTCCCTGATGCAAGTCTCAAGTGTGGCAGCCATCTTTATACTGATACTGTGACGGTATTTTTGCATCTGCACTATGCTGCCACCTACAGGACATTCTGCACGCTGCTTGTAGCACGCTTACTAATTTACAGGATAACGGCGCGAAATTTCGATTTTTTATTACAAATTTAAGGTTTTCATTCGACTCACCCTCGTATTTTATGGACTTTACCTTCTGTTTATGTTCAGGAATTATAATTTGTTCTGAATTTCAAATCCTTGTACTCTCATCTATTATTTTTAGTTTAACATCTGAATGATGCAATCAAGGGTGGAAATCAACTTCCTGGTAGCTTGGTGTCGTGGATATTTGTGCAGCCTCCTAAGAGTTCAAGACTCAAAGAAACCAACTTTCACAGAGTTAAATTAGTCACTGACTATTGTTTTAACATCTACTTATGACTATTATGCATGCATCTCCTCGTTTTTCCATTAAAAATTTACAGCCAATAACATACCATTCATTTTCCAGTTTCAAAACAAGATAAAAAGTTAAGGTTTTGTACAATAATATCTATAATATCTAATTTTTTCTATAATAACTCTCATTACAATTTTCTTCCAGCTTTTTACACTATTTTATAGTCACTGGCAAACTACAATAGATTATCATTTTTCTTATTGAGACTTTAAAAATATCTGCTGTTACCACTGTGTCTGTCTTTTCTTTATTTCAGGTAGAACACACTTCAATTATCATTTTACTAAGTACTGTAAATTGATTGGAGTTGAGGTAATGAATATTCAATGTTGTCAACTTCAATGTCATTTATCAAAGCCATATGGTTCTCTAAGTTAAAGCAAGCTGGCATTTTTGGTATATGAAATCTTTCTCAAAATCATTGATGCTTGCAGGTTAATCTATATATTAATACACTAAGCGAAAACTTATGTTACATTTTTAAGAATATTGCGCACACGGAGAAGTGTGAGATTTGGAATAGTTAAAGATTATATGGAGAAGAAGTGAAGGAAGCTAAAATCTATATATAATATGCATTACAAATACATTAAATTAAGTAAAATAAAAAGCTTGCTCGCCTATGTAGTTCGCTCAGATGGCTGGTAGATGGAGCAGCTAGCAGCCTTACTTTGTCTTCTTTGGTGAAACAAAACAGTCGAAATTAATCTCTGAACTTATATAGAAGCAAGAAGCAACATTTCGAGGGCTGGTAGATAGCGAACGGAGGAACTTAAAGAAATACAGAAAGCTAAAATTATATATAATATATTTTACAAACCTTGGAATCGATATAAGCAGTCAGAGATAATCGATTGCTTCAATTGTAAACAAATGCGCAGTTTGTCTCTGGTTTGCGACATGGGCTGCGCAGAACGAATTTCCCATAAACTTTTTACTCTTGGTCCAGGCCGAATTTCAACCTAACCATGATCACTATGACAAAACATACCTATTTAGATTGATATGATCCCTGTACCAATAATTTTTTTGTCTTTTTTACAGTGCTGCTAACATTTCGCGGTTGCGGAGCATCCCGTATTTTGGTATTTTTAATTTAATTCGTGGAGACTTCTGGAAAAGGAGAGTGTTAAACGTGAAGAGGACACTATAAGGAAACAGTTAATCCAAATTTCAACAGGTCAGTAACAGTTTTTCACTGGTGGAGAATGTCCCACCGCATCCAAAAATATAATAAGCATAGTTAAGACATGTTACAAATAGATTATTAAAATAAAAAATTAATTTGTGAATGTGTGTGTGCGCGTGAAATAGGATCAGAGCCAACGTTCTTACGTGAATTCCTCGTATTGAGACACTCTGTGGTCTTTGGTAAAACGAAAGACTCGGATAAAGTAGAGATTAATGTTTGAAGTTATGAAAGGAATACTTTGAAAAGGAATGTAGCGATTCTGCCAGATACCATATGGTCATTTGATTATTTAAAATGTTAAACTTTGGTTAAGTGTCTTTTGATTTTTTAATCTCAGTAATTTCATTAGAGAGAGAGAGAGAGAGAGAGAGAGAGAGACAAGAAATACTTATTTGCGTGAAATTCAAAATGATAATAGACCAAATTTAAATAGCGAACACACAAAATGATAAAATTATTTTGATAGATACATTTAAATGCGAAGGTTTCATAAAGCTAAAGCAGTTTTCCGGCCTAAATGAACCACTGATAAATACATTTCATCATTTGCTATGGTTAGATTAGAAGCTAAAATTTAGCATACAGTTAAGCGTGGAGTGTATCGTTTTAATTTTATAGGTAATGCAGAGAATTACTAGATTATTACTCTTTCATGAAAGAAACTAAACAACTTAATGAATTACATTCGAATTTCGATCGCTGGGCAATCACTAGTTATGATAAGAATGTCAACCTGTGTTACATAGCTTTCAACTATTGAGTCAGTATGTATTTCCAGCTGTAACATTAAGCAAATTTATAAAAAAATTTCTATCATAACTTACTATTTATTATGAAGAGGTTTAAAGTATTTGTAAATTTATGGACTGTATATTTGATCCGCTTCTGGAAGGTTAGTAGGATTCTCTCACAGAGTAGCATATCATCACAACTTTGAAAGTTCTGCTTTTTTGGATTGTCCAGCATATCCTCTTCCATTTTTGCTGGAATCTCAAATGTTCCTACTCCAGTTCTTGTCTCCAATTAACTACCTTGTCTTATGTCTTTCTGCACCCAATCCATCCATCTTGCGTGTGGCCTGATGAGGAGGAGTGTAATTCCAGAGTTTGTCAAAGGTAAGATGGCCTATTCCTTTACTCCAAGTATCCAGTGTTGCTGGATGTATGCAAATGGCTGACGAGTGTTAGTTGTGTTGTGTAAATGAAGATGAAGCAGGGATGGGAATTAGAAGTGGTAAATCATGTCAAATTTCCAGTGATTTTGTCTGTTCCTATAAAACTTTATTCTGTTTCTTGAGAAAGTCCTTGTCAGGCAAGTAAAAAAATCTTTCTACATATATAATCTAACCAAATTATTTTACAATTGTAAATCTGAACACGTACTTGCCGGTTGAACAGAACGAACTATTCTTCAAGGCCATTGCTATAAGGGATAGAATCTCAGATATTAACAAACTGACTTGGGATAATCCAAACAGCTGTAGTGGAGTGATGTCTTTATACTATTAATGTTACATGTTAAGTTTAAATTCAATTTAAAAAAAAAAAAACAGTTGTGCTGAACTTTTTCTATAATTCATATGCATTGTAGTTCATAAAATATAAAAAAGAAACTTCAGTTAAGTGATATTAGGTTCGACGTGCATTGGCATACAATTGTTGATGACCCTTCTGTTTAAGCACAGTATCACAAAATTTGCTCATTTACTTAGTCTCTAATGATCTAAATCAAAATACTACCAGTTTTCATAATACAGTACTATTCTTCTATTATTTAAAATCATTTATTGCTTTACTTTAAATTGACGATTAACTTACAAGCAATATATTTTTATGTTAGGTGAACATTGAGTGCAATTATAAAAGAAATACACATTTTCTTGTTACATTTCACTAAAAAGCCACTTGAGTTACATGTGGTACCAACAATTTTCATTTAATTTTTTTTTTCATTATTTGGAAGTTTATAAATTTCTATCAAAATACAAAGTTCCTCAATTTCTTTTACTGGAAATTTTGGAGTTTTAAAATGAGAAACTTTTAAGCTAAACAATACATTCAAATGGTCTACTGTAAATAACTACTGTTGTTAAAAATGAATGTGATTTTTCTGTTCCCCCTTCCCTGCTCTTATTTTATCTCCTACTATCATTTTCCGACTTTCACATGGTGACTTTAGGCACATCTATCAAGCTGCCAAATGTTTTATCAACTTCTTACATGATTAACGGTTCTTCCAAAATATTGCATTCAACTTGTTGTTTCATGCTGTTGCAGCCATCCTGCCTTGGTACTTTGTGGGTTTACTTTCCTTATCCTTACACATACTCTGTCTTTACCACCTCTAAATTACTCATTCCAAATGTAATAGCAATAACCAATAAACACATTTCAATCTACCATCACAGAAAAATATCTCTCATTCTGCCCAATAAAATGGTATATTTGAAACTATAGCTACGCTGAGGACTTAATATATCCTTCTGGATATTAAAACTAACTTTAACAATGATACCACTACTGAACTGCCATGTTTGGAATAAATAAGGAAAGTGTCCTTGGCACCTACCTTTCTCTCTCCAGTGCACTAACTTTGGTGATGTCATATGCCAGCTGAACTTCCTGGATTTCCACTTCTGGATGAGCCTCACTGAAATGTGGCAAAGCAAAACTCATTGGTTTTAAGGTTACACTCTAGCCAATAATTATGGATAAATACTGAGCATAAAAACCTGAGCAAATACAGGAAACGGGGCCGCATTTAGGCTTTGTGGGCCCCTAGGCTATATATGTGGTGCGTTCCCCCCTTCGGCAGTGGCCCCTCTAACAGGGGGCTTAAATTTGAAATTCGGCCCAAACAAAATTTATGTGTGACCCTTTTTTTTTAGCTCTGCTACTTGGTGGTGTGGGCCCCCCTCTTTGTGGTGCAGGCCCCCCTTTGTGGTGCAGGCCCCTAGGCTACAGCCTATGTAGCCTATGCTTAAATGCGGCCCTGACAAGATCAACCCTACAACATCCTGAATTAATTGTTATATCATTAAAATAGAAACTTGTTTGTGCTCACCGAAAATGCCTTTGTATATCTGCTGTATCACAATGTTTCCTGGGAATGTTAGAGATCATCAGGGTGCGTGACACTGTGGTGTCTTTTTCTTCAAATTTCATAGTTACCGAAAATCTTCTCATCACTACGATTCCAAGTGGTAAATAGAGTATGGCCAATGTAACATGTATCCACAATAATGGAGAACTGAAAACAAATATTTAAAAAAATTAGTAATAATGATGACATTTAAAAACTAGTTCATTATATGTATGTTCACGATGAATCTTAATATGTGTGGTAAGTGCATAGGTTAACTTTTAATCATATTCCTATGCTCTGCAGTGGGTATTCTCCACTTAAAATATATTTTTACTGGTATACATGTGTTCTTCATGCCAATTTAACTAATTATTTTTATAACAGCAACACAATTCCATAATTATATGTCAACATAAAACTTGCACTAGCAAAAAAATCTAAATTCAGAACTAAATTTGAAATTCTGTCTACAGCAACTTGAAACCAATGGTTTATTACCACAATTAATAGTAGAACACCTGTTATTTGCATAAAAAAAGGATATATCATTAAAATGTTGCACCAGATGGAATGATACACTTGTTCAATGTTACTACAAGACCATTCACCAATCTCATCTCCACTAACTTAACTTTTATGACGATCAATACAAAAATATAAGCAATAATTCAAAAACTAGTGTTATGTAAATAAGTAAGCAGAACTGTAAATAGATGACCATGGGCACAAGGTGGCACTCAATTTCATGCACGAGGGAACAGGAAAATTTTCTTTTCTGGGTAAAGGTGTCAGGAACTGGAAAAAATTACCAAGTAATGATAATTTACAAATATGCTGAAAGAATATAATATTAAATTCGTAAATCGTAAAAGTAGATGGGTTAAGAAATTTTTACAAAGTATATAAGATGATAAAAAATTAATAAGATTGGGGTAGTTAGATGACTAGGGAAATTACCATTGGAGTGGATAAGAAAGTCATTTGCTGGGTAGAAGAATTTTTTAAAGGTAGAAAACAGAAAGTTAGGGTAGGAAATGTAGTATCAAAAGAAGTTGAAGTAAAAATGGGTGTGCCACAGGGTAGCGTATTGGGACCATTTGTCAGGGCGTAGCCGAGTACTGGGGTTGAGGTATCGGCTACATCACCTAAACCAGATGTCTTCCAAGATTTTCTAAGTTATGAAACCGTGTAGAATGGATATTGCTAACAGTTCAAATGACCACAGTCGCCACTTGCAGGCCTAACCTTCTGCAAGAAAGGTAGTATGCTAATAAATGAAAGTCTCAAGTCGAAATCAAAAGTCATATATTCTTCAAAGTTTTCACATGAATGTTATAAAAAAAAACTGTTAGCACAGGCAATCGGATTGAAATCGTTTCCAAAAATTACAAGTTGAAATTCCAGAGCAACGCGACTTTGAAAAACCCCCAAAACTGAATGTAACTGACTAGTTGCTTGGTTAGTAAATGTTCACCACAAAACTACAACATGGCTGCTGTTTCTCGCGTTCCCTCGTCCCTGGTTGGTTCATGGACCCCGTTCCGCCAGACTGAGCGGAGCTCTCCCGACGTGTGTTCACCACCGCGTTACAAATGACACTGGAAACGGCCGACCAAATTCCCGCCTCTTAGTTGCCTTATATTAACTTGAGATCACGTGGTACATTGGTCTTCAACAAATTACCAAATATGGATGTGTTAGTTTGCCTACCACTTAAGTCAGTGTTCAATTATATTCTTATTTAAAATCGGCTTTAGTAATTCTCTCGAAATTATGTTTAAAATATTATTCCTGATTTTAGACTGTCTCTCAATGTGAACTTCGTTTAAATTTATTGAGTTATGGGAAACCGAAAAAATCTAACAGTCAAATGTGGCTATTATTCATGTTTTTATTTATAACTCCGAAAGTTTATGGATTAGCGAGCCGGAAAAATTATCACAGTGAAGCCTGCCTTAAACTGCATCTTTTAGTGCTTATTTTATCTTCGTAGCTGCTATACCTGAGATACCATAAATTATTTAGTGATTTACACGTGTGTTTTCTGCAGCGTGAACTTACGAAACCTATAACGTCGGTGCTATGGCCTTAAATGACTTGAAATAATTATGTAGGAAGCTAAAAGAATGGATTTTTATGATACACTAATTTTTATCCCGGAATCAAAGTAGGTTTTTAAGTGATAAATTGCCAAAACTGAGTGTTCAATTTTTACGTGTTCATTTACTGTTTAAAATTACTTAGAGTGTTGTAAACTATCAGATTTATGTGAATTTACATCGCTTCCTGTCTGTTTTAATTTATTCTCTACTTTATATTGTGTGGCAGTGTTTAAAATCAGTGTTGAAGCATTTTATGAGCGCAGTGTCTGTAACAAATTATTTCATGATCGGATTAACATTCAACAGGTTAGTGAAATGTCTTAAAATGTGTTTAGAAAATTAATTATGTGTGTTAGCTAGTATTTAAATGTCATTAGTGCTCTTGAAATGGCTTTAAAGTGCTGGAATTTATTCCTAAAAGTTGGACAAATTGATCGATTTACTGGCGTCTATTTACTCACTGATATTTCATATTCTACAGACTGAAACTATTTAAAACCTATTAAAATTGAAAGATTATTTTATTTACTGCTTGTTTTTCTACTTTTAAAATCCTGAAACTACTTAAAAGACCAAAATTATGCATGTGAACTGTTTAAGAAAAATGAGTATTAAAAATCCCATATAATTACTTCTTATAGTTATTAGATGCTTTCAAATTATCAGAAACCTGTTAATTTATCTACTAGGCTGTCTCAGGAATTATTATTGCTGCTTTTGGGGCCTCAACATGTCCAAGTTTTATTACAATGAATTATTTTCATTTCTGCTTCAGACTGTTATTTTATCATCCAGTTTGTTTCTTTAAAAGTCCTACTAAACTATATCTAAATGTTAAGTTATGGTTATTGTGAGTCTAGGCCTGTGTAATATAGGTTCTTTATTGTCTTTACTGTACTGAAATCACTTCAGAAATACTAAAACTGGAATATGCCAAAATTTATGGGTTAGGTTTTTCCTTATTGAAATTACTTATTTATCTCCGAAATAATGTGTATTACCCATGATAAAAGGTTTATTTATGCATTTTACTTGCAATTATTTAACACTTACTTCATTTAAATCGGTTCCCAATATCTCTCCAACTAATGCTAGTGTCTGTTATCGAAAGTTTATTCTTATGTGAAATAACCTATTTCCTACTGAAATATCGTTGATTTAATGCAGTTTAGGTGTTATTTACATTGTTTATGGGTTATTTATTCACTTTATTATACCAGAAATGCTGTTAACTTGATTTAAAGTGTGGTACCGGATACTAAAACAAACCCAAAACTCGGCCCGATTCTAACCCAATATTGAAAATAGAATGAGGGATACCTTACATGCCCCCTGAAGATTGAAGTCATTTTTGGAACAAAAACTGGCTGAACATCTTAAAAGAAAGAAAACCCAAAAAGAAATTTAAAAATCCCAAAAATTACTAAGAAACTCCCAAAAATTTAGAAAAATTCCCAAAACTAATCCTATCCCAAACCTGTGCGGTTGCTCTGGTCTCCATTCATACCAAAATTACTACAAAAATACTGAAATGTTTCCTCACTCACACCTTGAAATTATTGTCAATATCAAACATTGAAAAAGTCAACATATTAAAATCATATATATGCGAATATTATCAAAAATTCCACATATGGAATAGAACTTTAGTTCAAAGTGTAACACAAAATGTATCATATCAAGTTGAATTTTCACACAAAATATTCAGAAAATAATGGCTCTTAAACCTAAATTGTTACAAAATTACAAATTAAGACATCTTAAACCTAAAATTTACAAAAGTTACATGTGTTGCCCAAAAGAAAAATTATGTGTTTTACAAAAAATAGTGTTTTTCACAGAAAATCTTAAGGCTTTGCCTCTCTCTGTCCTTCGTTACTTGAACGTTCTTATTCCTACTTTCTCACACACTTATTAAACATGGATTCATACCCAAGTCCTTTATACTTTTGCTCACAAATGGGGTAAATGCCCAAGTCCTGTCACGGTCGCCATGTCAGGGCGTAGCCGAGTACTGGGGTTGAGGTATCGGCTACATCACCTAAACCAGATGTCTTCCAAGATTTTCTAAAGTTATGAAACCGTGTAGAATGGATATTGCTAACAGTTCAAATGACCACAGTCGCCACTTGCAGGCCTAACCTTCTGCAAGAAAGGTAGTATGCTAATAAATGAAAGTCTCAAGTCGAAATCAAAAGTCATATATTCTTCAAAGTTTTCACATGAATGTTATAAAAAAAACTGTTAGCACAGGCAATCGGATTGAAATCGTTTCCAAAAATTACAAGTTGAAATTCCAGAGCAACGCGACTTTGAAAAACCCCCAAAACTGAATGTAACTGACTAGTTGCTTGGTTAGTAAATGTTCACCACAAAACTACAACATGGCTGCTGTTTCTCGCGTTCCCTCGTCCCTGGTTGGTTCATGGACCAGCCCGTTCCGCCAGACTGAGCGGAGCTCTCCCGACGTGTGTTCACCACCGCGTTACAAATGACACTGGAAACGGCCGACCAAATTCCCGCCTCTTAGTTGCCTTATATTAACTTGAGATCACGTGGTACATTGGTCTTCAACAAATTACCAAATATGGATGTGTTAGTTTGCCTACCACTTAAGTCAGTGTTCAATTATATTCTTATTTAAAATCGGCTTTAGTAATTCTCTCGAAATTATGTTTAAAATATTATTCCTGATTTTAGACTGTCTCTCAATGTGAACTTCGTTTAAATTTATTGAGTTATGGGAAACCGAAAAAATCTAACAGTCAAATGTGGCTATTATTCATGTTTTTATTTATAACTCCGAAAGTTTATGGATTATGCGAGCCGGAAAAATTATCACAGTGAAGCCTGCCTTAAACTGCATCTTTTAGTGCTTATTTTATCTTCGTAGCTGCTATACCTGAGATACCATAAATTATTTAGTGATTTACACGTGTGTTTTCTGCAGCGTGAACTTACGAAACCTATAACGTCGGTGCTATGGCCTTAAATGACTTGAAATAATTATGTAGGAAGCTAAAAGAATGGATTTTTTATGATACACTAATTTTTATCCCGGAATCAAAGTAGGTTTTTAAGTGATAAATTGCCAAAACTGAGTGTTCAATTTTTACGTGTTCATTTACTGTTTAAAATTACTTAGAGTGTTGTAAACTATCAGATTTATGTGAATTTACATCGCTTCCTGTCTGTTTTAATTTATTCTCTACTTTATATTGTGTGGCAGTGTTTAAAATCAGTGTTGAAGCATTTTATGAGCGCAGTGTCTGTAACAAATTATTTCATGATCGGATTAACATTCAACAGGTTAGTGAAATGTCTTAAAATGTGTTTAGAAAATTAATTATGTGTGTTAGCTAGTATTTAAATGTCATTAGTGCTCTTGAAATGGCTTTAAAGTGCTGGAATTTATTCCTAAAAGTTGGACAAATTGATCGATTTACTGGCGTCTATTTACTCACTGATATTTCATATTCTACAGACTGAAACTATTTAAAACCTATTAAAATTGAAAGATTATTTTATTTACTGCTTGTTTTTCTACTTTTAAAATCCTGAAACTACTTAAAAGACCAAAATTATGCATGTGAACTGTTTAAGAAAAATGAGTATTAAAAATCCCATATAATTACTTCTTATAGTTATTAGATGCTTTCAAATTATCAGAAACCTGTTAATTTATCTACTAGGCTGTCTCAGGAATTATTATTGCTGCTTTTGGGGCCTCAACATGGTCACATTTTATTACAATGAATTATTTTCATTTCTGCTTCAGACTGTTATTTTATCATCCAGTTTGTTTCTTTAAAAGTCCTACTAAACTATATCTAAATGTTAAGTTATGGTTATTGTGAGTCTAGGCCTGTGTAATATAGGTTCTTTATTGTCTTTACTGTACTGAAATCACTTCAGAAATACTAAAACTGGAATATGCCAAAATTTATGGGTTAGGTTTTTCCTTTATTGAAATTACTTATTTATCTCCGAAATAATGTGTATTACCCATGATAAAAGGTTTATTTATGCATTTTACTTGCAATTATTTAACACTTACTTCATTTAAATCGGTTCCCAATATCTCTCCAACTAATGCTAGTGTCTGTTATCGAAAGTTTATTCTTATGTGAAATAACCTATTTCCTACTGAAATATCGTTGATTTAATGCAGTTTAGGTGTTATTTACATTGTTTATGGGTTATTTATTCACTTTATTATATCCAGAAATGCTGTTAACTTGATTTAAAGTGTGGTACCGGATACTAAAACAAACCCTAAACTCGGCCCGATTCTAACCCAATATTGAAAATAGAATGAGGGATACCTTACACATTGCTATTCATTATTCTAATGAATAATTGTGTTGATTCTTTCTGAAATTAGATTGTTTGCAGATGACATAATGCTGTATAAAAGAATCAAAACAATAGAGGATTGTAAGCAGTTGCAGGGTGATCTGGTCAGGATATCTAATTGGGTTGGTAAACATGGAATGAAGATAAATGCAAAGAAGAGTCAGCTTATTAGATACACAAAAAAAAACAAAAGGTTAATTATGAATATAAGGTGGGGAAAGAATTGCTTGCTGAAGACTTGAAACGTAAATATCTTGGAATTATATTTGATAACAAACTTAACTGGGCAGGACACATAGGACAGGTGGTAGCAAAAGGTTTCAAAGTTCTGCACTTGTTGGAGAGAATGATGAGGGGATGTACGAGAGAAGTCAAGGAATTGGGTTACAAAACTTTGATCAGACCATTGCTCGAATATGGTAGTGTAGTATGGGACCCTCATTTTACGTATCAAATACAGGAGTTGGAGAGGGTGCAAAAAAGGGCTGCTAGATTTGTTTCTGGAAATTATCGCAGAATGCAATCAGTGACGGATATGATAAAGGAGCTGGAATGGGATTCATTGCAAGAATGAGGAGGGTCATGGGAGTGTACAGGGCATATACTGGCGATGAGGCATGGAAAGATATTGCAATAGGTATGAAAAGTAGTGCATGGAAGGGAAAAGATGACCATGACCACAAGCTGGCACTCGATTTCAGGCACAAGGGTGTGGGAAGATTCTCTTTTTTAGGTAAGGGTGTCAGGGATTGGAATGAGTTACCAATAGAAATGATGAATAATTTACTGAAAACTTTAAAAGAATTTAAAGATAAAATGTGTAGAGGGCAAATGTAGGTAGGTGCAGGTTAGGGGGAAGATGGGTGTGTAGGGAAATTGCCACCGGAGCCTGTGCTCCATTGCAATTAAATTAAATTAAATTAAATTAAATGAATACAAACGATTGGGAAAGGGGAATTGACACAAGAGTCATCTTGTTGAGTACACCGTATAAAATCCTACAACATCCCAAGACACTATCAACAAAAAGGAACTAAACACATTATGAAAAAATGTTGAAAATCTCAAAATTTGTAGAAAACACAACAAAAAAAAAAAAAAAAATGGGTGTACCATGTCTTGTGACACTAGTACCATTTCTAAGTAGTGCTTTCTTATGGAGTGCTGAATTCCTTTGATCACAAATTTTTTCTGATGAAGTATTTCCTCCCTAGTTGGTAGGAAAATAGTGACTTCAAGCAGAACTGTATAATTTTTTTTTTCCTCCCATTGGGAGAGCACATCAATTTCATGCGATGTTTGAACTTGATCTTCCCGCTTCAAAATGCCACTTCAAATTGATGGTCTCTCTCAGTATGAGGTCCAAGATCATTTTATGCGGTTGGTACAGTAGGAAAGACTTTGTTCATTCATTTCCATCAGGATTATTTGTCTGCACTGTAAGTCCAATTCATTATTCTATGGTTTCATAAATAGCACTTATTTATGGCTCTGTTTTGATTTATACTCTATTGTATAAGATGAGAATTGGAACATATTTTCAATGTAGATCTAAACCATCATTTGATCTCTAGAAGATTCTTATCCTTTTTTGTAGGCCACTTCTGTATAATGAACCTGTACAGCAATTTAGCTGCTTTGAAAGAAATGATTAACACAATCAAGACAGGGAAGCTTAAGAAAATATATTTGGTACAGTTAAAACACGGCCATAAGGTAATTTCATGGTTTGTACAAATGTGACAATTCTGGGGCAGACACACAAGGCTGATCCTTCCAAACAACACATCTTTGCAGTGTTCATATACAGTCAAACTTCTTTAAAAACTATCATCCTGAAATTTTAGAGATATTGCCAAATATGTTGCATATGGAAATAGATGTAAATGTGTGTTCATAAGGTAAAAATTGAACATAAAATGTAATTTATCGTATTGAACACTCAAATTCAACACAAAAGTGAGTAATATGAGAACATAAATTCACAGTTATCAGAACAGTCACATAAATCAACCAAAAAGAGTTACTAAAAAAAACACTAACTTAGGCTCGAGGTTGGAGAGTGTGGTGTGACCAAATGTTTCTTGATCTCCCTCAAGGTGACCTTGGAAATTGATTGGCAGCACAACAGCCAGGGATATCACCATAACTACTGACAAGTAGAATATGATGTGGCGCTGGAAAGACAGGTACTGCACTGCATCTGGACCACATTTCTGGAGTATGTTCTCATCCCTATAAAAAAAAGTTCAAACAGCTTAAAGTAATGTCTATTTTTGGATTTTCCTCTATGTGAAAAAATTATTTTGAATACAATTGCTCTAACTTTAATTAATTTTAGGGTGAACATATTTACTTTACTCTTCAGGATCAATAACGTGTGTAAAGTCTATACACACTTCAAGATCTGTATTGCACTAGTGTTTTTCAATTACCTCCTCTTGACATCTGCTACCAACAGGCCTCTTTTTTTTTCAGTCACCACATTAATTTAAATCCTCCTTTGATTCAACTGTATCAACTCTAATATCTTTACAAAAGAGTTGGTCTTTTGCAGTTGCCACTAAAAATAATCCAAGATGAATATCAAAACATCAGAGAGAAAGAGAGTTGCCATAGCAGAATCACAGAGAATTTTAATGTTTATTAGGATACCACATTTCCAGAGACATAAAAGAACATTTAGATATGGTGGTCCTCTAATAAAAACTATCTCCCCTTCCTATTTTTCAGAAAGCAAACCCAGAGAATTACTTCTTAAGGTTACACTTACATGAATCAGCAGCTGGGTATATGGGTGATCGTACCTCTCTCCCTGATATTCTCTTTCTGCTGGTGATAAACGTACTATAGACAGCCCAGGATGAATATGGATAGCATAAATTAATGGAAGGAAGTGAGTGAGTGCCACCAATACAAATTGCGTGCGTGCACACACACACACACTCTCTCTCTGCTTCATTATGTGGATGTGATTTAGGACTCGGTAATTTCCTTCCCCAAAATGTAACATTAGAAATCCTCCCCACTGCTTCTTCAAACCACCCAGTCTCAAAAATATCAGGCAACAGAAATACCATTTAAATAACTCCCATCTTTGAACATCACAATCCACATTATATACCAATATATTTGACAACGATAAAGCCATTGCCATCCTACATTTATATTTTGCATAGTGGAAACAAAGAAACTGCCATTGGGCACTAAAATAAGATAAGAAAGGGAAAGCTGACCCATCACTTACCACAGATGAAGGCAGGGAGGGCAAGATGAACATGAAAAAAAAAAAAAAACCAATTTCACAATATTCACGAGGCGGGTCAGGTTGTGATCACATCTTTCCTCCCACCATATGTCTCGCCTCTCACATGTATAAGGTTTCTCACCGAAATATTGTGCAATTTGTGTTTTTTTTACATGTTCATCTTGCCCTCCTGCCTTTATCTGTGGTAAGTGATGGGTCATCTTTCTATTTCTATATTATTTTCACATTTATATTTTTCCATGTGATTTACAACAGAACTATCTGTTTGTGGGATTAATTTCAAAATTTCCAAATATGTATTTTAAAACAATTTTTTTTTTAAAATTTGAACAAAAAAAATTGAGTTAGCAAACAGTGTGTTATATTATGGGAAAGGGTATGAAAAATGTAAAATGAGACCTATCTCAGGAGATCTACAGCAATTCAAAAATGTTCGTTTGCAGTTTTTTGAGCAAATTTGTAAAAGCTTTACATAGGTGTAATTTGAAAAAGAGTATGTGGTGGACCCTTTTGGGGGTTGATCCGCGCCACGGGTTTGTCAGGATGGTGTGGCCAATGGGGAGTGAACTTACTTGTGGCTGTATCTAGTACTTCTCTTCTCGCAGATCGGGGCAGCCGTCAGTTACTGGACCGCCGATAGTCTGCTGCCTGCTTGCTAGAATAATTGCTATCTCTGACACCACGCCCTGAGGCGAGCAAACAGGAGAGGGAATACTTTGCCTACTGAAATTATTAATGAATTGGTAGACGGTCTACTGCAAGTTTATTGCCGTAGAAGATTGCGATACATGGCAAGTAATCGCCGAAAGCCACAGTCCACTCCGTTAACGGGTTGCAGAAAAGCACTTAGCGATTAGACGACGAGCGGATAGCTGGCTGGGTCGGCAAGTCGATGCCCGAGGCGCGTACGATCAGCTCCGGTCTCCAAGTGACCGCTCCTTGCTATATTACTTAAAATGAAGGCTCGGTTGACCTGCTTAGCGGGGCGGCAATAACCTATCGGACATCGCACCCACTAACAAGCGAATTGCACATTCCTGAAGTGGCGATGCCCGCGCGGCCCCAGTACGTGGCGAAATCGCCTCTGTCATCAGGTCAACGGCTGGCTGGCGACTTTTGGTCGCTCGAACAAATTCCTGTACTTTAGTAACAGTTACTATAATTCATTACGCCTCTGACATACTCCCGCCGATCAAACCAGCGTTACTCCGCTAACGCTCCATTCAGCCTGTGATAAGGCCTATATTAGCTCCTACTTTAAAGTTTCAGAAATGGACTGTGTCTTCCCGCTTACAATTTTAATGCAACAAAACATCATAATAATTTTAGTCATTCCGCTGTACAAGGCGTCCAACCCTGGAGGCACAAAACAAATATTAGGAATCTTATATAATAAGCACAAAGAAATACTAGGAATTATTAACTACAAAGCAAGTGTATACAGGTTATTGTGTGTGGAGCGTAGCGGCTGTAGGCGGCTGAGGAACCTGAGACGGGCCAGATACGTCAACAATAATCTGAGCCGCCGTCGGAACCGCTGCCTCAGCGTTAAGCTGTGCTACATGTCTAGCGTGGCGTTTGTATAGATACAGTATAAGGACAATTATTGTGGCTGCTCCCAAAATGCCAGTTAAACTAATAGTTGTTACAGTGGTTTTGTGTTTGCTCTGTGTATGAATTTGTGTTTCCATAGCCGCTAGTATATGGTTGTATTTAATAGAATCCTGCGCCTGCTTCAAATGTTTAGTGATTTCATGATTCAGTATGTGGGGATTTGTTCTATTTAACTCGATAAGTTTTTGGCTATGGTAGATGCTTCTATTGAATTTCGGAAGATGGTACTGCGGGAAATCGAGACTCTGACTCATCGACGATCTACGCATGGGGGGAATAATAAAGTTTTCCCCAATAAATTGACATTGGGTAGCATTTTCTATGACTCCCGCCCCTCTTAACTCTATTTTATTAACATGTGGCTCCATCTGATCGTCCCAGCAGGTGACTGTTATACTACTAGGCTTCGGCATTGCAAAAATCCAATTACTATGCAGTGTTGCCAAGTAAGGATGCTGTAGTGCCATGATTTCCCGTTGACACTGGTCAGAGAAATCCTCATTAAAGAACATAGATGTCTCGCAACAGGCTTTGCTGCGATCGTGCAATGTCAACAACGGACAAATCGTAATAATAGAATTTTTGCATCTGCCAAGCTCGTCTACATTAAGCACAGTGTAAGACTGTTGATTCTTGTTAATTAAGAGTACATCATGCATCTTCCATTGAACATAGTGGCTAGTCTCCTCCCATAGGACCGGGAATGTATGTATATCATAGCGGTCTAGAACAGCGTCTACTGATCCGATGGGCACATCAATAAGTATTCTTAACTTCTGCCCCATCAGCGCTATGTTGACTGTTGCTATCTGGTAGTATCTATGGACATTCTCTAAAGTACATGGGAAAAGCATATGCCACTCTGTTCCTAACTGTTTCTGAATCAGTTGCAGATACTGTAGGTAAGTTTTAGGATTTATCAATACATCACTAAGCTTACCCGCAGTAGCTTGCATTAAGGCTATGCGCAAACGGGTTAATTCCGTGCGCGTATTAGTGATGGCTAAAACTAGCTGCTGCAAAACTTGTGTGCTATACAGTTGTTGAACAAAAAGAGTTTCGATTTCTCTAAGATTACGATTCATAGTATCTTGAAGTTCGGTTGTCTTTGCAATGAATACATCAGCGAGTTTCCTTATGGCCTTCGTGTTATTTGTTATGGAGGACTCCAGGTTTGTCGTTAATATTACTTGTTTCGATAGACTAATTTGTACATTATCATTTGACTGTTCTAGTGTATCTAGCCGTGACTGCAAATGTGCCAAATCACTCTCCGTTAGAGTCCCGAATGCTTGCTTCAGCAACTTTCCTCCGAGCGAGAATAACGCACGTTTAGCGCGGTTACCACCCCTGGGAAGGAGGTCAATCAAATCTTGAAATTCCTGATTCAGGGCTTGATACAATACTCTTAGACTATCTGCCATAGTACGCGTAATTTCGTCATCATAACAAGGTTTATTTTTGAATGCCTTTTCCAGAACTTCGAAAATACCCTCAAGTTGCGCACTATGATTGCGCAGTTCCTGGAAATCAAATTCTGCTACAATGGACCAATGAAAATTCGTCGCTACCACACTGGCTTCCTTTGCAAAGACAACTCCACTTGCTAGCGGCGTAATTTTAAAAGTATGCCCTCGCTCAACCACTATAGCTAATATTAAAAGAATCACTCCTCTCCTGAGTAGCTCCATGACTATTTCAAGCTAGTCTCTATGAGATACACCTTGATGAATGATATCGCAACTCCTTGTTTACTTGCTAAAATCCCTTATTCCTTACCAAATTATTTCACTTAATAATACTACCCGTCTACCCCAACTACATACAATCAACTATAAAATTACCAGTCACTGTACTCCCTATTTGCTCTTAAACTACTTATGTCCTATGATTTACAGAAATACTTAGGCATAGACAGTCCCGTAGTGGCCGACACGCGCTGGTCACCCATGTGCCTTATCAGCGCTCTGGTGTCCGCTGCGTCAGGCGTCTCCCTGCCTGTCCTGGATGCCGGACGCTTCCCTGCAAGCACATTAGCTGGCCAAGAACTGTCTTTACAATGCCCCGAATACTGTCCTAATCCATCCGGTAGAGCAGACCTCACCCTGATGCATTATGACAATTATCCGTATTCCAAACAATAGAGAATTATATAGCAACTAAAAGATTCTACAGGTAGGGTCCAGACTGGATCTCTACCTTAAGTTCCATAGTTCTTATCCCGGCAAGTGCATTTCCCAGAAAATTCTTAAGGAGAGCGTTTCTTTTTCTTTTAAAGGCAGAATCTAGACCTTCCCCTTCCCTACAGGACTTCCTAGTCACCTACCGCCTCTCCCTTAAGTTATATGCGTGCTTTGGCACATTTTTACCGGTTTCTTTGTCCTTTTCATTACTTTGCGAGCCACACGCCGTCTGCTCCGGGAAACTGCTGCCGATCCGTGGGCTGCTCTGCTCGGTCTTGCCTCTGAGGTTATATGTATGACTAATCTTTTGCTTACCTGCTTCTGGTGGAGGTGGCGCCGCTGGCTTCCCCTTACTAGCTGCCTGGTTCGAGCCCCGCTCGGACTTTTCTGAGCGCTCCACGGGGTTTTCGCGCCAAATATAGGGTCTTACCCGATTTTTATGCACTGTCGCCTCCTTACCTTTTACCTTTAACCTTATAGTCACAGCTGACGGCAATTCGAGAACCTCGTACGGCCTCCCCACCTGGTTTTCCATTTGGAACAGCTTCCTGGCTTCCTGTAAGGGTGGTTAAGCATGACGTATGATCCCTGGGTTATATTTTGCGGTTTTGCCTTTTGTCATAGTGCTTCTTATGTGAGTCGAAAGCTTTAGCATTACTTTTGCGCACACTACTCCAAATCCTCTTAAGCTTGTGTGCCAAGCCCCTCACATCCGCGTTGTTGATTTCTCTAAGGCTAGGAAACATAGTGAAAGGTGCGTCCATCTCACGCCCATACAATACTTCGAACGGCGTCTTCCCTGTCGAGCTGTGTAGTCTACTATTATACGCGCTTACGACATATGGTAGCAAGTTAGCCCAGTTTCTTTGTGACTTGTTCAGATAGCACCGTAAGGACTTTATTATGGTTTTCTGAACTCTCTCACAACGACCGTTCCCAGCGGGATTCAGGGGTGTCGTCTTCAGCTTCTCGATACCCAGAAGCTTACAGGTTTGAGTGAATAAATTAGATAGGAAGTTAGTAGCACAGTCGCTTAAAAAAATTTGGCACACCAAAGCGAAGTATCCAGTGGACGACAAACGCATTGGCCACTGTCTCTGCCAATTGATTGGGAATCGGTACCATGACAAGATACCGAGAAAAGGCATCGATCATGGTGAGGATATACGAATACCCCTCTTCGCTACGATTGAAGGGTCCCATAATATCGATTTGAACCCGTTCAAAGGGTGACAGGGTCTCTGGAAGGGACTGAAGTTTTTCCCTCCCTTTAGGGACTTCCGCACGCTCGTTACATACCAGGCAAGTCTGCACGTAGCGCTTAATGTCTTGCCTCCTAGTAGGCCACCAAAATTCCCTTGCAATAGTACGGTTCACACTTTTCCAACCCGTGTGCCCGCCAAAGATACCATCATGGTGTAATTTCATGAGGGTTTCACGCAGCGATTTCGGGACAACCACGCGCTCTCCGTATTTCGTAACTCGACACAGCAAGTTCTCCCGCATAACAAATTTCTTGCTGCCTCGCCATTTTTCACACTCAAGGTCTCGCGATTGCTCCACAGGAAGCTGAGACAGTGTGGGTCCTTCCTTAGCTGTTATCACTCTGATCTTTCGACTCAAACTATCCGCATTCCCGTGATTAACCCCTGCCCGGTGGCGTACGGTGTAATCGTACTCAGACAGCTGCAGAGCCCACCTTGTCAATCGACTCGAAGGGTCTTTGACCGTCAACATCCACCGGAGGGCAGAGTGGTCTGTGACGATCTCGAATTTCGCGCCC
Organism: Vandiemenella viatica; assembly: GCA_031002005.1. Lineage (NCBI taxonomy): Eukaryota > Metazoa > Arthropoda > Insecta > Orthoptera > Morabidae > Vandiemenella > Vandiemenella viatica. Next base: position 56,035,205 of record JARYHS010008074.1, read on the forward strand.
AGGAGATAGCACCTGAAGTACTTAATCCCCCAGACCGCCGCCAACAATTCACGATCTGTAACACTGTATCGTGTTTCTGCAGGGCTTAATTGCCTTGACGCATAACAAATGGTCTCTCTCTCCCATCGACTAGCTGCGATAAAACCACCCCTAGCGCGATCCCTGAAGCATCCGTCGCTAAAATAAACGGTTTTCGAAAATCGGGGTAACAGAGTAGGGGCTGTGTAGTCAGAATTTCCTTCAGAGCTTCCATAGCGCGCGTACACTCAGCGGTCCATTGAAACGGAACCCCCTTGCGCAGCAACTCCGTCAGCGGTTTTGCTTTCTGCGCGTAGTCCTTAATGAACTTACGATAATAATTGGATAGCCCAAGGAATGATTGAAGTTCTTTCACATTAGCGGGAATGGGAAAATCTTTTACTGCCGAAATCAGCCTCGGATGGGGTTTTATCCCCTCGCGAGTGATCAAATGACCTAGGTATTCTGTCTCGGCCCGCACAAAATGGCATTTTTTGAGGGAAAGTGTCAATTTTGCCTTCTTCAATCTATCAAATACATCTCTGAGATGCCCAACATGCTCATTAAACGTTTTTGAGAACACGATGACGTCATCGAGATACACCAGGCTGGAATGGGGTTTCAACCCCCTCAAAACCGTGTCCATAAAACGCTGAAACGTACTGGGCATGTTGCGCAAGCCAAATGGGCACTTAAGGAACTCATAATGGCCATTTGGGACTGAGAAAGCAGTTTTTGGAACATCCTGTATAGCAATAGGCACTGGTGGTAGCCCGACCGCAGGTCAAGGGTCGAAAAATACTCACAACCCCCGAGGTAGTCCACAGTCTCTGCAATGGATGGTATAGGATAGACGTCCGGTGTAGTGACGCTATTCAACCCCCTATAGTCAACGCAAAATCGATACTGTGTCTCACCACCCTCGCAACGTTTCGGTACCAATATTACGGGGGCTGCCCATGGGGATTGAGAGGGCTGTATAATCCCATCCCTTAACTGTTGTTCTATAAATCATCTATTATCTTCCTCTGACACACTGGAATCCTATACGGCTTCTTCCGAACAGGCGCCGCGTTTCCAGTTTCAATGCGATGTTCGACCAGGTCAGTGGCCGGCAACGCTTGATTTGGTGCAAAAAGAATCTTGTACTCTTCTAACAATTTCTCCATTTCACTCCGCTGCTCTGCGGGTAAATGTTCCAACTTCGCGCGAAAGTCAACTTCAGGCTCTTTGTTATTTACCATAATTTGTTTTGTTCCGCCATTACTTATATTGTCATCAGCGTAATCACAGATATGATTAAAATCCTTATCCTCAAGAACCGATACAAGTGCTATCTGACAACCACGAGGAATTTCCACTAGGCATTCACTAAAGTTTTCTACCAATACAGGTATACATTTTCGGCCATTTATCTCCCTAACCCGACATACACTCCTTTTAACATACACTCTCTTACTATCTAAAAAATCAGAGTCATGTGGGGATTCAACCAATATAACTGCCTCTTCATCCGTCGCGAACTTATCCTCCAAAGGAGCATAGATTACTTTACCCGAGCTTCTGGGGACAACTTGAACAGTTTCTGCCTTCACAATTGACCGTAGCATTCGCATAACGGGTTCCGACTGGCCAGTCTTTACCCTCGAATGCGTTTCGGGCCCTTGAAGCTCGATTAGCACGTATCCCCCGGAAGGGTTTCGTAAACTAACCGTATGCTTTGCAAAATCCAGAACTGCGAATGCCTCCTCAGAAACTCGACTCCGATTATTCCGTCAAACCCTAAGCTTAAAGAGGGAACTACGTATGCTGACATACCAAAGGTCCCTCCGCTACGGAAATATTTATATTCTTTACCCCTAACACTGGAATCTCTTTACTTACATCTAACCCAGTGATTCTACAATTTGGGGGGCACAACCCTTTACTGCCACAAATATTTACTGTCAACAACGACGCTGCTGCACCAGAATCCACAAGAAGACGACATAACTTACCTCGTACTGTGGCCACCATCACCAATTCTGAATTAACTACCCCAGTATTGCCCTGTCTTTGTGTCACAGGGACGTTAATTAGTCTGGGTAGTCCGTCGGGGCCACTTCTACCCAAAGTTAGTTTAAATCATTATTACTAGACCTCAAAGAACACTCACCCTGAGCTGCTCCCCCATTACTACTCCCATGAGACTTATTATCACCTCCCCGTTGCCCAAAACCTCCCGAACATTTATTACCCTCAACTTGATTGTCTGTATCCTCTCTCCCATTTACATAATTATTCCTCTTAGCCCCATTATTGGCCTGATTTCCTCCCACAAATTCTCTGTGACACATTGAACAATTACCCCATTAAATCCACCTCTTCTCCCTGAACCTCTTGCATCTGCATGTCCTCCATGCATATTCTTACCTCTTGGATTATTCCGCGGATTGCGGAAACAATCCCTCTGTATGTGGCCACGCCCACACCGAAACATTTGATCACCTTCCTTGTATGAAATACATGCTTAACTCTAGACTTACCTTCTGCTGCCGTTTTCTGCTTCACTTGGTCATAGAAAATGGCGTTTCGACCCCTTCAGAAAATGTTTTTGGTTTCTGCAGTAATACGTACTCCGCAATCTCCTCTCCAAGCCCTGATAACAAACAGTCTAAATTTCTTTGATCAACTTCAAATCTCACCGCTGAATCATGTTCTTCCTCCCCCGTTAACTCATAGGTATGACTGCTTAGCGCCTTGATCCTATCTGCAAATTTCTCAATCGGTTCCGCCGGTAAACGTTTCAAATTCCGTAACCTTCCCGATATGATCTCATGCTCGCTTTGTCTTTATACCGCTTCTGCAGCTCATATTTCAAACCATCAAACGTGACAGAATTTTTAAAATCCTCATCGTACATTAATTGGCGAAATGCTTCCCCACGAAGTCTACATTTCAAAACCCCTAATCTTTCTTCCGATGACAAATTGGCAAGCTCTAATATTGTCTCTAACCGAGCAAAAAACTCATTCACGTCCTCCCCTGAATTTCCACTGAAAGTCACATCCGGAGATAAGAACGAACTTAGGAACTGCAAATTGCTACTTTTACTTTTAACAGTGGTACTTCCTGTAGCCAAGCTAGCAACCCGCTCATTCAAATCATTTACTGCGTCCTGGACTGTTACTGAAGTCTTTGCCATCATGCAACAAATAAGGCTGAGGTCCACTTACCGAGATGTGTCACTGCCAAGATGTCGCGCCGACCGCACCCCGCTGCGCCGCGCCGGAACGCCTTCCTTGTAGCCGCCGGCGTAGACCCGTCCTCCACTGCCGCTCTCCGCCGACTGACTTCCGTTGCTAACTGCACGCAGCCCGAAGTCTGCGACGTTGTCAGGTGTCCGTTATCTCGCCTCCAGCTGACCGTGTGACGTCTGGCTGCCTCGCTGCACGCTGCCCTCCGCTCGCTCCGGCTTCCCTCGTCCTGGGTTCGATCCTCTTCTGACCACCAAACTGTGGTGGACCCTTTTGGGGGTTGATCCGCGCCACGGGTTTGTCAGGATGGTGTGGCCAATGGGGGAGTGAACTTACTTGTGGCTGTATCTAGTACTTCTCTTCTCGCAGATCGGGGCAGCCGTCAGTTACTGGACCGCCGATAGTCTGCTGCCTGCTTGCTAAGAATAATTGCTATCTCTGACACCACGCCCTGAGGCGAGCAAACAGGAGAGGGAATACTTTGCCTACTGAAATTATGAATGATTGG
>JARYHS010008074.1:56039966-56191974 GCA_031002005.1 Vandiemenella viatica
AGAATTTTAATGTTTATTAGGATACCACATTTCCAGAGACATAAAAGAACATTTAGATATGGTGGTCCTCTAATAAAAACTATCTCCCCTTTCTATTTTTCAGAAAGCAAACCCAGAGAATTACTTCTTAAGGTTACACTTACATGAATCAGCAGCTGGGTATATGGGTGATCGTACCTCTCTCCCTGATATTCTCTTTCTGCTGGTGATAAACGTACTATAGACAGCCCAGGATGAATATGGATAGCATAAATTAATGGAAGGAAGTGAGTGAGTGCCACCAATACAAATTGCGTGCACACACACTCTCTCTCTCTCTCTCTCTCTCTGCTTCATTATGTGGATGTGATTTAGGACTCGGTAATTTCCTTCCCCAAAATGTAACATTAGAAATCCTCCCCACTGCTTCTTCAAACCACCCAGTCTCAAAAATATCACGCAACAGAAATACCATTTAAATAACTCCCATCTTTGAACATCACAATCCACATTATATACCAATATATTTGACAACGATAAAGCCATTGCCATCTTACATTTATATTTTGCATAGTGGAAACAAAGAAACTGCCATTGGGCACTAAAATAAGATAAAGAGAAAGCTGACCCATCACTTACCACAGATGAAGGCAGGAGGGCAAGATGAACATGAAAAAAAAAAAAAAAAACCAATTTCACAATATTCACGAGGTGGGTCAGGTTGTGATCACATCTTTCCCCCCACCATATGTCTCGCCTCTCACATGAATAAGGTTTCTCACCGAAATATTGTGCAATTTGTTTTTTTTTTTTTTTTTTTTTTTAATTTTTTTTTTCATGTTCATCTTGCCCTCCCTGCCTTCATCTGTGGTAAGTGATGGGTCATCTTTCTCTTTCCTATATTATTTTCACATTTATATTTTTCCATGTGATTTACAACAGAACTATCTATTTGTGGGATTAATTTCAAAATTTCCAAATATGTATTTTAAAACAATTTTTTTAAAAAATTTGAACAAAAAAAATTGAGTTAGCAAACAGTATGTTATATTATGGGAAAGGGTATGAAAAATGTAAAATGAGACCTATCTCAGGAGGTCTTCTACAGCAATTCAAAAATGTTCGTTTGCAGTTTTTTGAGCAAATTTGTAAAAGCTTTACATAGGTGTAATTTGAAAAAGAGTAGATACATCAATTAAATTTGGTCCAAGTCTTTATGAATAGTACATCTCTATCAAATTTCATGAAAATCTGAGGTGGTGGGGTTAATTTTGTCTTAAAATTGTGTTGAGTTGACATGGAATGACTCGGGTGGCTTTGTTCAGTAATTGTTCGGTCATTTCTGAGGCAGTCTGCTACATATCATTACCAGATCATGCTGTAGATGCTATCAGGACACGTAATGTACTCTCGCCAGGTGTCTCAGCACATTGGAAAGAGAATCTCTCCCAATTTAGATACCCTATCTCAAGGCTGGAGAAAGACCATATCAGCAGTGGACTTGCTCTACATCCACTATGTCTCCATGACATGAGATCTGCTTTATGACATACATCATTCAGATAGTAACTGGGCAAGAATAACTAGATTAACATCACTCTGATAGCTTCTCTTAGTTGTTTCTTGTTAACTGCATCATGACCTTACCTGGGCATTTGTAAAGAGAGTGACCATTAACAACAGTAGCCAATTTTAGCATCATGTTTTAGTAGTGTATATTTGTTTAATATAATCTGTGAGTATTTACTGTTTGTATTCAGTCTGTGTCAGCTACTGAGGGACTTAAGAGTAGATGACTAGTTCAGCATTATTGTATTTATCTTTTGCTGATGTAGATTTGTTTCATGTAATCTCCTAGTATTTGCATTGTGTAGTTACAGCATGTGAATACTATAGCTGTCAAGTAATATTTGAGGCCAGTAGTTGCCTTCCACATCATATTTAACTTTTATTTCTGTGTCTTCACTTCAGTGTATCCATAAGTGTATTCTGCATTAACATGATATCTGCTACAAACATTCCAGCAGTCTTCTGTGTTTTCTATTAGTTCATCCTGTTGGTGCCTATGTAAAGTATCCAATGCTACTAAATTGCCGATTCTTACTTGTTCTCATAGATTTTCTTTATTTCTGTTTCTTTTCACAGAGTGATCAAATGAGCACTGCTCTTTTTAGTGAGTCACTTTGCCCACCTCTATTCTGTGTTCCCTTGGATAGGTCAGGAGTATGCTACATAAGAAATGGCTACATGAGGGGCATGACAGGAATTTTGGGGGAAGGTGGTTTTGCTGAGTGAGGAGGCTTTAGGACATGAACTCTGGTCATGGACAAACAAAATAAATGATCCATCGTATGTGAGGACTTGCTCTGGACAGCAACTTCAAGGGGCAGCTAAATCATGTTTGAAGGAACAGCAAATGACAAATTCAAGTAGAGGCAGCAGCCAACAGAGACATGTTTGAACAGGTGGCATTCCCAAATTTTTGCCCCAGCTCAGAAAATTCATAGATCCATTACTGTTCACACAATTCATTTTTATGAACCACTTCAACATTCACCGATTCAATAAAATTCCAGTAATTTTCAGTGTAGCTATATTTCTTGTTACTTGACAAGTCAGTAGTAATCTGTATCTACTGAGAACATTTGAATACGAATGATATGTATGTAACCAGCAAGAAAGCCTTATATGTTGCATTATAGCATGTCCATTGAGATACATCACAAATTAACTATTTCACCATATTATATTCTTCTTTCTTGCTTTATCACCTCTTTACTCGTGGAATATTACACCGATTTGTCTTTGGAATATGCTTGGTACTCTGCTGAATACCGTGCTCCTAGTGTGAACTTCTTGATAACTGAGATGATACATATTACTTAATACAGATTAGGATCACTGGTACACAGTAATATCACAACCTATAAACTGGGTGGTGCCATTTCAGCAAAAAAAAAAACCTAAGGTAAAAAATATTTCATGCTTACAAATCATTTAAATTGCCAGAGATTCTTGTATTTGTGGTATGATCAATTGATATTTTGGGTAGTTACTTTCTTCCAAATTTCAGTTTTTTAAGAAACATAAAAAATCCTAAATTTCGACTGGAGCATTTTTAAAATGATGTGATATGTTCACTGTCTGAAAACTGAGTAGCTGGTTAGAGAATGCTTTACCATCAGAAACATTTTTCAATTTGTTTCATTTAAATTGAACAGTTTTTTTTTTTTTTTAGATTTCCCCACATTTAAAATATGACAACTTTAGATTATTGTCAACTGTAATGTATTGCAAAATTATTAAAGTCAGTGTTGTCACATGGTTCACTATTGTTAGTCTAATAATTTATTACAATGATAAATGTTTTACATCTACCTCTAATTAACCAAATAAAATGTTACATGAAATGTGACAGTAATGTTTCCTGGGCAGATTCCACCTAATAATCCATTATTGTTGACAATTTTACAGGAACATAACTTAACTGATTAACCAAAGTACGTTCAAAAGAGAAAGAGAAAAAAATCCAATAATTTTGTTGCTATACTCACCTCAACCTAAATACTGCCGGGAGCCAAGAACAAAATCCCTTATCTATCAATAGGCTCGAATCTAAAGATGTAATCGAATCAGCTTCAGTTGAAGAATGCAGTTCATCTGTTCTTGCATAAAACAGCTGAGTCCATCTGCAGAAGAGAAATAAAAGTTTATTATTTTCTTAATGGAAAAATCCATAAACTGTACATTGAAACCAATAGATATGGAGACATGTAAATTGCACATATATAGAAGATGGGAAAATATGTTGAAGAGAATGAAACTCAATTTCCAACAGTTTAACTAAAACTTTTAGACACCTTCTGGGTTTCTATTTTCTTTCACCAACTTAAATGCCATTAATATTCAGTCTCATTTTTAGGTGATACCAAAATGTTTGGAACTGATTCATGTACTGCATTACTAAATTTACCACCAAAATCAAGTTTGATTATAAATACTACAATGCTGTGGGAAGACAATCATGGAAATTTCTGGTTGGATCTGTAGATGGAATCTTGTCCTTGTACAAGAGTCTGAAAATCAGAAGATGAGAATAGATAGGCAATGAAATCCTCAAATTACTAGTACACATTCATTTCATGTACTGGTGTTAACCTCTGGTTGAATGTGCAGCGTTTGTCAAATCATTCTGTTACATCATCCTGTTTACAGTACTACATTATAAGGGAAAGTTTAAAATTCTAGCCCCTTGTAACAAAGCACCTTATTAAAAATAAGTAAAATTATATATTTAGACTGGTAAAGGGAGTAATATTGGTAAATTAAAAGTTTAAAGAATTTATAAAAAAGAATAGCAAGTCTAATAAATATTGTTTGCTCCGAAATGTTTGAAAAGATATGATCTCTGAAAAAAGAAGAAGTTGCAGAATTGTTGGTAGAGCTGGCGAGAAAAACAGATTGATCTAGCAAAACATTAAATTTGTAAATAATAAGAGTTGTATAATGAGAAATTTTGATCATCATATTAGTGGAGAGAAAATTTATTAGATCTTAAATAGAAACGAACCTGAAAATCTTTGGATCAAACTTTATTAAAAAATTATTACAGACTCGGTCAAAGGTTGGTGTTGGAGGATTTTAGGCAGATTAAACTAAATTAAATAAACTGCAAAAGATTACATTCAAACTCTATCTACAAAATCTATTTCTTTTGATACCAACCAACATTTTAATGTGACACCCTGCCATGAATCTCTGTATCAATACTCAGGGATTCTTGAGGTGAATATTCTGAAGATAACTGGGTTTATGAAATAAAGCTCTGTTTAAAATAGCTTGTGTAGTTTCCAGATAGATTGTGTTCCATTTTAAGGTTAAATGGCTTCCAGTCTAGTATAACAAAACTAGGGTTTTCTCAGAAACAATGAAGTAGGAAGAATGCCACGATGTGACATTTGGAAACTAAAGAAACATCTCTACCACTCAAAGTTGAAGGGAGGAGGGCAGCAACAACACAAAACAAACACTCCACAATCACAAAAAACACAATATTTTAGGCCGTGCCCTTCATTTGTGCATTTAATACTTCTGTGTTTCTAAATAATATACAAGTTTAAATAAACAGACTTGGTACTGTCATAGCTATTCCTTAAAACAAACAACAAAAAAATCCCAACATATACAATGAAATCAGTACCTTGCACGAGTATGAAGATTAGCAGCAGCCACAAGAAATTAGTGACCAAAAAAAAATGTTTAAATATTTTACTTTTGAAGAAATATTTTTTTTATTTAGCATGTGAACAAGGCTTGATAAAGTGAATCTTCCTCTTACCACAACTGAGGGCAGATCGACTTTAGAAAAAAAGGATAATGTTGCTGATCCCTTAATCAAATATACGCCAGGTTTCTGTGATACAGTATGGTACATAAATTAGCCAAGATTATCAATTACTCCTGAACCTTGTCCTCTAAACTTATTTACTCCTTAACCACAAATAAGCCTCCCAGAACTTCACCCTCATGTCTTGAAATGACTTCCAGTCCAGCTCCTTTATCATATCAGCTACTGACTGTGTTCAGAAGCAATTTGCACAAATTTAGCTGCCCTCATTTGAATCCCTTCCAAATCTTGTATTAGATACCCAAAATGCTTAACACAATGGTCTGGTTAAAGTTTTGTAACCCAGTTCCTTCACTTCTCTGCTATATCCCTTCATTACCCTCTCCAATAAATGAAGTTTTTTTTTTTTTAATCTTTTCCTATCACCTGCCAAATATGTCATGTCCAGTTGAGCATACTATCAAATGCTATGCCAACATATCTACACACCAAGCTGTAAGAATATATGAATATTTCTTTCTTCATTTATTCACGATGTATAGACAGACTCTTTGGTTTCCTGATCAAACCAGAGGTTGCATGCTAACCTGGAAATCACAGATCATAAAAATGGTCACCCTGCCTCAAAGTTTCAATATGGACAGAGGGCATTGTAGTTGGTTACACACAGTAAGAAGATACATAGTACAGACCTTTTATGTAGAATGTAGGCAGTAGGAGAGACATTTCAAAATGTGTGAGTAATGATTTGCAACTAATGTCTGCCAGTCTCTTAATTCAAGATGGTTGACCAACAATACAGCAGTAAGTGAATTGAGAACTGCAGACTACATGAGAAACACAGTCATCTAGAAGCCAAGTGGCAAAGTTCTGTAAATGTGACAGTTATATTACAGCAACTTGTGTAAGCAAATAGAACAGCTTCAAGATAGCACAGAGTGAGATACCAATCCTGCGGCATATTTAGAGACTGTATGTGATGTACTACACTGATAATTAGTACCTTAAAGGACAATGTTGGTTACTTTAGAAGATGAGAATGTCTCTACTCCATGACAAAGTTATAATTATTCTTAAAGATGGAAGAGTTCACTGGCATAGGTTTTATACAAAGAAAATAAAACAAATGAAAATTATCTTTGTGGCGAGACAGTATTAAATCAGCTATAGGCAGGAAAAAGAGGACAAGCAATTATAAAGTCAATGTATTTTGACGTATAACGATTAATGAAAGATTCCGACAGTATGAAACGAATCAGAGAAATAAATAAGATAAATTATTTGTGTTGTTCCACAAAGCATTGTTGAGTGTGAAAGCACACAGAGCAGAAGCAGAAAAATGATTGTTGAAGGCAGTTTGAAGCTGGTGATCAAGAAAGCCGGACGCGAAGTTGTAGCGGAGCATATTGTAGAAGTAATGTGGACCATGCTTACTCGTATTCTTTATAAAGTGGACTAAAACAAGGTAATGCTGTCCTTTTACTATTAACTGCAAGTGTTTCATGAAGAACTGAGACCCGATAGGATTTTGTGGCGACATGGATTGTATAATATTGTCTGACCATAGTGTGGTCAGAATCTGCAAACTGAAAGTGAAGTTTTCAATAGCCTTATTCGTGGTCAAAGTAATAAGTAAATTTAGTGGTGGCGATGGGCAACATGTATGCTATGTGTTAATAAAACCAGTGTAAACTTCAGAGCAATTCAAGTTATTTCTGGAAAAAGTCATACCTGTAAGTCTTAATCAGAAACAGTAACAGCATAGCATCAGTGGCCGACCCCATTGTCACTTATCACGATCAAGCTACCACATGTTTTTATTGCCACACCTTTATACAAATGATGGTGACTAACACTATGATTCACCAGCACGCAACTACCTCAAGTCACTATTGCTGAAGAAAGGATATGAATCCAAAAAAATTCAACACTCAGTGTGCGTATTTGTCTCACCTGGTTTCAACAGCGTCCGGCCTTCAACTTTGGTAAGCGGTGGTTATTCTCCTGTTCATATATCACTTACCACAACTGAAGGCAGGAGGGCCAAACAAACAGAAACATGAACACATTTTACAATATTTCAACTTAAAACCTTACCATGTTGGAAGAAGTGGGCCAACTGGCAACTGAGCTGCAAAAACACTACAGCTTACCACGTGACTACTAGAGCTAGTCGTGTGTAAGCTGTGGAGTATGTCACCCCCCTTGCCAAATGGCTCAATTCTACAGAATTAATAGGATTTAACTGAAATATTGTAAAGTGTGTTCATCTGGCCCTCCTGTCTTTATCTGTGGTAAGTGACAGGTTATTTTCCCTATGCTTCCTAATATATATACAAGGGGGAATCAAATATAAATGGGATAGTTGTTCCTGAACATCAATAATTGGCAGGTCTGCTATACTTAGGCAAGACAGTTAGGAGTGGGGAGAGCATGCTGTTAGATATTTTCCACCGTTTAGTCAGTAACGCTTACGATGTCGGAGCAACAGGTGCACCCCTCCATTGCACTGTGCATTATTGTAAAATTTCTTGCTCTTGAAGGAGTTACAGCGGAGGAAATTTGCCAGAGATTGAATGCACAGTTTGGTGATCAAACACTGTCAAGTACACATGTTTTTCTGGCATAAAAAGTTCAAGAAAGGACGAGAACATGTGGAAAATCAGCAACACGATCACTGTCCTCGGACCAGCATTACAGACGAAAACATTTGTGTGGTTAAAGACATTACTGATGACGATCGACGGGTGAGAGTATCAGAAATTGCATAACAAGTCGACATCAGTTATGGGAGCTGTCAAGCAATCATCACAAAACACCTACAGTTCCGTAAAGTGTGTTCCAGATGGGTCCCTCACCTTTTTACCGAAAATCTGAAGTTGAGACGTTTGGAAGTCTATCAGAGGATTACAGCAAGGTCTGCGGAAGAAGGTGATGCATTTTTTAGTCAGATCGTCACCTGCGATGAAACATGGGTTCACCACTACACTCCAGAATCCAATGAAGCCATTAAGGAGTGGCGGAGGAAAGGGGAGGCAGCACCAGTGAAAGTCGAGACTCGACCGTCAGCTGGCAAGGTTCTTACAACCATTTTTATCAATCGGCAAGGCATTTTGCCGATTGATTTTTTGCATGAGCGACGTACTATCAATGCTGCTTACTACTGCAAGCGGTTGAAGAAGGCGAGAGTTGCATATTACCACAAAAGAGACCAACCGATTTGACAGATCATTCTCCTCCAAGACAATGCGCGAGCCCATACTGCATCTCTAACCATCTCTAAGAAAAAGGAAATGCACTGGACTAAATTTGATCACCCTCTTTACAGCCCCGAAATTTCCATTTGTTCGGACCTCTTAAAGAAGCTCTAGGAGGGCAACGATTTGAAGGTTATGAGAGTGTGGAAGACTTCGTGCGCAACTGGTTGGTGACACGACACTTCTTTTTATGATGAGGGCATCAAAAAGATGCCCATATGCTGGGATAAATGCATTTCAAAAGCAGGAAACTATGTGGAAAAATAAATTGTAATTACCTTGTGTTTTTAAATTAATGAATTTAAATAAAAAGTAAAATCCTGTTTATATTTGTCCCCCCCCCCCCCCCCCCCTCATATGTGTGGTTCCATTCCACTGTCACTATGTCAAGTTTTATTTATTACATGCTGCTGTTACATGCCATTTGGCTTGATAAGCCTGTTGCTGCATCCGTGTATAAATTGTGTTATTTACATTTTGTGTGGCATTACTTTGTTTCAAATTAGTGATGTAGAGCAGTTATCAAGGTGTGGACAGAAAAACATAAAAACCATTATGACTGCCAATATGTAAGGCTTGAGATTTGAACCACAGCTCACCATGTTAAATATGGTGACAATTTTACATGCACCAACAAATTGATACATGGCTTGATGAAATATTCAGGGGAAAAAAATTCTACACTGTATGAAGAACTGCTTACATACCTCTCTTCTGTCTTCTGCACCAAAGCCAGCCTCCCATAATTCCAGGCTCGTTTCCTTAAAATGGCAAACAGTAGTAGCAGAAGCTGAAATAGCAAAAATACTTTAATAATAGACAGGATGTACATTAATCACAAAAAAATATGATCTTAGAATACACACAGATGATTGTTTTTATAACAGTAATGGATTTACAAAATTATACAAAAGACTTTAGTATAACATGTATTCAAAGTAAATCCCCTCTTTGTCAAGACACTGAGTGGGACAATGTAGCAAAAGACTGGCTCTGAATGTCTTCAAGTGGAATGACCTGAAAACTGAATAACATGGCCCACAAGATACTGTGATCATTTTGCAATGGAATCTTCAACTTGGGTAACATAAAATAATTGCAAAGAGAACAATTATCAGGAATAGGGCAGATAACTAACTTGTTTTCAGTCCAAAATTTCCTATATAACCTCTTGATGTATGTGATAATATACTCTCTCAGTATTTGAATGTGAATCAATAATGTGAATAATGTGTTAAGGAATACAAAATGTTGTGCTTACAAGCTGCACACATTACTGCACCAAAGTATGGCATTCCTATCTGGGTCAAATAAAAATCTGTCTCATGCCATGACTAAGTCTGCATTATGAGACTAGTTTATGATGAGAAATATAAATATTACTTTCACATATCCAAACAGGATAAGAAAATTTCCAAAGTGTCTGGTGCTGTGAATAAAAAATGGAAATAAAGTTGTGGCTTTTATTTTGCTTTGGCTGCAAAAAAAATATATAGTAATTATGAAAAGAATATAGATTTAATTGAATACTTACAATACTAAAAGATAAAACTGCATAAAAAATGAAACACAAAAAATTTCAGGCAAAGTGACAGTGGAGAGAATTGCCGGGAACAATTTCACATTGGTAGTCAGCTATGATGCTCTAAGGTAATATAAAAATAAACAAGTGTGTGGATGTGAACCCATTACTTACAAATGTTGGAGGCAGGGAGCTGCAACAACACATAACACACAAAAACTTTGTGAGAAATGATTCTTTCCCCACATACTGCTGGCAAAAATTCTTCTTGGGTGTTCTACCAGATAAGTTGTTCTGCCATACATGTCTTTTGATAGTGGAGGAAGCTGAAATGTCGGGTATGACAGAACAACTTATCCTGCAGAACACCCAGGAATTTTTTTTATCGCATAAGAAATTTATTTTGGGCGATACATTATTCATGTAAGAGAAATGAATCACATGGCCAAAGAGAAAACTACAATAATCTTTCACATGATATGAATTATTGCATATTGATTGCAGTATGCAAAGCAAGAAAAGTAAGGCGAAACCACCTAGTGACTTAACAATAAAACTCCACACTTCCATATGCCACATCTAGCACTCTCTCTCTCTACACGTTTTCAATTTTTCTCAATCCTTGTCCCTATCTCTGTCCTCCAACAGTATTTTGCACAAAATCCCCGTCATGCCGTAACTTGTACAACAGATTCCTGTTGAAATGCACACGCTCTTGTCAAATATGCATAAAAACACCTTTTGCACTGTCATAAAGCTATCTGACAATGTCGTCTCCTGACATGCCATTACTAAACAAACGTCCCACCAAACTCTGATCTCCACATCCGTAAGTCTTGCCCACATTCTCAACTTCTCACACTAACCCTTTTATCGTTCACTTCATAAATCCCCTTTCCTCTGGAGAAACCAAAACTGCTCTCATCTGTTATCCTCGTCAAATACCAACTTATAGTTCTTTTCAATGAACTCTCCTTTTCACTTGCTTTGAAGTTTGGGCAAACTATGAGAGACACTATAGTTCCACAGTAATGTTAGCTGATGGCACTACTTTTCCATGATGGCTAAGCATAAATGGCACAATGAGAATAAGCTCAGCCTCCAGCAGTACCCATCCCCATCTCAAATAGATACACCTCTGCCTTAGTTAACAGGGAACCCAAATAATGATTTTTTTTAAAAAAAGTCTTTTCACCGTCCCAGCTGACAAGGAATATGCCACCACAGTCATAGAATACATTAACTATAAAGTCTGAAACCCGGACATCAACATCTACCTTTGACAAACCACAGATCCTTCCATCCCTCTTTTCTCAACCTGAAAGGCATTCCATCACACCTTATTTCCCTCCTCAGACTGTAGAATCCCTTTACCCCTTCCCTGCATCATCTCCTCAAGATCCAGGAAGTATGAACCGCAACTGCAGCAAATGAGTCACCCACAGAGCAGATTCAACCTCAGTAGATGAACATCTCCCTGAATTTTAACAGAACAGCCTCCCCTACATTAAAGATACTCCACACTTCATGGAGAGTCTGTTCCAGTTCCCCAACTCTTTTGGAAAAATCATTACTGGTTTTCACCACTGTTCTTCCCTTCATACAAACCCGCACTGCTAGGTCTCAATGCCCTGGAACATTTCCTACGAATGTACCACCCAGAAAGCTTCCTTTTTCTGTTGAGTCCACTTCATTCTCTTGAAAAACTTCTTTTCCTGTGACTCAAAATACCACCGTACATATGACACTGCCATGAAGTGTCCCTTACTATGCCAATCTTTTCATCAGTAACTGATTTCTCCTCCTACGCTAAACTTTCCACGGCCCCCTGAAATAAAAATTCCTGAATAAAATACTCATCTATCCACTGTATATTTCAGGTACATAGATGATATATTAATGACCTGGAACTGAAGCAAACACCACTTTCTTGACTTAATTCCCTAAACAATGCAAAATCTATTGACTTTACTTCAACCTTCCCTCATAAGCATTACCTTTCTGGATGTTGATATTTCCATACTTATCTTTGTCCACTCAAATTTAGAGCAGCATCCCCATTTCAACAATCATCCCTTCCAAATCAAACATTTCATTCCTTACAGTCTATGCATCCATGACAGACATCTGATAAATAATCCCTCTTCAAGTACTCCCACAGTCTTCATTTTAAAATATACTCCCTTCCCCCTTCCGTATATAAAAACATATCTAATGCTACGATCCATCCACCCCTCAAATAATTCCAATTCTACAAGGATCCTTCCTCTGCAATAGACAAAAATGAAAAATGGTAACAAGCACCAAGCAAAAACCATTAAATGTACTCCAGCAACTGGCAAAAAACTACCCTCAATTTGTGATTCCACTTGCACCACAGCATACCTCTTCCATCAAAGTTGCCTGCAATGCCCCATTTCATACACAGGCTTCATCACCAACCCCTGTCCAACAGAACAATCACACACAAAAAGTGTAATCAAGATGTAAAACCATCCAGTTACTGTCCATGGCGATTCACACAACTTAAACAACTGTTCATCAGTTAAGAGTCTCTCCAGAAGCACCCACCTTACAACCTTGGATAATACCCTACTTGTAAAATGAGCACTATTTTTTAACTCTTAAA
Organism: Vandiemenella viatica; assembly: GCA_031002005.1. Taxonomy (NCBI): domain Eukaryota; kingdom Metazoa; phylum Arthropoda; class Insecta; order Orthoptera; family Morabidae; genus Vandiemenella; species Vandiemenella viatica. The sequence continues at coordinate 56,052,701 of JARYHS010008074.1, forward strand.
TTAAATTTGTGTAAAAATACATGGGTAAGGAAACAGCTGTCAAAAACCAAGTTGACAGTGTTGATAAAAAGAAAGGCAACCTAAAACTAAACAATTTTCAGGCATAAACCCTCTTTGCTATTTATCTTATTCCTCTTCTACAGTTAACTGAAATATTGGAAATTATCTTTGCATCTGCTTACCACATATCATGTGTAAACACACTGTTCACGCGGTTAGTTGCTTGAGAATATTACATTAAACTTTACATCTGTTTTTGTTCTCCTGTCTTCAACTTCAATAAGTGATGGATTTTTGGGCACTAACTTTAATATTTCTAGCAATTCTACTAATAAAAGGGTGATAAATGACTTCTTAATAGCATCCTATAAAATCAAAATATATCATTAACAAAGTGTTAATTTATTTCAAAAACTACTAACTTACCATCCACGCCAGAACGTTCAGGAGACAATTTTCCGGGATGCCTTCATACACTGAAGTAATTATTTTTTTACTTGTCTTATTGTAATATGAACAGGAATCAGATCCATTTGTTGGTTCAGATTCACCAAGGAGAGAAAATCTGCAACAAACATCAGATTTAAAAAAAAACTATTCTTTTGAAAAATATGAGGCACACCCAATGAGTAAAACATTTACCTTGATAATGATGACATTTTGCATTAACTACAGTTTTCTGTGGTGGTCCAGAATACTAAAATACCTGAAACAAAATAATTTCAAATAATAAGAACCTAGTAACTTATAAAATAATGAATTGACTTATCCATTAAAGAACTTGTTCTAAAAAAGAAAAAAGGAAACATTATAACAGCATGAATGATGAGTAATACTGATCAAACCTACAGCTCTCTCTAAATATAAATGCTTACTGAAAATTTTATCTAAACATTTTCCAGTGTAATGATAAAATTGTTTCTTCATTATTATTATTATTTATCTATTTTCTTCCTAGTACCAAGTGTCCAAATATCATTCCATAAACACTCCAGGTTTTAACCAGAATGATAAGGAATGATCAAAGAAATTTTTTTCTGTAGGTGAGCTGTTCAGTTTCCATTAATGAAATCTGCAGGATGTCTCATTCATTTAAGTGTTCTTGTGTCTTCACAATTGATTTTTTCAGAGAGAACATGAGGCAAAAAGTAGAAAGACAACATAGCTGGGATCAGTTTTTGTGCCTCATATCTGGTATAGTATTTTCAGATACTTAAGACATTTTTTGCTTCTTTTGTCACTAGACTGATCAGAAGGTGCAGAAATAATTATTATGCTACAGACTTCCTTGATTAATTCACAAATGGTATCAGCTTTATAAATCTCAATAGGCTTACTGCCAGGCCCGCCGCTAGCTGTTTGAGAGCCCGCGTGCAATACCGATTATGCCGCCCCCCGTCTAGCTACAGCCGTGGTGGATCTAGGAATTTTCCGAACCGGGTCAAAAAAGTGTGAGATTGCCGCCCCTTCGAACATTATTTGCTGCCCCCATTGTTGCCTCCCCAAGTGTCGCCGGCCGCCTGAAACAGCTGTTGAGCTTAAAAAAAAAAATTCTGCCGGCTGAATGCAGTGCACGCCCGCTGACGGTGGCCCTGCTTACTGCAGAGCATGGCACAGCTTCCAATTGACTTTACAGCTCCTCCGTAATGTGAACTACCTTAGGAAGAACTGTCCTTTCTGTACGAATTTTTTTTTTTAACTGTTTAACGTCTCCTATAACAACTAGGTCTTTAGAGACGGGAAAGGATGTGGGGCAAGGAATGGGAAGGAATTCGGCCATGGCCTTTTGAAGGAAGCATCCCGGCATTCAATTGGAGTGATTTGGGGAAACCATGGAAAACCCAAATCGGGATGCCTGGACGGGGATTCGAACCGCCGTCCTCCAGAATGCGAGGCCAGAACGTTCTGTACAAAAATTTGCACACATATTCCTTGGGTGCTGTTACTTAAGAATATTTGCCCATTGTAGCCTATATATATATATATATATATATATATATATATATACCAACGCCGCTGGAATCCCCTTCTTTGGTAAGCGGTGGTTTTTTATCCTATATATGTTCAATATATATATATATATATATATACACAGTAATAGATTAAAATCATTCGAAATATGGGCAGCTACATATAGTTTATTATGTGAGAAAAAATTTATTATTACCCGTTTATATTTCTTGTAGTTGTTTCTCAGACTTCTTAAATAAAAAACTGTAATCTGCATCTATATAACCTGTGAGGGAGAAGTGTTGGCAGACTAATCTTTTTTAATGTGTAGCAATGAACAGACATCCTGCACCTGACAGATGTTGTTGTACTGCCTAGCCTACCTCTTGTGATTAGAGGTCAATATAAGTGAAGGTTGTGCTTAAACTGAAATGAAGCCTGGACAAGAATGGCAACTGATGAAGAAAGGTCAAAATTATCGGAGGTTGTGGTTAAGTTGAAATGCAGACTGGACCAGAATGAAAACTGACCCTGCATGTTATTGTAATTGGCTTTCATTATAATAGGTTGGCTGCCATGCAAAATGGATTATATTATTAAAATCATAGACATTTCAACAATATGCCTCTGGTCAATGTCTGCTCAAAGTTGTACATTAAAAAAGTTTGTACCTCTTCTCTGCACGCCATATAGATGTGGAACTATGTTTTTCTTGAAGAAAGAAGCATCAAAAACTGCTACAAGAAATGGACAGATAATAACATGTATGGAACTGCACATAATTCAAATGATTTTACTCAATTAATATATACTGAAAGGTATATTCTTAAATATCATCAGCCGAGGAATATGTATACAAATTACTTCACAATACAGGCCCAACATCTTACACTTGACATATGTTCACACCACTTATTACACAGCCACTGAGGTGATACAGATGTTACTGAATGCAGTAACATTCATTTTTCTGATAATATGCCACATGCAGATATCATAAAGAAAACTGTTCCACTTTATTATTACCGGACACAGTATTCATCATCAATAAAAATAAATACAGTCTTTTAATAATGCTGTGTACTTAGCAATAATTGCAGTTATTGCTGTACGTATCTCCAGTTTATCACTGTTAGCCCACATGTTTGTCTCGCGTCGGGTCCCGATTTTCTGAACCTCGATGAACTGTCCATGGATAACTGCTTAACTTTCTTCCTTCAGTAACATTACTTGTAACAGTGGCTATGTCAGAGCACATTGGGCAGGTGGTAGGAAAAGATTACAAAATTCTTTATTTACTGGAGAGGGTGATGAGAGGATGTAGGGAGCTGGGTTACAAAACTTTGGTCAAACCATTGGTTGTATATGGTGGTGCAGCTTGGGACCCACATATTCGTCATCAAATACAGGAGTTGGAGGGTGTGCAAAGAAGAGTAGCTAGATTTGTTTGTGTAAATTATCACAGGATCTAGTCTGTAACTGATATGATAAAGAAGCTGGATTGGGAGTCACTGGAGGAAAGTGAAGATAGTGCTGGGAATGTACCTGGCATATGTTGGAGATGGGGCTTGAAGGGATATTGATCAAAGAATTGGGAATGGTGCACGGAAGGGGAAAGGCAACCATGACCACAAGCTGGTGCTTGATTTAATGCATAAAGGAGTTGAAAAATTTTCTTTTGTTGGTAATGGTGTCAGGGATTGGAACAAATTACTAAGCGAATAATTTACGAAAAACACTTAAGGAATTTAAAATTAACATTTGAAAATCAAAAAAGTGAATGGGGAAGGAATTTAACACTGCAACTATAAAAGAAAATTTAAAAATTATATAAAATGGAGTAATTGGACGACTAGGAGAATTGTCATCGCAACTGACATCGCAATTAAATTAATAATAATAATAATATATCGAGTTTTATTTACAAGTATTATTGTTTTTGGATTAATTCCTTTATTCTGCACACCATTCATTATCAAACTGCTATGTAAATTCTCCAGATTCTTGCAATAAGTTCCTGATTTATCATTTTTAATCACAGTTCTTTGGTCTTTGGTTCTGTGGTAATAATGACCTGTATGATACAGCTAGGACTGCTTATTCAACACCAAATGTCTCAAGACAAAGACAATCCAGTCATTCTACATACCATCCAATATACTAGGGGAAGAAAACACATTACAAATGTTGTTTTACTTATTTTCAAAATATCACTGAATATTTTTGGTCCATGATTGTATCAAACTATTCTTTCAATTGAATAGTTCAGCATTAAGACTTTCTTTTAATTCAGAAAAAAAATGAGAGGCCCAATTCATCTTTCAAATGTATTATACCATTGTATGAGAAAGAAAATAGAACAATCAGTACTGTGAACATAAACACATACATTGTTTAATCAAACTCCATTAAATTTCCTCACAAACAATCTTTTATAACTGTCACTTTTACTGGATAATTTTAATTTATTAACACTGCTAGAACCAAGAGAAATGAAATTTTAAAACCATATGGTAGGCAATCTCATCAATCAGAAGTGTCTTTCCTTTTAAATACCAATGTTAGTTCTTTTTCCATTCAAGCCTCACACTCCCAGTAAAATATAGATAAATTTACATTAGTCAACACTGGAATGCAGCACTCACACTTAAAAGATTATTATTATTATTAATTTTTAAGGAGGATATTCCCCGATGGTGTTTTCCCTTTGTACCTACTTTTACATTAAACAAATTTTCACCTTAAATTCTTTCAAAGCTTGAGTCAATTTGGTTTAATATATCCCTCAATAATTTATTCCAGTACCCAACACTCTTGCCCGCAAGTGAAAATTTTCCCACCCACCCTGCATGAAAGCAAATTATAGCTTATAGTCATGGTTCTCTTCCCTTACATAAAAAACTTAGCTTAGTTCACAACCCGAAGGTTGGTTGGATCCTCCTGAAGGAGGCATACTAAGCCATTTTTGTCAGAGGTAGGACGGCCAGTTCCTTTCCTCTGGGACTTACAGTTTAACGTGGAATCCGAACCACAGAGCGTCCTGGCATAGCTCATATGATCAAACACAACTCTCAAAATTCCTGCGCCTTCCGGGATTCGAACCCGGGACCGGAGCACTTAGCCACTGAGCTACCAGAACGCTCTTCCCTTCCATATATTACTGTTAATCATCCCAATATCCATACAAGCCTCATCAGTGGCATAAGCCTCACATATTCTCAGTGACATAAACCTCACATATTCTCAAAAGACACTTCATAGGCCTCCTTTTCTTCAATATCTCTCAATCTACCATTATAAACAAATCTCATGATTTTCCTTTGCACCTCTAACTCCTGTTTTTGATACATAACTGAGTCTCAATCTCACCATATTCAAGCAAGGTTTTGTATTAAATTCCCTCACTCTGCTAGTACAGCACCTTCTCCAACACATGCAGAACTTCCCAATGGAGTTTATTATAAAATAATATGCTAAGACATTAACATTATATGCCAAAATAATGTTTTTATACATGTATTTATTCATTTTGTTCATTGCTTTACACCACACTGAGGTCATTAGAGGTGGGATGGGACTGGGGACAAGGAAAGGGAAGGGAAGGAATTTGGCCATGGCCTTTTGAAGGAAGCATCCCGGCATTCACCTGGAGTCATTTGGGGAAACCATGGTAAACCCAAATCAGGATGCCGGGGTGGGGATTCGAACCGGCTTCCTCCCAAATCTACAAGGTTGATTGCCACGTGATATAGCATCATGTCCTCAGCTATCAGCAAATAAGTGGAAAAAATTACTTATTGGCTTTTCACTACTCCGAAGTTTATAACCACAAGTATAAACCTTGGGATGAGACAGAAAAGATGAAACAAAGAATTGATCTGAATTATGCTGCTATTTGGCTCCTTACTTCTTGATTCAACTGATCCTTGTTTATAACTATCCTATTTCCTCACACTGGGTCTACAAAGCTGACCATATTTACCATGTACAGGTTTAAATCATTAATAATTGATCTATAATCAATAACGTTAAGAGGCAATTCTTTAACTGTTCCATGTCATAAAGACATTTCAAAACTAATTTAACACCATAAAAGATAAAAGTAGTTTTCACTGTAGTCAATGTTATTGATGATTTTGTGAGAGTTTTGCTGCATCCTTTTCTCCACAGCAGCTGACTCAACCGGGGCCGGATTAAGACAGCGCGGAGCCCGTAGCAAATGTGAAGAGGCCCTTGATTTTGCCGTCCGGGGGAAAATTGTAGAGCTAAAAAAAGGTCGCCCATCTAGCCTAGGTGCGGGTCCTCCCCAAGGAGGCACGAGGCCCCCTAGAAGGCGCGGGGCCCGTAGCATTTGCTACCTCCTGCTACGTGGTTAATCCGGTACTGGACTCTTCCATTTAAGATCATAGGCCTCAGCTAAAACATTGGGAGAAAAGGAATATAGATTGGACACTTTGTAAAAAATCTCGCAAAGTAATCAATATTGTTTTGAGGGGAGGAAATATATCTCTGCAACAATGCAATCCTTTGCAAAAGACTTCTATTCCAATGGAAGGACAGCATGTTCTGAGTTCTGCTTGATCATATGAGTTATGCCAGGATGTTTGATTGCAAGTAAAACTGTGTTTTTGGTAGTAAAACACCGATACTATTTAAAAGTCTTCCAAATACCTTCTTTGCTGCATGTGTCATGTATACATATATAAGTTATTTCAAGCAGAAATTAAAGACTCTTAGAAATACTGAAATATTCCAAGTTTGAAAGTCTGTATTAGATAAAGTGATGCCTCCATAATTTTCACTGCAATTTCATGTTTCAGTAATTCAGTGAAGATATCACAATTACTATTAATAACTTCTTCCTCTTCACCATGTTTTCCCAACATTTTGCATTTGGCTGCCTTTGACAAGTTTTACTAGTCATTGGCATGGTCAAATTTGGAACTATGGTTTTATGGCTACTTTACCTTGCTGATATCTAGCATTTTATGTCAACTGCCAAATCATACTAAGTACTAATGGGGCTTCCCCATTATTGCCACCCATCTGTGAAACGCATAACTATGTGAAGCATGTGATAAGTGTATTTTTTGTTTGTGAAATGTGTAGTTTATGAAGTGAACACTGGGGTCCATACAAGCATATGCCTTGGACAGGCCCGCCACTACCTGTTCGAACGCCCTTGTGCAATACCAATTATTGCCGCCCCTTCGAACATAATATTTCTGCCCCCATTGTTGCCACCCCAAGTGTCGCCGCCCGAAGCAGCAGTTTAGATAAAAAAAAAGGTCGCCGTCACATAAATTTCCCGCCTCCTATATGCTGCACTGCAAATTTATTTCGCAGCTATGTTTTTTTAGCTCTGCTAATGTCTCGGCGACGACAATGGAGTGGCAACTATCAGCGCGGCATCAGTCGATTACTCGATTTGCCGCCCCCCGGGACGTGCCGCCCGCGTGTGGTGCACGCCTTGCACGCCCGCTTATGGCGGGCCTGGCCTTGGATGGTTGTGGAAAACTACCTAAAAACCGCAGTCGAGACAGCCAGTATGTGGTGGCCTGGACTTATGCCTTATCCACTGCCAGCAATAGGATTCTCAGGGATTCTTAGTCCCCCTCAACCCTCTGACATGATTTTTTTACTTTTAACTTTATTTTTTGGATAAAGTCAGAAAATTTTAATGCAAAAATGTTCAAAATCATAGCAGCAGATATTAAAACTAGCATTTTATTTCTATTTAGCTAGGCAAACAGGCCGGTGGGTCCCCTAGGAGATCTGGGCCGGATATGTTTCACCAGCTTACCCCTCCCTAATGCTGGCCCTGACCTTATCCACTGTACCTCACTAATCCAGCCATTGAGCCACACTGACAATTACAATCTTATCCACAATAAACTGTCACTGAAAATCTTTCTTTCATATGTTTTAACAATACAATACATTCATTTTGAATTGATCCTAATATCAGAGACTAGCTCTGTAGGATGTGGAAAGTTGTCAATTTACAGATAAACAATTGCATAACAAAGTAATACATACACCAGAAGATGTACAGTCATAGCATACATGGTATTTTAAACAACTGCATAAGATAAGAGAAATCAGGGCCAAAACCGATTCATTTCTGTACTCATTTTTCCCACAAGCGATTAGGGAGTGGAATAGAAAGGATTTACCAGGCGACTAAACATAAAATCCGACAGGAGTAGCTTTCCATAAAGTACTCCGGCCATCCTGATCTGGGTTTTCCATGGTTTCCCCAGATCGCTCCATGCGAATGCTGGGATGGCTCCTCACAATAGTCCATGGGCGCCTCCTGCATTATCCCGTATATCCCTTCCAAACCATTGCCTTCCCGGATAGGTGCAATGCACCCTCCGCCACACACTTTTAGTGAATCACGGAGTAATAGTAATAACAAAATAATACATACACCAGATGATGTACAGTCATAACATACATGGTATATTAATTATGACAGCTACGTTTACATAAACTACTGGTAGTTTATTTTGTAAATACCTTAGAAATAAACTCTTTGACAGAGTAGGAGTTGTCAATTAAAAATTCTTTTAATTTTTTCCTGAATTTATTCTTATCATCTGCTAGACATTTAATATGTGTTGGGAGCTTATTGAAGATATGTATCCCCGGATATCAGACCCCTTTTTTAACAAATGACAACAACTTGTAATCCTTATGAAGATCATTTTTACTTTTAGTACCATATTAGTGTATTTTACTATTTGTTTCAAACAAAGAATAATTTGTGACTACGAAGGACTTTAATGTGTATATATACTCAGCCATCAATGTTAAAATCCCTAACTTCTTGAACAGCTCCCTATATGAAGTTCTACTGTTAACCCCACACATAATTCTTATTACTCGCTTTTGGGCTCTGAACACTTTGTCTCTATGGGTAGAATTACCCCTGAATATTATTCCATGTGACATTAAGGAGTGGAAATAAGCAAACTAAACTAGCTGCCTCCTACGGAGATCACCTATAGCTGAAATTGTATGAACTGCAAATGTGTCTGCACCCAATCACTTTAGTAAGTCAAAAAACATCTACCTTCCAACTTAAATTATGATCAATATGCAAACCTAGAAATTTCACACACACTACCTCTTGAATGGACACAAGGACAACGAATCAATGACTGGTGGATATTCCCTCCATAGCATCTTGCATCTATTTGTACTACGATTCTGAGCCACAGGGTACAGGAAGTTTCATTAAATTTAATTGTAATGGAGCACAGGCTCCGGTGGCAATTTCCCTACACCTTCATCTTCCCCCTATCCAGCACCCTCCTACATTTGCCCTTTACAAATTTTATCTTTAAATTCTTTCAACGTTTTCTGTAAATTATTCATCATTTCTCTTGGTAACTCATTCCAATCCCTGTCACCCTTACCTAAAAAAGAGAATCTTCCCACACCCTTGTGCCTGAAATCAAGTGGCAACTTGTGGTCATGGTCATCATTTCCCTTCCATGCACTATTTTTTCATACCAATTGCAATCTCTTTCCATGCCTCATCACCAGTATATGCCCTGTACACTTCCATGACACTCATGTCTTACAATGAATCCCATTCCAGCTCCTTTATCATATCCGTACCGATTGCATTCTGCGATAATTTCCAGAAACAAATCTAGCAGACCTTTTTTGCACCCTCTCCAACTCCTGTATTTGATATGTAAAACGAGGGTCCCATACTACACTACCATATTCGAGCAATGGTCTGACCAAAGTTTTGTAACCCAATTCCTTTACTTCTCTCGTACATCCCCTCACCACTCTCTCCAACAAGTGCAGAATTTTGAAACCTTCTCCTACCAGCTGTCCAATGTGTCCTGCCTAGTTAAGGTTGTTATCAAATATAATGCCAAGACATTTACATTTCAAGTCTTCAAGCAATTCTTTTTTCAACAGCTATCTTATTATTATTAAAAATGCAATTTATGCTTTTCTTCAATGTGTGAAATAAGTCAAATTAATTCAATTGTAAACATTGCTTCATTTTTTTTTTTTTTTAAGTGTCTCTTGAGTAAAAAACTGCACTGTTCAATATTTTCTATTCTTCTAAACAAGACATAATTAACTATTTTTGTGCAGATTTAAAATTCCACAATCACCATACAACCCGAAATGAGGATATACCAACAGTTGGTCAAGGTATAGCCTGTCTGAATAACATGCACCAACCTGTAGCATTTAAATATTTATATCCTTAAGCAACAATTTCACTAGGATAACAGTAATATTGTACTGATATTACAAAGAATTTCAGTTCCTGTAGTTTGAAACAGAAATTTCTATTGCAAAATGTTTTATGCTTCTTGGTTGTAGTACGTCTGGTTGTTTATGTATTAAGCATGACATGTTTCACATACCACAGGTCCTTCTTCAGAAGGGGTCTATAGAATAAGAGCAATAAATGTGACAGCAACTTTTCTATGCCAGAAATGGTACCAGCAAGAGACGTATTTCTAAATTTTGCGCCCTGGGCGAATACGATCCGCCACCCCGTCCCATAGCAGTGGTGGATCTAGGTATTTTCCGATTCGGGGCAAAAATTGAGAGATTGGCGCCCCGCCCCTTCAAACTAATTTTCTTATTTTTCCGCCCCCATTGCCACAGAGAGTCTTAATCGCTGCCTCACCACTTTCACCGCCCCGTCCAGCTGTAGTGGAGCTAAAAAAAACATCGCAACATGAATTTCCCGCCGCATCGGGTGATCGCCCCCTACGCCCTTGGGCGAATACGTCCCTGTGTACCACTGTTGGTGAAATAACTGTTCGAGGTTTTGCTTTGAAACACATAGAAAGTCATGTCCAAATATATAAACTGTAATCTACACAAATAGAATGCAGATACTTCACTATATCCATATGCAGAGGTTTAGCATTGTGAGTTAAACTGTAGCTAAATATTGAAATTGTACCAGTACATATGTAATCTCATCAACAGCGATATTATACAATTATGCTACATTATTGTATAAAATACGAACCCAGGACGATAAAGGGCTCAAAGAATTCAGTAAATGGACTGTTTCACCCACACTACTAAATACTAATTACTCTAGTTTTATAGTCTTCAAAACAATTTAAACTTATAAACCGAAACATGAAAACTGTCAAATACAAGTGTCAAACCGCGTGAGAGTTAGGTTCCATTCATTCACGGAAGCTGTCAACTATTCTAATGAAATCAACTGCGAACTATACCAGGGGAAATGATACCCAATTGTTTGCTTCTGAGTAAAAAACTAACTTCTCTCACACAAACACAATATAACGTTAGATGACAAATATAATTAAAATATGAAAACCTAATAATATAAAACTGACATACCCTCATTCCCAGCATTATAGTACCTAACGTCATCTACGCTAGAAGCACTGGCGGACACACTTGTGACAGATCCAAAGACAACTAGAAGAAAAATACACGTTGAACTAGACCCCCCATGTAATTTCGTTAAATCGTTTTAGATAGGTAATATGTGATTGGTAAGTGACTGTAAAAGAACAGTGTTTTACAAAATGCTCATACTTATGTTTCATAATAATGGAATACCATAATATTACCAAACGAAATGTCAGATTTCAACATTAGTTAAGATAAGGCCTGGAAAGGATTCGTCTCATACCATTATGAGCACTTAGGGTAATGAGATTTCCTGATCACAATACAAAACGGCGATGATATACATGTATAAAAACCACAGCTGAAGATCAGGGAGAAATACAATACTCGTTCCCCCCCCCCAAAAAAAAATTAATCAATTTCGGAAGGAACTAGTCTATGCATTAATGCTTCGATGCTGGAGCTCGGTATGATAGGATTTTCACCCCTTTTGATTACTAGTTCAGTAAAGGGATGCTTTCACCTAGAAGTATATCAGGTAGCAGGTTTTTTGTGTTTTTTGATGATGGACTGTGGAGGAAAAGTTTTTTGACTTTCGATAACCTCATCACTTTTTATCTTTTTCGACTATAACTAATTTCTAGCGATTTCTAGCACCAAATATTTTATTTTCTCTTTGGTTAAGAACAAAATTTTCATCATCTTTAGTCGAAAAAAGTTTTTTCTAAACTCAAAACTAAGCGAGAGGCAGTTCGTCGAAAATTAACAAAGTTACAGATATTTCCTAAAAGTCGATTTTCCACTTACTTTGTCACTCTAAACGATCTGAAATCTCTGTAAATATGTATACATAATTGATTTATATGTATTTCTAATATATATATATATATACATATATATATATATATATATATATATAATAATAACAATGAGCAGAAAAATGCTTTACGGCATTAAAACTAAGGTACGATAGGGAAATATGACCCAACACTTACCAAATATGAAGGCGGGTGGGATGACGAACACAAAAAAAAACACAAGAGAAGCGCAATATTTCGGCATACAGCCCTATTTATTCAATAGACGGCGGTCTCCGTATACACATCTGACTCCGCTTAGTGTCTCACTTCTGCACGAATAAGGATGTATGCCGAAATATTGCGCTTCTCTCGTGTTTGCTTGGTTTGTGTGTGTGTGTGTGTGTGTGTGTGTGTGTGTGCGTCGTCCCAGCCGCCTTCATCTGTGGTAAGTGTTGGATCATATTTTCATATCCTTCCTTAGTTATATATATTCGCCAGTGTGGTTTAGTGCACTAAGGCCACAAAATCCAAGTTAAGTCAAAAATAAAGTCATAATAAGTCATAAATAGGTCATAAATCATGGTCATCTTCGTTAGAATCTAATCTACTTCAGTTTCAATTGCAATGCAGTACACACGCTCCGGTGGCAATTTCCTCATCTATAATACGGCACAAGTCTTGAATTAAAAGTGCAAGTTGTGTTTCGCAACATCTGCCTTTTCCGAATCCATGTTGACATTGGTTTAAAAGCTCCCCGTCATCTATAAACTACATGACATTTGAATTGATGATATGTTCGAAAATCCTTCAAAATATTGAGGTTAATGAGATTGGCCTATAAGTCTGAGGATCATTAACATCCCCATTTTTAAACACTGGACGTGCGATGGTGGTCTTCTATTCAGTTGGTATTTTTCCTTGATCCAAGGAGGTGGTATATAATTTCATCAAAAACGGAGCAATTCCCTCTGCGTATCTATAGTAGAATCTTGTAGAAATATCGTCTGGTCAGTCACTGATTTAATTTTGAGATAATTTCGCAAACAAATCTTTGTGTCATTGAATTTTATATCATAATGTGAGTCCCACCCCACTCTATCATATCCAAGCAGTGGTTCAACCAAGGTTTTTTAATCCAATTCTCTCACTCCCATGGTACATCCCCTCATCACTCTTTCCAATATATGAAGGTATTTGAAACCTCTCCTACCACCTGCCCATTGTGTCTTGTCTACTTGAATTTACTGTAAAAAGTTATGGCTAGATATTTACATTTAGAATCTTCGACAAGCAATTCCTTCCCTAAGCGTATAATCATTAAAAAAAATCTTTACCTTTTTATACATTTAGCTAATTAGGTAACCCTTTATGGTATTTATTTTCATTCCATGTTTAATTAGACAGCTACATATCCTGTTCATATCCTTTAGCAGCTGTTCACAGTGCTCTAATATTTAAATCCGTAACTTCTGATTTTAACCCATCAATGCAATCATTTTTAGAATAATGAACATTAATATTCGTAATACTCTACCCTGGAGGCACTGGTCCATATCGATCAATGTCCTCATCTTGTATCATATCTTACTTCAGAAGAGAGGTGAGAGCAGTTTTTGTAAACAGATGAACAGTGCGGGCAAGATTTCTGATAGATGCATGCTGCGGCTGTAATCTTGCATGCAAGAGCTTGATACAACCTACAGAAGCAGCTCAGATGAAGCATCTTTCCTCATTGTGTGTGGAATTAGACTGGACGAGCCTTTACATAATCCCCATAACAATAGGCAGTAGCAGATCCAGGGGGAGGGGGGGAGGCTAGGTAGTTCAAGCCCCCCAGTCCCCCCCAAAAAGTATCTAGGTTCACCCCCGACATCGTAATATTGGCTCTACTGATATTTTAAGGGTGGTATGACTATAAAGCCTACCCCTTGCCCGACTGAAGCCTCCCCCCCGAAACGAAATTCACTCAAATCACCCAAACCGAAATTCGCTCAAGCCCCCCCAAACCAAATCCGTTCAACCCCCCCCCCCCCAAATCAAAATACTGGATCCGCCACTGGCAATAGGTTCTCGTTTTCTCGATCCAGCCACGCTTGCACATGATGGTACGTGCGCATTGAGTAAGATCTTGACACAATAGCTCTACAAACCAGGCGACAATGGGCGAATTCTAGGCTTCGCACCCTGAGGTACTTTTGACCCGCTTACCCCCCCTAACGCCGGCCCTGAGTGGCCACCTTGCTATGTTAAATGCTTTTTTCTGACGGATTTAATAAACATTTATATCCGAGTTCGTCCGGTATCCCAGAGCTAGTTTGTTGGTACAGTGCCATGACAGGCTGTTCCCCTAACTATTCTACTGAGTCTCCAGAAAGTAGGGGTTCTGAAAATGTATCAGCTTGTTCTCCTGCTAGTACTTTCACATGTGGTTTATATTATTTTCCCTTGGTCGAAAAATGTTGAAGTTGTATCACTTCCTGTAAATACATGAAAAGGACATGTTTAACTTGGAACTCCTGATACATTAAGGACAAGGAGTAATTCTTCTATTACAAATTTTTTACCATCCATGAACTCAAGCTCCTAAATGATGATAGATGATAATATCATAAGGACCAATGCGTGAGCTCTTACTGGTCAAGCGCATATATATGAGCCACCCGACATTTGGTCCAATGTGTTTTCGTATACATAGCGGGAAGCAGGTATCCCAAGCTACTTCTTGCTGTTATTACATCGATGTACTCAACGAAGGACATGAGAAGATGAAATCCACCGAATTCCATGATGAAATTTTTTATATTACCACCCCCCCTGCTTAATGTATCTTTGTCTTAAAATATAACGGCTGATCAAACGTTACAAAACATTTCTTTTGACACTGCTTGACACGTCTTTTGGAGGATGTAAGTAGGGAAGTATATATTGTGTAGTAAAAAGATAGAGAATAACACATGAATGGAAGACACAATATTTTTGAACGAGGAGGGTGTTGTTACTTTTTCTTCTAACGCATTACATCTGGGCACATCAGCATATTTCATCTGCATCCGGTAGGCCACAGGATCTCACAGCCAGGGAGAATTGGTCGTTAATGTTGGTGTTTAAAACCATATTTTTTATCTGTGGTAGGCGTTCAGTTCATGTATACCTATTGTTTTCACTACTTTGAACGATGAAAGCTTACGTTGGCAAACAATACTTTTTTCTGACTCTACAGCCATGCGAGTGACTGACATGATCCCTCCAATACAATGGAATTTGTTCAATTCGTCAATGGTGTTAATGTTGAAATCAGCGTTATCTAAAATCCACTGGATAAATGCATAACACAACACCTTAAGTTTCTCAGGACTCACAAAAGAAGACTTCAAAAGCAGATCGGTTTTAGGATAGATTGCCACGAATACGAGAAAATTAAGTATGTGCACAACTAGTTTTCAGTCAAACGTTTGGTATATAAGCATACTGAGCCCGAACAAAAGTAAGGACAAAAATGACAGTGACCTTACAATGCCACACTTCTTTTCCATTTTATTGTGTTTTCCAAAATCAAAGATTAAAAAATGGAACAATGATTCAGAGGTTATCCGAAAAGGAAAAATCGTGATAGATTCAAGAACTGTAGAACTGTGGTTGGATATCTGCTGCAGTGCATACAGTTCTGAGGGGCTCTTGCGGTGGATCCGATAGCATGCTCTGACAGAAACTGTCACTCAGTACCTTGTAGCCAATATTTCTGAAAAGAAGCACTGTCTTCTTGTTGGGCTCTCCACTATCAATACACACTCATCATACCTTTTCAAGAGTCGAGATATTACTTTTTCACATCTGGAGTATATAGACCCTAAATTCGATCCAATAATTTTTACAAAGTATACTGTCATTCTACGGAATAAATCATTACTATTTCTTGGTCAACCTTAGAGCGTTGATGTATGCCTCTATGCCCTCCATTCGTGACTGGATGATTTAAGTGGTACCAAGCATCCCTTACTACATGATCAGACACATTTCAATAATTTCTCACTTCATCTTTCGGCAGCTTGAATAAAATTTTATAATAATTCTAACTTGATCGCTTAGTGAATAAAATTTCGCTTTTCATAGGGAAATCTGCGTAATTTTATCTCCAGATTATCTCCTTGACCACAGTAAAAGATTTTTATTATTATTATTCGAAACGTTTTGCAGTTGACAGAAGTGTTGACGCTGTACAGAGTTCAGAGCTTATTTTAAGATTGCTGAAATCAGTTTCAGGTTGTTGTACTTCCTCTGACAAACACTGAGCGCTATAACTGAACTCAAATTAGTGGGAAAAAAAGACGGTCGTCTGAGATTTTCTTTTGGACACTGGAGCTAAGTAGAATTTTATGTCGCACTTTAACCACACCACCTTTTACCCAACTATCTTAAAAACCTCTCTTTTCGATCGGGGAACTCATCGTGAGCACGGTTCGCACACAACTGAAACGAAATAACAATCAAAACACTTGAAGTGAGTGAGAGGAGGAACCGACGGATCATAAATAAACAACGGGAATCTCAGGTAGAGGGAAAAGTCAGACTACTATTTCTATTACTATTACTCCGCGATTCACTAAAAGTGTTTGGTGGAGGGTTCATTGCACCTATCAGGAAAGGAAATGGTTTGAAAGGGATATACGGGATATGGCAGGTGACGCCCATGGGCTATTGTGAAGAACCATCCCAGCATTCGCCTGGAGCGATATAGGGAAACCATGGAAAACCCACATCAGGGTTTATCTTATGATTGATTACTGCCTTATTTCCTAGCGTAGCTATAAACTTAACATAATTTCTAGTGTAAGTATGTAAACACATTTATGTATTTCAAACTAAAAGGTGAGTCAGGAGGCATGGTAAATATTGAAGGAGGTGGTAGTATGAACAATATCGAGTAAAAAAGTTCATATAAACAATTGTCCGATTTCCATTCGTTTTGGAATAAAGATGCTAGAATGTTACGAATAAAATAAACCTCGAAAATGATGAAGAGCACTCAAATAACTAATCAATATACTTTGCAGCTCTCTTCGCAACAGTATGTGTAGCTCTTCTGAGTACGTCTTGGGGTACTCGTTTACAACATCAGTGATAAATTCGTCTCTTGTGGTTATTTTATCTTTGTACACTTCATTTTTCAATCATCCCCACACACAAAAATCTAATGGCGTAATGCATAACATCCAAGCACCCGTATCTCCAAAACGAACTGTTGAAGAATTAATACGTAATGAAATTACATATACATAACTTCTATATAATTACAATCAGTACACCTCCGGGCAGTGGCGTAGCTAGGTCAACAAGGGCTCCGGTGCAAAAAAATTATTTTGGGCCCTCAGGCCAGATGGGCGACATTTTTATTTTCGCTTTGTGTTGCTGGTAGGGGCCCCCTGAGCAGTGATTGGGGGCCCCCTGAGCAGAGAGGGCCTCTAAGTGAGTGAGCTCCCTGTGTCTCAGGAGTCCACTCAGACGACGGTAGAGCTAAAAAAAAGGTCGCCAGTTAGCCGTGAAGGCCCGTGGGCCCTCTGAACTGCGCTTGGGGGTCCCCAGAGGTTCGCTTGGGGACCCCTGAGCGTAGGGGCCCCGGTACACTGCACCGCCTAGCCCCATAGTAGCTACGCCCCTTCCGCCGGGTAATACACAGACTTAATACCGAGACGTAAACACATATATAGCGCGACCCGCTTTTGACGATGGCTTTAGTGGAGTAACTGCGTAAACTATGCAAGAAAACACAAAATTTTGTTTTTAGAGAAGTTTTGAAAATAATAATTGCTGAACTCAATACTGAAATACTTTTAGGAGAAGGAAGAGAGAGATTTTCCTTGGAAATGTACAATTGTGGATAAGAATGGAGTTGAAGTCACTGAGGATTTTAAAATAGCAGATATTGAGTGACTGGTTTAATGAAACCACTAAGGACTATCATCCTGTGATGGAAGGGAATAAATCAGAGGAGAGTCTCCCTATAAATGAGGAAACTACAAAATTTGAAATAAATCCGCCAGCTTATGAATATGGTCATCTCTTCCCCTTCATGTAAAATTCCTAAGCCTTCTTCTAATGTCCATCCAGGCGTTATCACGATTATAAACCTTAAACAAACCAAACACTTCGGTTTCTACAAGGATCTTATTCCAGTTCAATCCTTGATGCTTCCCAACCCATTGATTAAGCAGGTTTTCGCAACAGTTTTAGCACAATCGACCATATTCTGTCCCAGCTAGAACTAATTAGCCGTGTCAACGAATACCGGATGCCTATGCGTAGATTTCGAAAAGGTATTTGATCTACTAAGTCATCTGCAAGTATTAGCCGAACATGGCGTGGACACAGCTTATATCAGAGTGGTCTACAACATCTATGGCACCTCCTGAGCTTTGAGCGTTATGGGACCAACTATACATTTCGTGTAGAAAGACTTATTTTTGGGTATCTTTCAGTTGTAACTGTCAAAGCTAGAATGGGCAGAAAAATGAATTATAATCAGTGGCTTAAGACTAAACACGACTCGCTGAGGACATTGCGCTTGTGGCTAGTGGCACTGACGAATTCTAAACCTTTGTCAGGGGCTGATTGGCCAAGGCTAGTGGGCGTGTGTGTGGATAGGTGTGCTGACGAACTAACCTTAGGGAATTACAGTTCTGCTCGAAGCGTCTCTTTTGTTCTTCTGGCAGCACCAATAGAATCTTACCATTGGACTGTTTGGGCTAATGTTTGACACCACTGTGGTTTGACGGCCACAGACCAAACGTTAGAAATTAATATAAAGTTCTTGCTACATGAAATAATTTGAGACTTGCAATGGAACAGTTTATTGGCTTCTAACACGGAGTAGTACAGTTTATAGCGTGCCGCAAAGTGGATTCCAACTATCACCAACTTATCTAAGCCCTGAACTGTAATAGTTAATTGTTAGGCAGATGGTCGCCCCGGATACGAGATGCATGGGAGGGTGGCAAGCTCCTAACAGGTGGCTAGCGAAGTACCCTCGCCGACTGCCCGACAGTAAGGACACTACTTCATCGCTTGTACTGCCCAAGCCGACTCGGCTGACCTACAATTACGAAGGGGACTGCACTCTAAGGTGCTGACTGCAAGCATGCAGATTCCTGGCTGGTCAATGCTCGACCGCGCTCAGCATTGTCAATGATCGCCGATTGCCGATAGCTCTACGACTGAATATTCCTATAATTCACTAAATAGTAATGGTCTTCAAAACGACCTCTTACACCTTAATTACGGATCTTGTTTCTGAATACAAAGCAGTTGGCATGAACATGACCCTTTAGAATTAAAATTATGTCTAACAAATGGGCCACTGATAGAAATGTACAACTAAACAATATATCTTTAGAAAATGTCATTTATCTTGGCCAGCTCGTAAATATGAAAAGAGATATAAGATCTGAAATTTTGTGTCGCATCAAGCTGAGACGTCAAGGTTTTGGAAGGCATTCAACTATCATCAAATCGGGTATGTCCACTAATTTAAAGCTAATAGTCTACGACCAATGCATTCTTGCTGTTCTGACTTATAGATGAGAGACCTGGACACTAAACGAATTTGTGAAAGGAAAACTTAGAACAGTGCAACGAGCTATGGACAGGTCAATGCTGGGTTTAACTAGAAAAGACAAATAGAGAGCAACCGACGTTAGATTAGTCACTAGGGTCTCAGACATCTTAGAGAAGACAGCCTTCTTGAAGTGGCAGTAGGCCGGCCAAGTTGCTCGGATGAAAAACGAAAGATGGACTATGGAGTGAAGCCCAAGAGATCATCAGAGACCGAGAGGAGTTGGAGTTAACTGGCAGAGCATCGTCCGAGATCATTCGACTTGAAAAGACTGCTTAAGATATACCTGAACTCATAACTCGAAGAGGCCACATCATTTATTGACTGAGCTGACTGATGATGATGATGATGAAGTAAGGGGGTCAGGGATCGCAATAAATTACGGAGATAAATGATCAATAATTTGCCAAAAATGCTGAAAGTAAATTTGAAATTCGTGGAGAGAAAAACCAGAGGAAAGGGTAAAATGGGCGCGTAGGGAAATTTCCACTGGAGTGCTTGCAGTATTGTAATTAAATTGAATTTAAAAAAACTAGCAGTGCGTGTTATGTGTTTAATTTCGGAAAACTAGTGTTTGACAAACATCTTCATTGTCCCTGTCTATACTGTATCTGGCGTGGTAAGAGCTATGCTCCATTCGTTTTGTCCCGAGGAATTTTTTTGCTTAATGTGAACATTTTACAATAGATTTTTTGGGCTTCGAGCTACATTCTGGATCTTCAACTTCGGGGCTATTTAGGGCGTATAGTTATTTGTATCCCAATAATACAGTTCGCAGTAATTTTTTTTTGTACTAGCGTGTGGGGCTAATGCCACCGGGGCGTGCAGTCTTTTGCAAATAAATAAATTATTACTATGATCTATCAAGGAAGACACCTGCCCTTTGTTGCCTATTGATATCCAGCATCCAGCATTGAATATTATTGACCCTGTAGAATCTACCTTGCCTGATCACCAGTGCACTTTTGTTCCTGATTTTGCAAGGTATAATCTAGAAGTTTTTGATGAACTTCTTTCTTTGGACCTATCCGCTTTTGAATCCTTGACTTATCCATCGATACTGACAGTCTGTTCAAAAAATTCACTGACATATTGAAGTCAATTGTGCTCAAGTATACACCACTGAAAAAAAGCGGAATGACAAAATTCCCATGTTGGTTCTCTACAGAGCTTATACAATTTGTCATAGAAAAGAAAAGACTCCACAAAGCTTATAAGCATTCCTTTGATTATGAATACTACGTCCTGTTCTCAAAATTAAGAGACCAATCTCGTCTCTTATCTAAAAAATGCTTCAATGACTATGTTGCACATGTGCAATGTACTATACCTGACAATCCCAAATTTTTCTGGAATTTCATCCGGGACATTAAAAGGCTGAAGGAGCACCAAACACGTTAATATTTAATAATCACTTCACTTCCCACCCACAGCAAATGTGTGATCTGTTAGCACAATACTTCTCTTTAGTATTTACACCTCCATCTTTGCCTGCTTCCAATATAAATTTCAGTACAAGTAATAGTCTGAGTACACTTTCAGTCACTCATCAAGATGTTTACAAAGCATTGGGCGAGCTAGACTGTTCGAAGAGTTATGGCGCTGATCAAATACCACCTAACGTTTTGAAATACTGTAGAGTCTTACTTTGCCATCCTTTAAAAAATTTGTTTAACAGGTCTCTAAAAACAGGAATTTTTCCAGATGTATTTAAGCTTGGTCATGTTGTGCCTGTCCATAAATGCGGATCGAAGGAAGATGTTAAGAACTACAGACCTATTGTTATACAATCGGTGTTAGCAAAAATATTCGAGAAGTTGGCGCTAAACAAAATCTATACTATGTTTCGTAATATAATTACTCCAAAGCAACATGGTTTCTCTCCTCGAAAATCAACAGCAACTAACCTTGTGATTTTTCAAAATGAAATAATTAAAGCGTTTAGTGAGCGAAAACAACTTGATGTCATATATCTTGACTTTTCAAAGGCATTTGTTAAAGTTAGTCATCCCTACCATCTTACAAAGTTACAGGAATATGGCATAATTGGTAAATTATTGGAGTGGTTTTGTAGCTACCTCAGCAACAGAAGGTTGATTGTAAAGGTTTTTGGCTCATTGTCATCTGCTTTCGCAGTAACTTGTGGAGTACCTCAGGGTTCACACCTGGGACCATTGCTGTTCAATATTTTCATAAATGATTTAGTTAGTATTTTTGCCAGTTGCCTTTTCTTTGCAGATGACATTAAGATTTTCAAGAAAATCGTAACTCGCGACGACTTCTTAGATCTTCAGAATTGCTTAAAATCTATTGTGAAATGGTGTCAACAAAACAGTATGAACCATAATGTTAATAAATGTTCCTGCATTACTTTTCACCGCACTAAATCTGCATTATATTTTTAATATGAAATGGAAAATCAACTACTGAGTCGCTGCACAACTGTAAGAGACCTAGGAGGTCTTCTGACGTACAATCTCAATCCGGAAGAACATGTCCACAACATAGGTGCCAAGGCCTCCAAGTGCCTGGGCTTACTGGCACGCACTTCCAGATTTATTAATAATATTCAGACACTCAGGCTCTTGTACTGTGCCCATGTCAGACCTATACTTGAGTATTGCAGCGTTGTATGATCGCCTCTTCAGATCACACTAATTCAACAGATTCAGAATCTTCAAAATAAGTTCATAAGGCTTATAGGCTGTCGCATGGGCTTTCATTACAAAGACGTTCCGTTGGTTGCTGTTGTGACTTTTTAAATTTATATCCCTGCCTGTAGGTTGTACAGAATGGGAACATTTTACACATTTATAATCTCTATAAATTCTTAACTATTTTAACAACATACATATATATTACAACTGAATTCAGTAATTAATATTTTAAATATGGCTACTTTCTAAAACTAATTTACATATGTTCAGTGGTTAAGACAGAAAGTCTATCATACATTAAAATTCTCTTATTCTCTTATTTAGCTTATTAGCTAAATAAATTTTTAATTTCCTTTTGAATTCTACACCACTTAAAAATTTGATTTCCTTAGGGAGTTTGTTTTATAGTATTGCCCCTTTCTTGAACGGATCTTGTTCCGCATATTGTTTACTAACTCTCACACGGAAGTAGTTGTCCTGACCTCTTGTTCCGAGGCTATGGATGCAATGGTTGTTTATAGTTTTTCTTGTGCTATTTACCATCATGACTAATTTAAAGATGTATAAAGCATACAGTGTTAAAATTTTATTTTGTTGAAATATAGTCCTGCATGAAACTCCCAGCCCTATGCCAAATATGAATCTAATTACACTTTTTTGTGCCTTAAATAGCCTATCCATGTTACAATGTGCAGCAGCTCCCCATATTTCAATGCCATGTGTTAAGTTGGATTGTATCAACCCATAATATACTGTATGTTTGAAATCATTTCGTATGTAGTGGGATATTCTTTTTTTGTTTTTGCAAGTTTCGCTAATGAAAAACAGCGGGCCTAGAACATTATCCTGTTGGTACTCCCATTTTAACTAAGCAATGATTAGACTCTGTATTTTTATGAATAATTTCCGTTTGTTGCCACCTATTTTTCAAATAATAATTTAATAAATCTGAAGATATTCCTCTGATGCCATAGGTTTTAATTTTGTCCGGCAGTATGGTGTGATCAACTGTATCAAAAACTTTTGAGAGGTCCATAAAAACATACCTTGGCCTCCACCCTTTGGAATTGAGGCGGAATGTTCATGGTGTCCTATTTATACATAAAGTTAGCTAAGGTACTATAGACTGCCCTGAAATTCTGGCACGTGTATTTTCGTTGTCCGTCTGGAACACGTTTGAGAGAGCTATTTGGTCGTAGACATCTGCCAACAACTTATGAGACTAGCAGCGCCTTAGAACGTATCCAGAGACTAGGTAACAGAATACCAAGGAGGAAGCATGGAAGAAGGAATATATGGAGACGAGATAACGCTAAATCCGTGAAACCTCGTGAAAAAAACTGCGCTTGCGCGGCGGATATCGTAGGAGTACCAAAGCATTGGGCTGTTTGCACTGTGTCAGCTGCTGAGAATATTTCATTTTCTAATATTCTAAAGTTTTCTATAATCCCAAGTTGTGCTGCATATGGTTGCACAAACAGACGAGATAGGAAAAAACTTGGAATAGCGTTTCATAAGTAAGTCACGTTGTAATTATCGTTCTTGAAGTATCTGACAGGCAACTGCAACATTAGTGCCATTTGCTATAAATTTATTCATTGCTCTCAATAGGATCATATCATTCCCAAATTTTTGTTGGTGTAGTGTAGGCAATTAGCATATGTTACTATTTTGCACCTGAAAAGCTAGCCTTATTGAAGACAAGTGTTGGAAATTTAATTTAAGCGGGTCACGTTTACATCGCGACACAGTGAATATGGTATTCTGCATGCATTACTCACGTTTAAGTTTACACTGAAAGTGCACGATGAAATTAATTGTGATAATTTATTTATTTATTTTATGTATTTATTTAAAGGTTTATTTAGCCTGGCAAGATTAGGGCTGTCAAGCCCTCTCTTACATCATACCAGGTGTTTACAATAAATAATATACACCTTACACAAACTAACAATATACAACACTTATATAACATTTGGCATAATTTAGGTTCAAGAGGAATACTAACAAAAAAATCATCTTAATAATATTTATGAGTAAAATACTAACTAAAATCTTAATAGTATTCGTTCTTAACTAGTTAATAATTTAATGGTATAAACTAATGCTAGTGGAAGTTAAAGAAGTAAATGGTACAAACTCAATACTAGTAGGATGAAGAAACAAGACAAACTAATAATAGGGAAGGCAGAATAAGAGGTGGACACTGCATACATCAATATTATTCAGATCCAAAAATTAAGTTGTGAATGGAAGGAGAGGACTTTTAGCTAGTGCTCCAATAAGTAAAGCTTTTTCAAATGAATTTTAAATGGGCCGATTTTTGTGGTAGTTCTAATTTTCAGGGGAAGATCATTCCACAGTCTAGCCGCTGAAATGAAGAAGGAATTGGCTAGTGTTTCCGAGCTGTGGGAGTGGATGTTTAGTATGTTTGAGTTCAGGGATCTGGTGTTAATATTATGAGAAAGTCCTAGATATGAGATATTGGAACATAGGTAGGCGGGAGTTTTCAGATGTATGAGGCGGTGAAGGAAACATAGAGTGTGGAATCGTCGTCGATCCCAAATGCGCAACCACTGTAAGTGGTCGTATGAAGGTGAGACGTGGTCGTACAGTCGTAGGTCACAGATTAACCTTACACAAGAGTTCATAACAAGTTCAAGTTTCCTTATGTCTGCCGAACTCAAATTTTGCTGAGCAACGTCACAGTAATCGAGATGGGGTAGCACCAGAGTCTGCACCAATTGCTTTTTCAAATGAGTGGGGAAGAATTTCTTAAATTTATACAGAGCATAAAGAGACATACTGAAACAGTATTTTCAGACCAGTTTAAATTACTATCTACTAGGACTCTCAAGATCTTTTACAGAGTCACTGTAGTTTAACTCTGTTCCCTGAAGCTTTATTTTTGGGAGATTTTTATAGTGAGTATATCATTTGGTGATGCACTAAGGTATAGTTGTAGGTCGTCAGCGTACAGATGGTAATAACAGTAACGTAAGATACTAGCCACATCGTTAATATAAATAGAAAAAAGAAGTGGCCCCAGTACTGAGCCCTGGGGGACACCACTGTTTGCAGTTTCCCATGGTGATCTGTTTCCATTGGGATCTGTAACACAATGCTGTCGGTTCCTAAAGTACGCTTCGAACCAGTCAACAGTGCCGCTGGAAAAATTTAATCCTCTCAGTTTGGACAGCAGTATGTCAAGGTCGACAGTGTCAAATGCCTTGCTGAAATCAAGAAGTATCACTATTGTTATTTTTCGTCTGTCCATAGCAAGTCTTATGTCGTCTGTTACCTTTATTAGTGCAGTCGCCGTACTGTGGTTTTTTCGAAAACCAGACTGAAAATTATCTAGTTTGTTGTGCGCATTAAGGTGCTTAGTGGTTTGGTCATGAACTACATATTCAAGAGCCTTTGAAATGGTAGGTAATAAACTTATTGGTCGATAATCTGACGGTTCAACAGGAGAGGTTTTCTTTGGTAATGGTTTGATTAAGGCCATCTTCCAAACTTTTGGATATGTTCCAGTAAGAATAGAAAAATTAAAGATATGTTTTATGGGGTGATTACATCCAATATGTTATTAAATATTTTGATATCGATGTCATCTACCCCTTTTGCATTAGATTTTATCCGCGCAATAGCTTTCCTCACCTGGTTTGTAGTCGTAAGTGACAAGTGAAATTGTTGGGTGTTGTTTGCGATCGAATTTTGGTGGATTACTTGTGTTTTTAAGGCGGGGTCAATTTCGACTGCCCGAGTTGAGAAGTGGCTGTTAAGCTTGTCTAGTGGCATATGAATGTCTGAGACGTAATTTCTTTTGCCGATTCCAAAGGCGCGAAGGTTCTTCCACAAAACAGTAGGGGTTGTGCTTTCAGTAATGACCTTATGAGCGTAACAAAGTTTAGCGTTTCTCATGCCTTGCTTAGTACGACTGCGCAGTTTTCTATAATGTTGGAAGTTATCGTCTGAGGGGTTTCGTCTGTAAAGTCTATGAGCGGTATCTCTTTCGGACATAAGTTGTCTTATGTCTTCAGTTAGCCATGGTGCTGGAGCTCGTTTAACTTTCTTTTTCTTAGTTGGGGCGTGCCTGTTATACAGTTCAGTAATCATATCGGTCAGTTTTGCGACTTTTGCGTCAATAGAAGTCAGTGAGTAAATTTCGTTCCAAGGTGTATTGGTCGCGTCTGTCAATAATGCCTCGTAGTTAATTCGTCTAAGATTTCTGTATGTTATTGTTCTTGGTTGATGTCTTGGAGTTTCTACATGGCATGAAGTGTGTATGATGTCATGTCCGGATATACCTGGGGCAGAATGCTGACCGTAGTTTAAAATCTTATCGTTTTGCTTTATTATAATGAGGTCAATTAATGTTTGACTATTTCAGACATGGTGAGTGGTATTTAGTGGGAGAATATTCAAACCACAAGATTCAACGGTTCGCTTTAAATTTATAGTGGAGGGTTGATTATTTAATAAGTTTGTGTTAAGATCACCCATTAAAATTACATGTTCGTATTCTGGCACAATTTGTGATGAAATAAACTTTGTTGTCCGAAATGTAGTTCGCGATGCATTTCTTGTGTTTAGATGTGTCTACATAGTTTGGTTTTGTAGCGGCAATATTAATGGAAATGTTGGCAGGTTGAAATGCGGTGTATACCAGAAGAGAACAAACAATTTATTTATTATTAGCTGTTAGCTTCTGATTTATGAATGCACTGATTTTTTTCTAGCAAAATTATATAGGCCACTAACAGTACAATATCTTCTAAGTAAGCTCAGAAACTATGAGGTTTTATGAAGTATGATTTTTTTTAAGTTCTAAACATTGACTTATGCTGTTTTTAAAATTTCAGATATGACTTGTTTCTGTTTGTAAATATGTCTAAAAGTATATTTCTAGATTTTGAAATCTTTCTTGTCAATTACTGACATAGAATGTGAAAATATAACCTATTTGAACATCATCAAAAATTTAAGGACTGTAGAAATAAACAGTTTCTTATTCAAGTTAAAAAGAATTACCTGCTCATTAAGTTACGTCCGAATTCATCATCAAATAGGGATATAGTTTTCTTCTGGTCCAGGCCGCATTTCAACCTAACCACTTCAATTTTAAGGTACTATATCTCGAGAACTAAGGGAGATATCAAAAAATTTATTATTTACTTTCAGATTATCTCATCGAGTTACATGAGAATTCGTCATCAAATTGCGTCGCCACGGTTATCGTTGAATCCCCTCATAACTTAACAACTTTACTTTTGAGACAGTATATCTCGCGAACTAATCGAGATATCGAAAAATTTTATTCTTTATTTTCGGTTTGTATCGTCGTGTTAAATCAGGATCTATCACCAAATTTGACTTTGGGGTCACGTTTCTTCTGAATTTCAACCAGAAACTCCACTCTTTTTGAGACAGTCGAGCAACCGCCGCCGTGAGCAGCAGTCGTCGACTTTCTTGTGTGTTAAATCTAAAGTGTGTTAGTTAGACTTTGTTTTTATTTTTGAAATTTCTGAGAGTCAGCAGTAGTCAGTTGAGCCTCAGCGACCGTAGCCGACTTTTGTGTGTGATTTGTATTTTACTGGTTTTAGTGTTATCTTTGAATATTTCCTTTTTAGGTAGCGATCCAGTGAGTTGAGCCTCTGCGTCCGTTGCAGCAGTAGCCGAATTGTTGTGTGATCTGAAATTTCCTGGTTTCGTGTTATCTTAAATATTTCCTGTTTGGTAGTGATCCATTTAGTTGAGCTGTAGCAGCTGTCTGATTTTTCTGATTAATTTGTTTGTGACTCTGTGTTTGGTTGTTTGTGGGACATGGTTTGCGCAATGTGTTACAGTAGGCGTCAGGCTCTTGAAGAGATTCGTACTACGATGGCATCTCTTCAGGCACAGGTGTGGAGCATGTTAGATGACGAACGGCAGTGCGTCGAAGAATTACCGGAGGCTACTGATGTAGAACCGGCAGGTGAGGATTGTCAGGTATCTGTTGCAGGGAACGACTGGCACCGGGTGGATAGGAGAAAGGCATCAAAATTCCAAAATAACCGACGGGAGAATGATATCTTGCCCCTAAGTAATGCGTTTTCAGTTTTGCAGGAGGTTGAAGATCTTAGTGCGAATGGCCGAGAAGCACAGCAGGGAAGATTTACTCGCAGACACCGAGTGATGCCAAGGAAAGGATTACTTATCATTGGAAGCTCCAACGTCCGACGTCTAGATAAACCCCTACGAGACCTAGCTGAGAAGAATGGTGCAGACCCTCGTACTAACGTTAATTCTGTGTGTCTTCCAGGAGCAACCGTGCCACGAGTCATGGAGGCTATACCAAAAGCGATTAGAGAATCGAACTGCCGTCAGTTGAGGGTAGCTGCGCACGTCGGAACTAACGACTCGTGTCATGTTTCTGTTTCAGATATAGTGAAATCGATGGAAAAGTTGGGCCACAAGGCATATGAATCAGCGCGTGAGAATTCGGTAAAGTTGCAGTTTTCCATCTGTAGTGTCGTGCCGCGCATCGATTGTGGGGAAGCCGTATGGTGGAAGATTTATAATTTGAATTGTAGTCTACAGGAGCTGTGTCGCAGAAACAACTGGGGCTTCGTCGATCTTCGACCGATGATAGCTGCCAGCTGGGACGCATTTGACAGGTCGGGCGTCCACTACACACCGAGAATGGCGATCAAGGTGGCTGCTAAAATATGGAACCGTCTTGATGTGAATTATTTTTTAGGAACACCGTGAGGCCCGAGGATCCCTCAGTTCAACGAAGAAGACGCGTCGTTAATCTAGATCTTGGTTCTGGAAGTGACGGCGTGAATAAATCGAAATTTACAGCTCCAAATACTTCATCCGTTTCCTTTCGGAGTGAAAATAGTAAAAATACGAATTTAGACTCTACAGATACAGATATTAAACCGCTAAGGATAATGGTACTTAATTGTCGGAGTATTAGAGGGAAAGTAGCCGATTTCCACGCTGCCGTTGCGACTAACGATGTTGATATAATACTAGGAACCGAGAGCTGGTTGACGCCAGAGGTAGAATCTAGCGAAGTATTTGCTCCTCAATTCAATGTTTTTCGGAAAGACAGAACTACCTCAATGGGCGGAGGTGTGTTCGTGGCCGTTAATAAAACCATCAATTGCTCCGTAGTAAATGAAACGGAAAATTGTTGCGAGTTAATATGGGTGAAGGTAAAAATTGGCAAAAGCTTAAAGTTCATAATAGGATCATTTTACCGACCTCCGGACTCTGGATTAGATAACGCGGAATATTTTAGACAGTCACTTAATAGTATTTCTCAGAAATTTCAGGGACATACATTGATCATTGGAGGTGATTTTAATATACCCTCTGTTAACTGGGACATATTTACGTTCAGATCAGGCGGAAGAGATAGGTTAATAACCGAAACGTTGCTGGAATCATTCGCGGAAAATTCTCTTGAACAGATGGTCGAAGAGCCAACGCGGAGCGTCAAAGATTCCTCGTCCATTTTGGATCTTTTTCTTACTAACAATCCGGATATTGTAGATAAAGTTTGTATAGGTGACGGTATAAGTGATCACAAGGCGATTGTGGTAACTTTAAAATCTAGGCTGAATTTGAAGCATGATAAAGACAAACTCGTATATTGTTTCGATAAGGCAAATGATGCGTTTATGGTCGATCATTTGGCGAAAAATTTTGAAACGTACACGCTTAATACAAATGTTGAGGAACTTTGGTTTAATTTGAAAGAAATAATATGGACCGGCTTAAATCAATTTGTTCCCAAGAAGTTTATTAAGGTTAGTAAAACTTCCCGTGGTTCAATAGGGAAGTGAAACGTTTGCTCAGGAAGCAAAGGCGTTTACATGCGACGGTAAAGAAATCGGGGGACTCATCTGATCGCGCTAAATTAGTCCACTTGCGAGCGGATGTGCGTAAGGCAATGCGTGATGCGTTTAAAGAATTCCAAGCCAGAAATTTATCCGAAGATCTGATTACTAATCCAAAAAAGTTCTGGTCATATGTCAAATTAATAAGAGGATCTCGAAAGGTCATGCCGTCGTTGATTAATGAAAATGGGGAATTATCAGAAACTAGCGTCGAGAAAACAGAAATTTTGAATAATGTATTTAAAAAAGCTTTCACGTCAGAAAACTCGGAGGAGATTCCGATATTTAACAATCGAACCAACAAAATTATGAATGATCTCGTTCTCGATGTCGAGGGAATAACTAAACTGCTTATGAATGTAAATCCCAACAAGGCTCCAGGACCAGACGGTATTCCTACAAGATTCTACTCTAGGTACGCAAAGGAAATTGCGCCGTATTTGATGAAATTATATACCGCCTCCTTGGATCAAGGAAAAATACCAGCCGAATGGAAGACCGCCATCGTAAGTCCAGTGTTCAAAAGTGGGAATGTTAATGATCCTCAAAATTATAGGCCGATCTCGTTAACCTCAATATTTTGCAGGATTTTAGAACACATCATCTATTCAAATGTCATGCGGTTTTTGGATGAAGATGAGCTTTTAAATCCAAATCAACATGGATTCAGAAAAGGCCGATGCTGCGAAACACAACTTGCCCTCTTAATTCACGACTTGAGCCGTATTATAGATAAGCAATCCCAGGTTGATTTAGTTTTATTAGACTTCAAAAAAGCTTTCGACACTGTGCCTCACACTAGGTTACTTAGGAAACTTCGCGGTTACGGTATATCTAGACAAATATGTGATTGGGTTGCAGACTTTTTGAAGGACAGAACACAGTGTGTAGTTCTCGACGGTGAGCGTTCATCACTTGCCGAAGTGAAGTCCGGGGTTCCCCAAGGAAGCGTGATAGGGCCTCTGTTGTTTCTCATATACATTAATGATTTGTGCGACATAATAAGGGGAATGAAAAGATTATTTGCCGATGATGCTATTATTTATCGTGAAATCAAAACCCAGGACGACTGCGCTTTGTTACAAGACGATATTATGAAAATAATTGCGTGGTGTAAAGATTGGCAGTTGGAGTTAAACGCTAAAAAGTGCCAAGTCATGCGTGTAAGTAAAAAGGTGACACCATTTAGCTTTGAATATACAATTAATGGCACTGTCCTTAGAACGGTAGATTCCGCTAAATACCTAGGGGTAACAATTCGTAATAATTTGTCGTGGAATGAGCATATCGAGAATGTAATTGGGAAAGCAAATCGTATGCTTCGATTTCTAGGTCGTAATTTAAAACAATGCACTCCGGAAGTTAAATCGATTGCGTACAAGTCACTAGTGAGGCCTCACCTGGAATATTGTTGCTCTGTATGGGGTCCTCATCAAAAGGGATTAATGGAGGCATTAGAGATGGTCCAAAGAAGAGCCGCCCGATTCGTGACAGGTATATATAGTTGGAGGGAAAGCGTAAGTGCCATGTTGAAGGAGTTAGGTTGGGAAGACCTGGAGCACCGAAGGCTTTGCTCTCGACGGAAGCTAATTGAAAAATTCTCGACTGACGTATTTCGGAATGACAGCAAACAAATATCGCTACCAGCAACATTCATATCTCGGAATGACCGCGAAAATAAGATAAGAGAAATCAGGGCCAGAACCGATTCATTTCTCTACTCATTTTTTCCACGAGCGATTAGGGAATGGAATAGAATAGATTTATCGGGCGAGTAAACACAAAATCGGTCAGGAGTAGCTTCCGATAAAGCACTCCGGCCATCCTGATCTGGGTTTTCCATGGTTTCCCTAGATCGCTCAAGGCGAATGCTGGGATGGTTCCTCACAATAGCCCATGGGCGCCTCCTGCCATATCCCGTATATCCCTTCCAAACCATTACCTTTCCTGACAGGTGCAATGCACCCTCCGACAAACACTTTTGGTGAATCGCGGAGTAATTGTAATAGTAATAGTATATCTCGAGAACTAAGCACGATATCAAAAAAAGTTATTCTTCATTTTTGATGTGTCTCGTCGTGTTACATAATAATCCATCATCAAATTGCGGTGCCACGGTTGTTTTATGATTCCCTTGAGGTTTTTGTGCCTATTTCCCGTGTTTCTCTTGTCAATCAATATGGTGGCCTCCCCTCCCCACTTCTCTCCACCAGATTTCACTCCAGTATGTGGCGAAGGTCCCTTACGTCTTCTCCATATATTCCTTCCTCCATGGGAGGAAGGAAACATATGGAGGAGAAGTGACGTTAAATCTGTGAAGCAGGCTCTAAATTCTCGCGCATGCGCAGTGGCGGCAGCGGCGATATTGCGATCCCAAACAAATGCGATGTTCACATTGTTTAGATGCTGTAATTATTTCATTTTGTAAAGTGTATAAGTGTTTTATAATGCCATCTTGTGTTGCATACGGTTGCACAAATAGGCAAGAGAGGAAGGAACCTGGAATATCATTTTATAAGTAAGTTGAATTCTAATTATTGTTGTTGTAGTGGGCGGCAGGAATTGCAAACTTCAATGCCTGTCTATAAATATTAGTCATAGGTCTCAATGGGATGACTTTGTTCTCAAATTTTTGTTGGTGTAGTGTAGAAAATCAGCATACATTGCTATTTTGCACATAATAGACTAGCATTACTTTTTAACGAGTGTTGAAAATGAGATTTAAAGGGGTGTGCCCAGGCCGCATGTCAACCCAATCCGAGTATATCCCGAAACCTAAGCAAGATATCGAAAAATTTTATTCTTTATTTTCGATTTGTCTCGTCCTGTTACATACGAATCGATCAATTAATTTGACTTTTGCGAAATTTTTCTTCTACATTTCAACCCAAGACACCTCACTTTTGATACAGTATATCTCGAGAACTAGGCGAGATATCGAAAATTTGTATTCCCTATTTTTTATTTGTCTCGTCTTTTTAAATAAGAATCCGTCATCAAATTTGACTTTGACCAATTTTTATACTGAATTTCAACCAAAAACATTTCACGTTTGAGACAGAATATCTCGAAAACTAAGCATGATATCAAAAAATTTTATTCTTCATTCTTTATTTGTCTCATCGAGTTACATAATAATCCATCAGCAGATTGCGGCGTTACGTTTATCCTAGAGTCCTCTTGAGGTTTTTGTACATATACCCCGTGTCTGTATGGGATCGGCCAAGCCCCCCACTCCTCCTCCGCACGGCTTCACTTCAATGCGTGGTGAAGGTCTCTTGCGTCGTCTCCATATATTTCCTTCCTCCATGCAGAATACCTCCTGAACTTGATTTTTTCATTGACAGTGTTGCTGTTTTCAAGCGAGTACTCATACGTGAGTGGAGTCAACAATGATGGACTTAATACAGTCACTGTCTCTTATTCCCCGTAATAATTTTTATATTTCTGTAGTTGTATGTTGAGTCTTGTTATTAGTTTTTGAATATTTAATAATTTTCTCTTGTGTAATTATTTTTGTAGTTTTAGTAATATTATAATATATGTTCTGTCATCTTTTTGTTTTCGCTGTAACTAATTGTTCACAAATAGTGATACTTGTGTTTACTAAATAGCTATCATATGATATATTAATGTAAAATGGTTTTTTCCATTGGAATAAAGAAAATCCTCTATTCCATCTCTGAGCCGGGTGTTTACCGTAGCAACTGCTATTCATTGAGCTCGTAATTTAAAATAGTTTGTTTTATATATATTTGAATCTTTTCCTGATCAAGCTTTCATTCCAGTTTTCTCAATTGATTTGGATTTGAATTGCTATAGTTTAAATAAGGCATCTACTCCGTAGTGTTCCAGAGACGTATGTCTCGGAACACTATGGCAGATAATGATGGAGCAATGACTTCAGTCAGCGTAGCATTACGACAGTATTATGAAAATACAGCTGTTGAAGCTCTTAACAGCGAAGATCTCCATGCTGATCGATCATCACAGCAAATGCAATTTCATCAACAGCCCTATCGCCATCAGCAGCAGATGCTTCAGTATCAGCAACAACAACAGCAACAAAAAACCACCACAGCCGACGGGGTCAACGCAACATCCTGCTACGCCGGATCCATTGCCGAACCAAATGTATATACAGCTTAATACAAGTGACAGTATGCCTCAGCCTCCCCAGTGCTTAAGTAATGCAAGTAGCTTGATATCTCCAATGGATGTTGTCAGTGAACAGAAAAGAACCGATCAAAAACGCCCGCGAGCCTTATCTCCAGATAACGGACCGCCAGAAATGAGATATGTAATAAATATACCTACAAAAAACAGATTCCAAATCTTACATAACGAAGAACCGATAGAAGTAATAACTGAAACGACAAATGTAGATAAAACACCACCAATTTTTCTTCATGATGTAAATAATGATCAAAGGCTCACTCGAGATCTAAAAAATTTGCTAAGTGATGACTTTTCAACAGAACTTAAAGGAAAGGTGAATAAAATTAATACTACTTCTATCCAGGATTTCAGAACTCTAACAAAACATTTTGAAACCATTAAACAGAAGTTCCACTGCATTGTTAAAGTAGAACCACGTAGAAAGTCAAAAGATATTCCTCAGTGTATAAATTGCCAATTCTATGGTCACACAAAAAACTATTGCAAACTTGATCCGCGATGTGTTCGTTGTGATGGGAAGCACCATTATTCCTCATGTAACCACCCACGTATAGCAAAACCTAAATGTGTTAATTGTGGCGGGGAATATCCGGCTAACTTTAAAGGGTGTAAATATTACGAAGAAGTGAAACTTAGAAGTTCCAAAAAACCTTTACATCAAAACAAACTTAACTTCTCAGACAGACAGTTGAATGGGACACACATATCACCCAATCCGGCCTCACCGGAATTTCCGTATTTACCAACCATAGTGCCGCCTCCACCACGCTATAAATACATAGCTAACAAACTACTCAGATTAGCAGTGAACGCACCATGGTATGTAAGAAATAGTCAGCAACACAGAGAGTTAATATTGCTTACATTTACGAATTTATAAAACAACAAACTACATTTCATCAAACGAATGAGTACAATTCCTGGTGCACAATTTTACAAACTAGGAAAAAGAACCGGCCAAACTATGCTAAAAAAACGCCTTCCTCAAGATATTTTTCTATCAGGCAGTGATTCCGAATAAGAAGTGAACCAGCTAATAAATTAAATACCGTGTGGCCTGTCACCTTCTATTCGACATCTCGTTTGTTAAGTATAGATCAGATTTTTGTCAGCGCTCGATATAACATGTATATATATAAAAGTGTAATTATTTTAAACCAATTTCATTTTAACTGTTTGGTTTACTGTTCTAATTCTGATAACTGTTTTTTAATACTGACATTCATGTTGCTAACATTGTTATAAAAATTTATTGTATCACTGTATTGTAGTCACTGAGAGGCCCTGTGGGTTGTCCTCAACCATGACAATATGTAAGTTATGCTTTTTGTAAAATTCAACATCGTCCTGTATAGCAATACTTGCTGAACGGATAATAAATTCATTAAACAAAAAAAAAAAAAAAAATCTCTGAGCCGCTAATAAAATCATCTTTGCCTTTAGTGCTCTCGCATCTGAGTCGTTTATGTTGTTCCCTTCTTTCATCTTTGCATTGAACACATGTCATTTAGGCAATGAGCAGATGTTACAGAATTTGTTTAAGTTTCTCGGCTGAGTTTACGTTTAGGAGTTCAGATAGTATACTGTAGATGTCCCGGTAGTGCTGTATTTGTTTATTATGACATACCTTAAGTCTTGGGAAGAATTTGAAAAACAAGCGGAGAGGTTATATCTGCAAGATCCCATGAAGGTATGATCTGACTTGCATATTAGTGTCCTTACTGGGTATATGTTTGTAAGCTAAGCAGTGTTTTGTTCTATATATTGTATGTTTTTTAATTTGTTGCAACTTTTTCTATAAATACTTGTTGTAATATTTTCTTACTTCTCTTTATAGAGTGAAGTGCACAAAGAAATTATTTCTTGCAATAGTATTTAAGTTTTTTCCCCATTTTGCAAATGATTTTCTCTGTTAATTTCGACCTTCAATTAGATTTGACTGTATGTCATTTGTAAACCAGTATAATGTAAAATTGTCCTCCATGTTTTCAGCATTTTTCAAATGTAAGATATAAATTCGTGAAACACGAAAGTAAATGAATAGGAACATTGCTACCTGGTAGTCTGTTTCATCTAAAATTAACTAAACTGTTGGAACTGGTAACACAACCTTCCAGATGTTGTAACAAATATGAAATTGTTTTTAAAGTTAACTTGTGGCATAGTAATATAATAGACTATATGTATTAATTATTAACATTGATCAGTGCTCAGTTAGGCCTTAAAATCATGTGTTTTAGTTTCCTTCCTCATATTACACTTAATTCTTACCCAAATATCTGTCCAGGCCTAATTTCAAAATACGCTCTAACCATAGGCTACCCACCATATTTACTTGTCTCCCATCTTCTATTGTGTCCCAAAATACTTCTTTTATCAGGTCAGTTGCCAAGTTTGTTGTATGAAATTTCCCTAAATGTAGCTGCCGTTGTTTGCACCTGCTCTAACATATGTACTTGGTTCATAGAATTTAGGTGCCATGCTGTTGTTTCTGATCCCAAGCAAAGGCAAGACTAAAGTTGCTTATCAAATTTGATTATTTTTCTGGTCTATGCCATAACTGTCAAAACTGATGCTGGGGTTTAAAACTTTTCCTTATCTTCTCAATAGTCAGACTGACAAACAACAAGAGGATACCCAGTTCAGCCAATTTGATTTTGGTTTTCCATGGTTATCAGGTGACTGCATATAGTTGATATATTCCATTCAAATTCCATACTTGTATTCCTCTTCCAGCTCTTACTTATCAATAAGGTTTATAGAACAAAAAAGAAAGAATTGTATCCAATGCACTCCACCTGTACCAGTTAAACTTAAGACGATATAATTTTCATGCTGCAAACCGCATTAATTTTTTTAGAAAAAGATACCACTAGAACTAACGGAAAGATTGTTTATGTTATTCCACGTGACTGCTTATTTACCCTGCTGCTTCCTTGCTATATTAGTAGCCTCTTAACTATGCATACTTGGGTTCATTGCCCCATTCATATCCCTTCTCCACTGTGATACATTCCTGCCGCCCAGCATGTTGGCGTGAACAGTAAACACTGGCCTCATATTCGGGAGAATGCGGGTTCGAATTCTCATCCAAACCATCCAGATTAGGGTTTTCCATGCTTTCCCCAAATAACTCCAGGTGAATGCCAGGATGAATCCTTTTTTTTTAAAGCCATGTCTGAATTCCTTGTTCATTGGTTTACGGAATTTCTTGTATACATAACAATAGCCTGCTGGTTACTTTTTCTTTCTTTTACTTTGAACTCTACATGGTCACCATCATATCTCGTTAGAAAGAAGACTAAAAGTTTGCAACTTCTGGTATGTTCTTCAATTTATTTAAGGCCACTTTTCTTTAATAAAATGCATAAAAATCTCTACTCCAATCTATTATTAATCCTATATCCTCACACCCTGTTCCTGGTATATGTTGAAGTCTCCACCTGTGATGATCATCAAATCTGCTGTGAACTCAGAATATTCATCTTCTCCTGATGAGCCTAATGTTTATTGATCCACCCGTCTCATCAGTCAAGAGCCTTCTTTTTCATGCATTTGGAGTGTAGGCTCAGATCCCCACCTATTCATCTAGATTTAAGTTTTACATTATTTCCTGGAATCGTTCTTGGCAAATGCTGTGATGGTTCCTTCAGAAAACCTCCCCCCCCCCCCCCCCCACCCGTCTTCTTGTGGCTCGTAATTACCATGTCAAGAAGCCGTAAAGCCAGAAGTACAAAACTCTTAATGCTCAGGGAATACTTCATTGCCTAGCACTTCTTCACTGGCTACATATGCCAGACCATCAAATCTGCAAGGCCGGAGTATGTGTGAAGACTCTTATTTGGTTACATTGCATCCAACACGAGAGCTTCCACCGGCTCTGTTTTTGCTGATGTATGTGAAAACGTACTTCCTGGTTTGGTAACATGTTGTCTAGTTTTCCTCCACAATTAATCTGGTTTTCATGAATATAAAATATTGCATTCATAACTTTGTCTGACAACTGAATTGTGTTAATTATTTCACAATGATAGAAACTGACAGAGTTGTATAATTCTTGTTATATGAAGATAAATGTAATTCGTCTTTTAGAAACAAGAGTTGAGTAAGTACTATCAGTAGTACGGTACCTCTTTCTAGTCAGATTGTTAGCTAATTTTCAGTTTCATTCAGCAGTTTGTCTTAGGCTTTGAAATGTAATCTTTGCCTATTCGATGCCAGATGATGAAGTGTAAATCTACTGCCTTTCTGCACATTAGCTGACTTCTGTGTTTGTTTACATTTTTGAACGCTTGGCTTAAGCTCAGATTTTTGTTATAGAGTGAAAATATATTTAGATAAAGCTTACTTGTGAATTAATTTAGCAGATTTTTTGTTAGGTTAATTCAACAAATTTTGTTTCTCGTATTGTGTACTTTGTTGTTGTTAGTTTCTTGTAATCATGAGTGAAAGTGTGGACATTGCCGTAGATTTTTGAGGGTTGGAATTTTTTGCGAAGGGTGTGAGAAATGGTTTCATTGGGGTTCGA
Organism: Vandiemenella viatica; assembly: GCA_031002005.1. Taxonomy (NCBI): domain Eukaryota; kingdom Metazoa; phylum Arthropoda; class Insecta; order Orthoptera; family Morabidae; genus Vandiemenella; species Vandiemenella viatica. Next base: position 56,091,697 of record JARYHS010008074.1, read on the forward strand.
TTTGTAGTGGCGTCGAAGTTGGGGAAATTGAGGAGGCTCTCCATGGTTTTGTAAAGATTGTTTCAAAAGTAGGAAGATATTGGAGCAGGAGGAAAGGATTAGTGCCCTTCAGGCTGAACTGATAGAGGCTAGAAAGGAGTTGGATAGGCTGCGCAGGGAGGGAAACAGAGATGGTTGGTGACAGGGAAAAGGGCAATTAGAACAAGAAGGGCTTCTGAATCTTTTGTTGTTGGTGTGCAAAATAGGTTTGCCCTGTTGCCAGAGGGATGAGCCTTCTGTAGTTATAGGTGTAGGTAAAAAGCAGCAGACTTGTAGGAAAAACTGTGTAGTTAAGTCTGGTAGGCAGGGATTGGGGAAAAAGAAAGTCTTGCTGCTAGGTAGTAGCCATGGACGAGGTGTTGGGCCATTGGTACAGGAAAAATTAGGATCAGGTTTCCAGGTCATGAGTTTCTTCAAACCTAGTGCTAGTCTTGGTCAGGTAGTAGAAGATATAGGTTCTTTGTGTAAGGATTTCACAGATGAGGATCATGTAGTGATAGTGGGAGGAGCGGGAAATAGTTTGGGCAGGAATGATAGGCATAGCATCAGAGATGACCTGGAGAAAATAGCAGAAGCAACGTGCCACACTCGGGTCAGTGTGATGTCGGTCTTGAGACGCTATGATCGGCCACAGATGAACTCTGCTGTGAGGCGAGTGAATCTGGAACTGGAACGGTATCTTATGTCTGATATTGGCTCTGGCATGGGCTTGGTACCTGTAGATGCTATTGATAGGTGGGATTATACTAGCATGGCCTACACCTCAATAGTAGAGGGTAGAGATGGGCAGGTCCGAGATTTTAAAGGAGTTTGGGTCCGGATGTACATCCAGCGCTGCGGACCTGCATCCAGGTTCCGTGTCCGCGGACCTGTATGGGTCCGCTCTACAATCGGGCGGGCGGAGTGAATGGCGGAACTGGATCTGTGCGGACCTACATCCAGTTACATGTCCGGCGGAGCTGTATGGGTCCGGTTCTACAATCGGGCGGGCGGAGTGTATGGCGGAACTGGATGTGTAGGGACCTACATCCAAATACGTGTCCGGCGGATCTGTATAGGTCCGAACCTACAATAGAGCGTATGGTGGATACAAATCCTACCAAGGAGAACTACAGTATGAGTTATATCGTGTTCATCCATTAATTAATGAAATGAAAGAATATTAATTCTATAATTTTTTTTTATTTTTGTCTGAAACTCACAATTGTACGTAATATTATAAAATCACAGCATAATCAGACTTGATAATGATAAAAGTAAAATTTCTGTGTGCTTCTATAAGAATAAAATGAAATCATTTCTTAATAATGTTTAAGTACCACTAAAATTTAAAAAAAAAAAAAAATCGAAAGTCTTTGTTAACTGTTAGTTTTTTTTACTAAAAATGAAATTATTCAAGACTCAACATTTTGAGATAATTCTTGCCTTTCCACAATATACCAGCTTAAGAAACAGTTTATTATAAATGAACAAAAAACAAAATTGCAAGTATAACGTATTTTAAATTGTGAGCGAGAAATTACATGAGATTTGTTCTTATATTATGTATAGTGTTTTGCTCTGTATACTATGTGAAACTGTTTTGATTGAGTGAATAAAACGTGTCGTGAGTGCTAAATCGAGTGCGATACAATGCATTTTAATCAAACAGTAATATTTATGTTTTGCCAACTACCGTAACGTGTTTTTGGTGCTTTCAAAATCTTTATTTTATTTTGTACAATTTCAGAAACTTTTAATTTCTTTGTAATTTTATTTAATATTATTTCCAATTTAGTTGAAACTATTTTTAAGCAAGATTTAATTCTTATTAATAATAACCGATCGTTTGAGCCATTTTTAGACGTTCTAGAAACGGCTGGATGTGAGGTTTTTCTTTTTTCAATGTCGGATTATAAAATATTTCTGTAAAAGCGGCCAGCACAGTCGCTCGCAATAATGCCACATAATCATTTATATATATTACTAGCTGTTACCCGCGACTTCGTACGCGTGGATTTAGAATTTGATTGCTAGAACTGGATATGCAAAGCTGAAAATTATCTAAGATGTCCCAAACAACACTGAGTCGGCATAATATAATGGGAACGCCATCGATATACCATTCTACCTTCGAACCTGTGTCATGACCAAAACTGTTATTCATATCGGAAAAAAGTATCTTATTTCGTTCCTAAATATACAAAGTATTTCCTTGTCATCGGTATACACATAATTATATTCGTGAAAACGTAAAAAAAAAGATGGAGACTTACTTTCGCATATACAATATTGTTAGTTTAGATCACACAAAAACTACCTGTGGAATCAGTATACCGTGAATAAAGTAAACGCTTTCTACCACCAAAGATTTGCCAGAACATGGTATCCTTACTATAAAATCCTAGGCCCTGGCTCAAACTATGAAAAACAATTCATAAAAAATACTTGCTTCCAGTGGGATTTGAACCCGAAGCAACTCTACAGTTGAATATAAGAAGCACACTCGTTACCACTACGCCATCCTAGCATTACTTACTATCGTCCACATTACAGATGTACATGCGTTTATCTTTCACAGTTGAGATAGTTTTCAAATTGAATGACAATATGTTTTTATCTATACATAATATAGTATCCCATCTCGATCCTAAAATCAAATTTCATCATGATCGGAGTATCCTTTTAGCCCAAGGAACGTAACACACAGACATTAAGACAAACAGAGTTACTTTCGCATTTATAATATTAGTGTAGTTTATAATATTAGTGTAGATATGTATAATGATCCTTGGAAACTCTACGAACCGTGTTTCTGCAAAGAAGAGATGTTAAATGTATTATTTAATTTGTCCTTAAGCCCTCAGAATTAAGAACGTAAAAAATTCTAGAGACTTTGTGATTAGTCAAACTGAACGTTAAAAGTTTAATAATACTGCAACGCATTAAAATTACAAGTTAAATTATAAGTCCATTCTTATTTAGCACGTAAAACACTCCTCACCTTAGAAGCATGAACCCGACCAATAAAAAATACTACCGGGTTTTAGCTACCCATTGACATTTAATAGTTATTGTAATTATCTACTAGTAGTCAGACATTAAGAAATAGTTTTCATTTATAATCTCATCTTTAAACAGAACTGTAATCCAATCTCGTACAGTAAATGACATTAAACTCTTCAGAACATTTATTTCAAATCGGAAATGTAATGAAAATTGCGTTCCAGCTCCGCGTTGCAGGTCCGGCCGTGGTTCAACCTCTGGCCACTCGAGAACTGTGGCGCTATTATACAGGTCCGGCTGGAAGCAGATCCGACAAGCCCTCGGATGTACATCCATCCCTCGCGCAAGTGATACGGGTCCGCGGAACTGCATCCATCCGGACCTACCCATCTCTAGAGGGAAGGGGGTTCTTTCAGATCTCATAGCAAAACAATTAATTGGGGCCACAAATTCACATGAAAAGATATCTGTTGTTAATGGTGTTAGGGCAGCTCCTTTTTTAGATTAGGATCATGTATTAGGCAGAGATTTTTAAGAGAAATTAGTTTAAACAATAATGAGTTTTCAGATACCGAAACTAAAAATTGTGTAGGGATTAATTTACTACATCAGAATATCAGAGGGTTAACAAATAAAGTGGATGAATTGCTAGTCCACATAAATGAATTAAATGATATCAGTAGAATTGATGTTTTATGCTTGTCTGAACACCATATAACTGCAGGAATAGGTATGTCATATGTAACTGATTTTAATTTAGCTTCTCATTATTGTAGAACGAACTTGGAGAAAGGAGGAGTTGTCACTTATGTTAGAAATGGTTATAGTTTTGAGGATATAAGTATTAGCAAATATTGTGTTGACCAACATTTTGAAGCCTGTGCTACACAGCTAAGATTCAATAATGAAATTTTCATAATAGTAACAGTATATAGAGCACCATCGGGAAACTTTTCTCTTTTTATGAACCAGTTTGAACTCTTATTAACATTTTTAAGCAGAAAAGAAGTCAACATAGTAGTATGTGGTGATTTTAATGTAGATTTTCTAAATAACTTACCCTGTAAAGTCATGTTAGAATCATTAGTCAGTTCATTCAATTTAACTCAGGTAGTTAATTTTCCAACTAGAATAATGAATAATAGTCACTCAGCTATAGACAATGTTTTCCTAGATACCTCAAAATTCAGTTATACCATCAAGCCATCCATCAATGGACTTTCGGATCACGATGCCCAGTTATTAACCATCAACACTTCAATAGGAACTAGCACTAAGAGTAATGTCTTTAAACTTCAGCATGTAATAAATGATGAGTCAGTTACTTGTTTCAGAAAGTGCCACAAACTGGGAAACAGGTATACAGTGCTCAAGGTATGGATGAAAAATACAACATTTTCAGTGACATTGTATTAAATTTCTTTGAAAGTTGCTTCCCTAGAAAAAGTGTCATGCTTCTCAAAAAGAACAAAAGCCTTGGATAACTATTGGCATCAGAACATCATGCATTAATAAAAGGAAGTTGTATATTGCCTCTAGGAACAGTGAGAATGCTAATGTTAAAACACATTACAAACAGTACTGAAAAAGGTTATTAAAGAATCTAAAAGTATGTACTACAAACATAAAATTCATGATTCTGAAAATAAAATTAAAAAATATGGGACATTGTAAAAAAGGAAACAGGAAAGTAATCAAACAAGTAATGATATTTTGTCAAAGAAAAATTCAGTAGAATCTAATTTCTCAATTGCTGATAATTTTAATAAACATTTTTTATCTGTTGCTGATAAGTTGACTGCTAATAGCTTAGTGACACACAGTATGGATTTTGTCAAAAAGGCTTCCAAGAAAAATTTAACTCTATGTCTATAAAATTAGCTACTCCAGAAGAAATAAGAAAAATTATCAAATCCCTTAAGAGCAAATACTCAAGTGGTTATGATGGGATTTCCAGCAGATTAATTAAATTGTGCTCCACAGAATTAAGTAATATACTAAGTTATCTATTCAATATATCTCTACTTGAGGGGACTTTTCCAGAAGGCTTAAGTATGCTGTAGTTAAACCACTCTATAAAAGGGAGATAAGGCAGCCGTATCGAATTAACTGACCAATTTCATTACTAACAGCCTTCTCCAAAGTTTTTGAGAAAGCAATGTACAATAGAGTTTATGAACATCTAAAAAATAATAATATTCTAACTAAATCACAATTTGGTTTTCAAAAGGGTCATTCAACAGAACAAGCTATATTTGCATTCACTGATAATATTTTAGAAGGAATAAATGATAAATTAATTCCCGTGGGAATTTTTTGTGACTTATCTAAAGCATTTGACTGTGTAGATCATAAAATTCTGATACAGAAACTTAAGTATTATGGTATAGATGGCATTGTTAATAAATGGCTTAGTTCTTACCTTCTAATAGAAAACAGAAAGTGTCAATGGAGAATTTAAGGCTGCCTTAAGAGGTCCACTGTTTTCTGAGTGGAAATTAATCAGATGTGGAGTACCTCAGGGTTCTATATTGGGGCCACTATTGTTTTTAATATATATAAATGATCTACCCTGTGTTTCATCTAAAAACTCAAAATTTGTCAATTTGCAGATGACACAAACATAGGAATTAAAAACACTCCAGATTTATCTACAGAATATATTTCAAATTATGTCTTTGAACTGATTAATAAATGGTTTACAGCTAATGGCTTGTCTTTAAACTTTGATAAAACTCAGTATATGCAATTCAGTACATCACACAGAGTAACACCTGACATAGACATAAAATTTGCAGGCCAGTCCATTCAAGAGGTAGATAGTGTGAAATTTCTAGGTTTGTGTATTGATCATAATTTAAATTGGAAAGTACATGTTTCTGACTTACTAAAGCGATTGGGAGCAGCCACGTTTGCAATTCGTACAATTTCAGCTTTAGGTGATCTCCGTATGAGGCAGCTAGTTTATTTTGCTTATTTTCACTCCTTATTGTCATATGGAATAGTATTCTGGGGGCAATTCTACCCATAGAGATAAAGTGTTCAGAGCCCAAAAGCGTGTAATAAGAATAATGTGTGGGGTTAGCAATAGAACTTCATGTAGAGATCTGTTCAAGAAGTTAGGGATTTTAACATTAGCATCTGAATATATATACACATTAATGTCCTTTGTAGTCACAAATTATACTTTGTTTGAAACAAATAGTAAAATACACAATTACGGCACTAGAAGTAAAAATGATCTTCACAAGACTTACAAGTCATTGTCATTTGTTCAAAAAGGGGTCCGATATTCAGGGATACATATCTTCAATATGCTCCCAACACATATTAAATGTCTAGTAGATGATAAGAATAAATTCAGGAAAAAATTGAAAGAATTTTTAATTGACACTCCTTCTACTCTGTCGAAGAATTTATTTCTAAGGTCTCTTAAAAATAACTGCCAGTATCTTGTGTAAATATAGTTCAAATAATTAATTTACCATGTGTGCTATGACTGTACATCTCCTGGTGTATGTATTTAGTTGTTATGTAATTGTTTATAGTACCATATATGTTACGACTGTACATCTTGTGGTGTATGTATTATTTTGTTAATTTTTTTTTATGTACCGTATATCCTATGACTCTAAATCTTCTGGTGTATGTATTATTTTGTAATGGAAGTGTTTAATGTACCATGTATACTATGACTGTACATCTAGTGGTGTACTTATTATTTTGTTATGCAACTGTTTATCTGTAAATTGACAACTTTCCACATCCCACAGAGCCAGTCTCTTATATTGGGATCAATGGAAAATGAATGTATTGTATTGACAGCAAACCTGTGAAGATTATATTCCAGTGACATGCTAGGAAAGGCTTCAATCACACATTTGTAGGACTTTCTAATCTTTCCACTTTAGCAGCACTGGAACAATATTGTTACTGTAGCATATTTATTGGAAGTGACCTTACTTAGAAAATGCCATTTTATATCCTCTTTTTTTTTGTTGTTGCCATTTGATGCTCATTACTGATGGTGATTAGAAAATTTGTTCTTTTCAACTTAAGATTTATAAATCGGATACATTCATACAGGTGTGGTAAGACTGCCAGAAATATAAACTTTGCTTTTATTATAAGCATGTCAATTTTGCCATACAATTTCTAAAACAATCATATGCCTGCTACGAAATATTTGTTAATGTGTTTAACAAATAACTACTGCATTTAGCATTGGTGTGCAGATTTGAAATTTGCTGGTTTCACTTATCTTATGCTTTTCATCTTCAAATTTCTAGGTGCGGTACACTATGAAGTATATCCACAAGCAGGGCCTCCTCAAAGTAAAGCTAACAGATGATGTTGTTGTAAGTTAACATTTCCTTGTATTAATAAATCTAAACTATCTTGTACAAATGAGATTTATTACATTTGTTTGTATTGAATAAGTATCACAAAAAAGAAGAGCATTACTGAACTTAAATAGCAATTTAGTGGTACTGACTGTGATTGCCTGTGCTTGACATTCAAGTTTACTGTGCAGGTTTACTTCACGATTCAACAGCTCGTGAATTGTTCATGTGCTTTGTGTACAGTAGTAGGTGTAAAGCTGTGAACATGTTTTGAGTATGGTTACCAGTTAACAGTCTGAGAATTTAGGGTCACAGGTCATGCCCTGATCTGATACATTCCTTTAATTTGTTGTTGTTATAAACCATAAACACAATGGACCGAATCTAAAATTGACCAAAAATGAGTTTTTAGGATTCAATAGTCTTGACTGTTTGACCTGATCTTGCTGAAATACAAACTTTACCTGCAGTTGATCCAAAGAGTTTGTTCTGTAAAATTTGAATGGAGTATTCAATTCAGTTTCCTTGTTTAATAATCATTTATTTACCTCCTGACCAGTCAGTGTCCACAACCAATTGTGAATCTAGAATAATTGAGATTTCATTGTAATCACATACGCATATTAAAAACATTTAAGAAGTAACAAAACCTAAATATATATGCTTTATTTTAACCTTTTGTACACACTATCATAATACATCTGATCAGAGAGAACAAAGTTTTGTACTTTTCTCGTATCTCCCCACAGTTTCGTTTAAAATCTGAGTGTCACTTGAATTTCTTTTATGTATAGAGATATGTAAGCAATCAAATCAACTATTCAGTTCATCACTTGATGTTCACATGTACGATTTTGTCAGACACATCATCTCAGACGAAGCTGCTCTTATGAAGGCACTGACCTGAAATATTTTCACTGTGTGTATTTATACTGTAATAAGGAATGAGACACAACTTAATTGGCAGTAACAATGATTTGTAGTTTCATTTTTGACTGAATGTTAAATCAGATACTAATTTCCAAATTTTTATGGCAATATTTTTTTTTTCAGTGTCTCCAGTACAAAACAGAAATACAACAAGACTTGAAAAAAATGGAGAAATTCCTCAATAATCTGATGCGGCATATGGCATCAAAAGAACAGCGTGTAGTGGATACCAGTTGATGTATCATTCAAAAACAGTGAAGCACTACTCGACTCTTTGATAAAAGGCAGAAATATTTTTTCACCTGTGCTAATAATTATGACTATTGTTTAATTTCATGAAAACATTATAAACAAAGTTAAGAATAAGTCACCTCTTAAAACCATTCACTTCCATGTATTTGGAATCTGCCATGTGTTGGACATGAACAATGAAATGAAGACAATTAAGTGTGTTGCAGTGTACAGTGTGTTCATTTGCTGAAGCAAGAACAATTTAGTGTGAATGATGATAAAATGTTTTTGCCTGGAAATTTTTTTGTTATAAAGTGATCTTTACACGAGACAAAAAAGTTTTAGGTGTTTTCTCTTCCTTCCTTAAATCCTGTTAATTTTTGTCATTGAGGATATCATCTTGGTGCTTGTAATCCAGATTCACAATATGGATTGTGGGAATGTCAAAGTGCATTAACTAATACCCTTGTTTATTATTGCTTATATTTCTGGGTTGTTTTAAAAATCTATATATATAAAGATGAATGTATGTTTCTTTGTTCTTCATACAAATCCACAGTTTTCATACGATCTCGATGAAACTTTGCACACTTGTCCTTTGAAACAAGGAGAAAAATACTGTCTACATTTGGTTGAAAAATTATCTGTATAAATAATACATGTTGTCTTATAATTTCGAAAAATCGCTGAACGGTGATAGACAGACGCGTTGAATGTCTAGGTCTCTGTATTGCCTTTCGACACTGTGGTCGGGTAGCTCAGTGGTTAAAGTGCTTGCTTACTAATGTTTGGTTCCGTTGTCTCTGGCTTCAAAGCTCCGTGGAGGCAAAGATTTTTAAAAATTGTTTTTGATTCTAAGTGTCACACCTGGACCGTCGGTTATTCGGATTGAATGTTAAACTGTACATATCACAAATTTAGGGGTGCAATGCGAGGAAAATCGTAGGTAGTCTTGCAATATCTGTAGGTGTACACTTTTTTTACGTTATATTGATCCCTCAGGTGTGATCTGCAGTCATAATACTATAAATGCAGAAGTCTGTCTTTTTGTTACGTTTTGACGACTAAATGCCTGTACCAATATTGACGGAATTTCGACAAGAAAATCTGTTAGGGAGTGCACAGGAAATTTTTTTTTTCGGTATGATTAACTGTTGTCACGAAATTTTGAGCAATTATCAAATGGTGACAGAGACAGATGTGTTTCTTAGTCTGTAATGATACGTCGCTTGCTCAAGGTGTGCTTCTTGCACATTATAATAGTGTATAATTTGTTAATAAATTTCGTTTATAGAAAAAAACATTTAGTATAGATGTAGATATTCTCTGTCCTATTACTTTGTGCCTGCTTAAATGTTTCTGGCACCAGTTTATTTTGCCTTCTTTTTTGACATGCCTTGTGGGCTTAAACTGGCCTAAGTTGTAGCTCTAGCAGAGCGTGAGCAGCTAAAGTTATTGGAACCCAAGAATTGGATGCTCATGCTGAAGAAAGAACCAATCTGAAATAAACCTGCCCTTAGTTAACACCCCTCCTCCCTTCCACATCCCCTCACGTTCGTTTGTTTTTCTGTTTTTAAATATATTGGAAATCGATTCTCTTCAAGAGAGAGCTTTCCGGTCATATTATGCCGATTCGGTGTTGTTTGGGACCAATCCTTCGTTACCAACAAAATTCTATATTCAATTCTGGGAAAGAAATTCTTAATCCATGCATATGAAGTCACAGGTATCAGCTAGTATATTATAATAACTATTTTGAAAGATGGAATATCCATTACATGATGAAATTATTTTTATGGTTAGGAATAAAGTGTGCCTGTCCATTGCACTTACTATCAATAAGCTTCCGTGTCAGTGACTAAATACGTTCTATACCAGGATTTCCTGAAATCATTATAGATGAATGCTAGGTTGCCTAATTCATAAAAACCATTGCTGACTTGCTTCCCATTCTTTGTATGTTTTCCTCTTGGAATTCGTATGGTTATGAACGATGTATTGCACAATAAATGACGATCATAAGTGTAGCAGATTATGTGGAAAAGCACAGGTGACTGAAGCTAAGCTATATGATTTGTTGAAAATGTGCAACCCTTGAAGTTTAGCTAGAGCTTTTCTTCACAACTTGCTAAGGCAAAGACTGCTGTGTCTCTCTCTCTCTCATTAGGGAGGCCATGGAAATAAATTTTGCTTGTTATCGAGTCACTGACTAGGATGCTAAATTCAATCTTGTGGCTGTAAGTGTACATGTTTTATGAGCACATGCTTCATAAAACTGCTGTAAACAGAGGCAGTTCTTGCTCAGTACAAAAAATTTTCCCGTACTTTCTTGGAATACTGTACAGACCACAAATCCTCAAGGTTAATCATTCTTTAGCAAGTGGAGGCAGTCACCTTAATATGATGCCAATCCTAGAATCATCCCTCTATTTCTGGAGGTGATTTCAGCATTCATCATCATGATGATGATTTAAGCATTGGGGAAGAAGGCTAAAACCCAAGGCATTTCTTCTGTTTAGCTAGCCAACACTTGCATGTTACTTTCCTGTGTACAGATTACAACTTAATTATTTAAATTCCAACTCTAGGCTGCTTTCATCAGAGGTCATTCATGTAGTGTTTAGTTGTCTAATGTGCTTGTTCAAATTCACCAAACCATATGGTTCAATTTTCAGCATATGCTATGCCACAGTTTTTGGGCTAGCTTCAATCTTAACAGCTGTAAAAGTAAGGTGAACAGCCTCTTTTATAGTGCCATTGTGTTCTGGTTCAAACATCAAATGTGTTGTCCACATACAGACACAAACAGGAGGAAATGCAGTCTCTCCAAAAGACATTCCCTAGAATTTCTCTATGCACTGGTAACATTCAGGATTCCTATGACCATCCATTCATTTATAGTATTTCCCATATATGTGGAAATACTAGCTCGTACCCGCGACTTCGTACGCGTGGATTAAGAATTTTTTTCCAGGATTGAATATAGAAAGTTGTTGGTGACGAAAGATTGGTCCCAAACAATATCGAGTCGGCATAATATAACAGGAAAGCTATCACTATATCACTCTACCGAAAAACCTGTCTCTTGAAGAGAATCAATTTCCAACATTTTTCTGTCACCATTCGATAAGGTCTCAAAATTTCGTGACTACAACTGTTCATCATACTGGAAAAAATGTCCTGTGCACTTCATACAGATTTTCTTATCAAATTCCATCAATATCGATATAGCCATTTAGTCGTCAAAACGTAACAAAAAGACAGAGACTTACTTCTGTATTTATAATATTATTACTGCGGTTCACACACACACACACACACACACACACACACTGACTGCGAACAATACCTGACGGATCACTATAACAGTAAAAAAGTGCCCACCTATAGCATTGCAAGACTACCTACAATTTGCCTCGCATTGCACCCCTAACTGTGTGTTATCTACAGTTTAACATTCAATCCGAAATAACCTACGGCACAGGCGTGACTCTTACGATAAAAAACAATTTTTAAAAATCTTGGCCTCCACAGAGATTTGAACCGGAGACCACGACCCAAACATTTGTAAGCAAGCACTTTAACCACTTAGCTGTCTGACCGCTACACCGAAAAACACTCCAGAGACGACCATATCGAATGCGTCTGTCTATCGCCGTTCAATAATATTTCGAAATTATGAGACAACATGTGTTATTTATAGAGATAATTTTTCAACCAAATGTAGACAGTATTTTTCGCCTTGTTTCAGTGTGCAAAGTTTCATCGAGATCGGATGAAAACTGTGGATTTGTATGAAGAACAAACATACATACATTCATCTTTATATATATAGATGGATAGATAGATTACTGCACATCACACACACACACACACACACACACACAGACTGACTGACTGACTGCGAACAACCCCTGAGGTATCAATATAATTTACACCTATAGCATTGCAAGACTACCTACCTACGATTTGTCTCACATTGCACCCCTAACTTTGTGATATCTACAGTTTAAATTTCAATCCGAATAACCTACAGTCAAGGCCTGACTCTTGCAATGAAAAACAATTTTTTAAAATCTTAGCCTCCACAGAGATTTGAACCGGAGACCACGACGTTAGTAAGCAAGCGCTTTAACCAGTGAGCTGCCAGTCCACTATACCGTACACAGACGTCCATATCCAACGTGTCTGTCTATCACCGTATTTCGAAGTTAAGAGACAACATGTGTTATTTATACAGATAATTTTTCAACCAAATGTAGACAGTATTTTTCTCCTTGTTTCAAAGGAATAAGTGTGCAAAGTTTCATCGAGATCGGATGAAAACTGGATTTGTATGAACAAAGCAAACATACATTCATCATTATATATAAAGACAAGGACATAGGCACGATGTCAACCATATCTATGATGATAGGGACAATTAAGGTTGCATGGAAGTTTCATCTTTGTGTCCTCCAAATCTCAATTAATATGGTGATCTGACTTGACTGCAATACAAACTGACCAAAGGATTTAAAATAAATGTCAGTAGATTTGTATGAGGCAAGATCATAAATTTTTCAAATTTACTTCATGTATATATAAGAAATAAATGGCGGCTTTTTAAAGCTTAACATGCAAGTCACTTGCATTCTTAGTTTTGTTCTTTTCTGTTTATTATCAAGAACTAGACACACAGGCAGACATAACATATACACACTATGCCAAATATTAAGTATTGTGTGGTAATATAGTCAAATGTATCAATAAATCCAAAATGCTGCTTCTTCATACCTAACTGTGAAATAATGGGCAAATATCTTTAACTTGGATGAAACTATCTCAATGACAATCCAAAAAGCAGATGCCTAGCAGCAGGAATCACTGAAGAAAATATCATGATTGTTGAGGTGGAAATGCTTGGCTAGTCCAAAACAATGGTGTTTCAAATTCATCATAACATTTGCACCTGAATGAGATCAGTGCATATCGAGTTTCTGGAGGTCTGTTGATGGAAGAAAGCCGGAGGTCTGTAGAATGGTGCCATAATCACCTTCACAGAAGGTAAAAGTATTGCAGTTAACAAGGAAGGTTTTGGAGTCATTTTCCTGGGATAGCAAAGGCAATTTTTTGATCAATTTCAGGAAATAAATGCAGAGTATTATGCCAGTAAAACTCCAAGGAGGTGTTAAAGAGTAAATTTTCTAGAGGCATGCTGCTCATGAATAACAGTGTACCCATGACACACTGCCCATCATATGAAGTCTATCGTAAAGGAATGTGGCTTCACTAAACGTACCCACCACACAGTCGATTTTCAAACTTGAAGTCAGTCAGCTGCCAAAAGAACAGAGGTCCAGGCAGCGGTCATGAAATGCTTTGTGAGTAAATTTCTTTTAAAAAATTCTGAAATGTGTTGCAATGAAGTTGTATTGAAAAGTAATGTGCATAATTTATTTGAACCTTCCATTTAAAATTTCAGAACTTGATACACAGCAACTCTGATACTGCTAATAATCAGGTGCAAAAGTATTTTCCTCTTCTAGTTTGTGGCAGGATTGTATCATGATGGTTTCCATAAATAAAATTGCTTGCTTCCTCTCAATCTTGCCCGTGAGATTTTGGAACAAAGTCTTGTAAGAAGGGTCACCAGGATGTTTCTAATATTGTCCTCATACTATACTTCCATTAGAAACACTGCAGCATTTCTTTTGTCCACCAGTAAAATGACCACATGTACAGCATTTCCTTTTCCTGTATAAGCTCCATCCAGAAGTCCACACGCCTCTTTACAGCTTCTTCAGCACGATACAAATGTTGCCTCCGAGTACAGGTGTCTTAAGTGGCTACATGTTTTGATAATGAAGAAAATTTGAAACTTAAATGAGAGAACAGAAATACTTGCATCAACAAGCCTTTATTGGTAACATAACTGTGCAACCAGAATTGCCACTTTGCTTAGAACATAGGGTTTGTGTTAAGTAAAGAGGTTCAGCAGTAACTAGGCTCTAAGCTTATTTTTGAAATGAATGGATTTTGCTTATAGTTAATCAGGCTTAATGCTTTGTCAATGTAGACAGGCAGGAGAGAAGAGAGCCAAAGAACATGATGAAAATTGGCTACAATCTTTTTAAGGAATTGTCTGCATTCATCTGGAGCGATTTCAGGAAACGCTAGAAATCTGGATTTCGGATTGAACCCACAACCTCCCGAATGATGGGCCAGAGTCACACTGCTCACATACTGGTCTCAGTGAGTTGTTATTTTTACCACCCTTTTGCAGAGTAATTTTTGTTCTGTGATGTTGTGTTGCCAAGAGTAGGAAGGTCAAAATTTTAGATAAAATTTTTGCCTGTGACCATTTACCCAAATGTATTATACTAGGGTAGTAGGACATATGTATGAAGCATTGCTCTTGTTGGTAAGTAGGTGGCAAGCCTACAAACTTTTTGCAAATGCAGTGTGGTCTGTTGGAAGTGAAGGATTTAAAATTATGAATCACAAGCTGGCTGATTTTGGAGGTGTACTGAATAAAATTTGGGAAGGGGTGAGGAGAACTCCATTTCAGGGTATGGCTTAAGGAAATCTTAGTCCTATATTTGATGGAACAGTGACGTATTCATGGCTCGGAAAGAATTGTGAGACTGATCATAATGCAGAGTAGCAACCACCAGACATCTGTTGTCAGGAAATAGCTTGAGAAAGTGGTTTATATACAAAATCAAGTGGGTAATTGTGGTATATTGATGTTTGTGATATTTGGTAAGACATTGACAGTCAAAACACATTAAACTGATATGGATACCCAGCAAGTATGGGAGCAAATATTTAGTATGGAATGGGTGGCAATTGTCAGAGTGTAATCACTTGTTGATTAATTGGTCTGAAGTGACAAATCAACATCTAGGACAATGCCATGTTAACAATTTCAGAATATGCTAGGAGTTAAATTTATGGTAGACAAATTTCTTTCAGTTGTCTAGATCATGAGGATTATTATCTGTGAATCTGAACAACAGGAATAGTCTGAGAGAAACTTGATCTAAGAATGAGTGATCAAGATAGCCAAGGATGAGGCTTCCACATAACATAGCTGTACAAGTAGCTATAGCAGTGTCAAAGAGCTGGTAATAAATCCAAGAAAACATCTAGATGTGGCTGGGAAGGGTTTCGGAAGTGTGCAGGTCAAGAAAATATCCCATATTGCTTGGACATGGCAGTGTATGATGTTAATGGAAAAGGGATACGACAAAACTGATCAGAATAAAATTATCAGGAACTGAAACAGGGGTTGTGGCATGACACTTCAGGGGATGTTTGGTGTATTAAATGTTTGAAGCAAGATGACTGAGTACGTGTTTGTTGATCTATGATGGTTAAGATGTCTTCAGTAGGAGAGTCACTGGTGACAAATTTGGTACATCCTGATTTACCAGACTTGTGAAATTTTGGGAGGTGTTCAATCAATTTCCTTTCAACCCCAGAAAAATGGAGAGCCATTTTCTCTGATAAAACATTCCGATGAAAGTGTGGGTAATGAGACATCATGTGCTGATGTCAGGTAGTTAATGCAAGGTTTTGGTTCCATATTATTGTGCTGCATGACCCCACTGTCACATAAAATATAGTTATTATGCCAGTGAAGGATAAAGCAGAACCAAGTGTCATAGACAATATAATTCTGATATAAATTTTCATGTTGGAGCAAAAGAATTTTTATATGAGGTCATTAGAGGCAGGGGAGTGACTAGGAAGGAATACAGTTATGGCCTTTTGAAGGACTCATTCTGACATTCAGCTGGAGTGATTTGAGGAAGCCATGGGAAACCCAAATCTGGATGGCCGGAAGGGAATTCGAACCCATGTGCGAATGTGAGGCCAGAGCGTTACCACTTACCCACCATGCTGTGCAAGAGGAAACACCTTTAAAAAGGATAGGGTTGGGATTTTAAGAAATGGTTAGAAGCCTGGTTCATCATGGTTTAGATTGTAGCCTGGGTAGGAGTGGATTAGAATGTTTAGAGACAGACAATACAGAGTTTACATGAATTAATTGGAGGCTGTTTGGATTTTTAACATGTGACTGGTAAATTATGGAGAGTTTCCTAAGTTGACCATTTCATATTCATGCAGAGTAAATTTATAGAAATCTATATTGTGTTTCAGATAAGAGAATATGAGGGGTATGGAGGATATGAAGGATTCAAAATGCTTATTTGCGATGGTGATACACTGCTGTGGAACAAGCTGCATAAGTGCCATCAAGGTCCTAAGGTAGACATACAATAGTAGTAACTCAGGCTTATGCCACTAATGGCAGTAAATGAAATACAATGGTGTGTCATAAATGATTATAGATCCAGAAGAAAGAGTGGTAAACAGTAAAAAAATAGAATATGGCTAAAAGAAAAATATAAAAAGTAGTACCACAATAAAAGTAATTTGTCATGTTAATATGAATGGTGGCAGAAAAGTTCATGAATAATGAAAAAAAGCATAATACAATAAAACATTTTAATGTGCTGCTAATTATGAGAACATTTTGGTAAAATTATCATGGAAAAAAATGTGATTGAGGATATGTTAAATCCTTGGAAAAAAGAAAGAGTGGTAAATGTAAAAAAAATGGAATATGGCTAAAAGAAAAATATAAAAAGTAGGACGACAATAAAAGTAATTTATCACATTACGAATTGTGGCAGAAAAAGTTCATGAATATTGAAAAAAAAGCATGCTACAATAAAAAATTGTAATGTGCTGCTAATTATGACAACATTTTGGTAAAATTATCATGGACAAAATGTGATTGAGGAACCATGTTAAAACCATGGAAGAACTGATAAAACTGTTGAAAATAATAATGAATAACGTAGTTCCCGGGGTTCTACCTTTACGACAGACCACTCTGCAAGACTTGCAATGTACACCTATTTACCAAGCCTACTACTGGAGGGATTATTCATATAGGACACACCACCTGTGACCCTTCCATCATTTACCAACTTACTTGCAATAAATGGCCTACTTGAACCACAGGTTTGGCTGCCAGTCGATTATATTTTAGGACGAATGCCTTACCATTCTCTTGTGGCACACAAAACAGCAATAACTTTAATTCTTGTTTCATGCTTTGTTTATTACTATCTTCTCAGAAACAGTTCCAATATTTTCAAAAATTGTTTCATTTGACAGAAAATTCCATGAATCTGATAATAACTATTTTTTGGTTACCTTTCCCGTCTTGCAAGATACAAAAACTAACCAACGAAACAGTTATAACTAAGGACCTGGGCCAAAAAAAATCACCAACATGTTAATAACTATTTTGTTTTAACATTTTATTTGAAAATTTTTCGGAGACCCACATTCTATTTTTTAATTTATATGCCATACATAAACTATTTGAAAGACAATTTCACAAAATGTGTCAAGAAATCTATTTTTAAAAGGAATCGATAGGAAGTTATTTTTAAAGTCTTTTTACTGAATTCAGTTTAAAAAAAGGTCTGTGAACGGAACCCTCAGTGCCAGAGTAACGTGCATTTGACAATGATAGATTGTGTGTCTGCACCATCCTGAAGTCAACTATGGTAGATGAACATCACTCATACTCTTTCCTTATTTATCTTAATAAACAAAAGATGCTGGATTACACATTAAAATCAGGGATGAAACCGCTTAGAACAGATGAAAGAGCTGGCATACAAAAAAGATGCAGCCACACATAAAGCACAATTTTCATGTGTAGATCCTTCATCAGAACAACATGACATGCTCCAGTCGGGAGTCGAGAGCTAATTGCTATGATTGAGAATATTAACAGAGGTGATGGTAGAATCAATAAAGAGCAAAGAGAGATTGAAAAATGTTGAAGATAACTGTAGAAACACCATTAAAATCTGTTTGGCAGTTTTCAAGTTATGCCAGACTAGGTGTAAAAGAATTTGATGTACACAAGGGAAAAGATTTCCCACTTGCATACTCACACTACATTACACAGCACAAGTTCATGAAAGACTTGTTTAGGGAGGGAAACTACAGATAATGATTTTCACCGAGGATCCGATCAGAAATGTATCTTCTATGACAGAAGCAGTTCGAGTGAAATTTTGTTTTGGAACTGTTCGTTCAGACCCTTCAGATATCGGTTGGCATAGGATAGCATGGGGCCATACGGGTATCCATGGCAGTGCTAAGTATTTGGCGATTTACTGGAGAGTTGAGGGAAAAGAATGAACCGAGCCAAGGATGTGCTAGCAAGACTGTGTGGAGGTTGAATTTCTAGGAATTGTTCCTGTGCACTAAGGCCTTGACAATGAAGAATGTTTGTATACAATGAAGTAACATACAGACATCATCCAAAATAATCCCAAGTATATCACTAAAAGATATGTGCACAGCCATGTGTATGTTATATTTTAATGATGCATTAATTTTTTCAATTTTATATATTTCACCCCCTCCGACAATCAATTATTTATCACCTTAGTTTGCACTTTATCCCACAATCACTAATTTCATCGATATTAGTTTTGTATCACAACTTGTATTGCCCTACTTTGAATTCAGTGGTCTGCATAAGATTCAGATATTCATGTTGCAGAATTTACTGTGGGTTACCACATTTTTCTTACATAACTAATGGCTTACATGTTCACTTCTCTTCAACCATGGTTAAGTGGTGGGTTTACTTTTCCTATCTTTTTTTATTTTCAGAAAACCTGTATTAAGCTTCGTGTGAAATTTCATACAAATGCAGTTAGTTAATATTTTTTTCTTGTATTAACACAATACATGCATACAGTAAACACATAGTAATCCGAAACTTGCATTTGTATTAAAGTTCTTAGGCAATTGGCAAAATCATGGTGTAGAAACTGTTTCTGTGGGAAATTCATAGTAGTGTTTTGCCGAGCATGGTGGTGTAACGGCTAGCGTTCTGGCCTCGCATTCGGGAGGACGGCGGTTCTAATCCACGTCCGGGCATCCAGATTTGGGTTTTCCATGGTTTCCCAAATCACTCCAGGCAAATGCCGGGATGCTTCCTTCAAAAGGCCATGGCTGAATTCCTTCCCATTCCTTGCTCCCCATCCTTTCCCATCTCTAAAGACCTCGCTGTTAGAGAGACGTTAAGCAGATAAAAAGAAAGGTAGTGTTTTGTAGTAAATTTTTATCTCTGAGCGGGAAGAGGAAAAATAAAATAATAATAATAAAATGATGGATTTATCTTTGAGATGGTACATAAGATTCAACGATACAGTACAAAAAAAACAACACATTTATGCGGGTAAGAGATAAGACTATTATCCTAAAAGAATATGAGAGGGGTTCTGAAATAATGTAGCATTAACCTTTTCTGAAAGGTATAGTGATCATCTGTAGCACAAATATGAGCTACATGAATCTGTTATTGTAGAATTTGTTGACCAAATTTTTCCTGTAAAATTTATTGAATGACTAAAAACTGCCATGCATGTCACTTTATCTAATATTCACACAGGATTCACAAAGTTCACTTGCTTTTAAAACGTCAAAGTAAAATCTCAAATATTTACACAAAATACAAAGCAGATCTATTGAGGCACTCTGCAGATTAACCATTCATGTCAATCTGTACTGTGAAAGATCAAGGCTGTAGGCCTTGGCCACCTTCTCCTTTGAACCACTATCCTCTTCTGCCTTTCGCTTTTTTGTTTCATTCATTGTTTCACTGCTGTCGCCAGAGTCAGTCTTGGTTGAAACCTGCAACATTCAAAAATTTTGTGCCTCAAGGATAGGCCTGAATGCCTAGCAATAAAATATTAATGTGAAGAATTTGTTGATTATCTTTGATTCATTTATTTTTATAAAGTAAATTATTTTACAATATTATAGCCATGAAAAGAGAAACTGCTTGAAACAAAGTATTTAAGACTTATGTGTAATCGTAAGTTTTCCCGGCGGATCTGATGTTTGAAGATCTCTCGGGCATGCAGCCGGGTCATTTGGTCGTAAATATACGAATTTTCGATGGCGTACCGTGCTATCATCTTCAGGTAGCGTCCAGT
Organism: Vandiemenella viatica; assembly: GCA_031002005.1. Lineage (NCBI taxonomy): Eukaryota > Metazoa > Arthropoda > Insecta > Orthoptera > Morabidae > Vandiemenella > Vandiemenella viatica. Next base: position 56,112,254 of record JARYHS010008074.1, read on the forward strand.
GGTCGGCGTGAGGAACGCAGTCCAGGACGCGACTGCTGGACTGCTCCGCGCGCATCGATATTTATACCCTCCGACCCCGCCCTCCCACTCCCGCCGGGTCGCTCCGATGGTGGAGGTGCGTTACAGTGCGTTGAGCAGTGTCCATCAGTCTCTACGCCACCTCCGTCGCGCACAGTGCCTCGGCTCTGGTGTTTGCGGAGCCACTTCAGTGCTGGGTTCCAAGCCTGGCTTAGTTGGAACCCGTTGTCTTTGTTCATGAGGTTACTCCGTAGCCGGATCTCGATGGCTTCCTTGTACACACAGTCCCAGAAGTGAGATGTGTTTCTCAGAACTTCGGTGTCCTAATATTTAATATTATGCCGTGTCTCAAGACAGTGTTCAGCAACTGCGGATTTTGACGGCTGCTGTAGTTCGGTTTGGCGTTTATGTTCCCTACACCGTTCTTCGATCGTGCGAATAGTCTACCCCGACGTATGCTTTTCCACACTCGCACGGTATGTGGTATATGCCAGGTTTAAGACTTACTACAAGAAAGATGCAAATTACAGTTGTATTAAATCATTGGCTGCTGCTAAACTTGTAGTTAAAAGTGCACAGTTTCTGAACAAACCTCATGAAGTGGGAGAAAAAAAAGTACAGTCATTGTTTACAACTGTGTGGTAAAACAGTTGGAAATATGGAAAGATGTGCCAGTCATAAAAGTTTTTACACAATGCTCATTGAATTATCATGATACATTACGGAGGCAGAAACATTTTACCATAAAGATATTCCATATTTATTTTCATCACTTGAGAGACCAGTATTCACACACAGCTCCAACACTTGGAGTGAATTATTATTGCTTAGTTTCCCTGTATCACACCAGGGTATGTTAGTTATTTATTTATTAATATAATAAATTCATTATATTTAATTTTATCATTTTCATATTTTTAAAATTTTTACATTCATTTGAAATACTACTGTTAATTTTCTATCAGGCACTAATATAATTAAATAGTTACCCCAATTGACACAAGAACATATTAAACCCAATTGCCCAAGTAAAAAGCATTGTATGCTAGAAGTTAACCCAAGTAACTAGAGCCTTGTGAAAAAAACTCTTATTAGGAACTACGGGCACTTTACTGAAAAGACAAAGAAGCTTTTATGGAAATGTGAACAACATTTTAGTAAAGTTCTATTGATTAATTGTTGCTTAAATAATTAATGAGTAACATTACTGGATAGAAGAAATATACTGGGTGAAGATGAACTTGAAGTTTAGGAAAAACCAGAACATGAGATAGAATTTTGGCTTTAAGCGTAATACTGGAAGGGTGGATGATGAAAAACAAGGATAGTTTTATGGTATTTGTGGACCTAGGAAAAACTTTTGATAATGTCAGGTGGGATAAGACGTTCAAAATTTTAAAGAAGCTAGGTGTAAAATACAGTGAAAGAATAATTTGAATGAAATATAGATGAGGAAAAAATTAATAAAATGCCAGTATATTAAATATAAAATTAGGTTCAGATTTACCATAACAAGTGAATTCTGTTATGTTTGAAATAAAAATTACAGCTGATGGCTGTGGGAAGAACTAAGCAGAATAGTACTAACATAAAAAAAGCCTCCCTGAAAGAAGTCTTTTAGTATTCTTTATATGATGGTGAAGAAAGAAGGAGATTTGAAATGTGGTGCTATTGAAGGATGTTGAAAATTTAGTGTATAGATTTAGCACAAAATGAACATTTTTGGAAATGGTGGGAAAGGAAACAAGTTTGTGGAAGAATCTCATAGAAAGGAGAGACACGACAGTGGGACACATTTTAAGATATGCAGGATTGGTTAATTTGTTACTGGAGGAAACTGTTGAAGGAAAGAAGAGTTAGACAATGACTAGAATACATGAAGGAGATAAAGTCATTAATAGCAATGGTGATGCTGAGAAAAAGATTAGTTCAAGATAGCTAGAGTAGGATGATTGCATCAAACCAATAAAGAGACTGAAAACAGAAAAAGGAAGGAGGGAGGGAGAGAAAAGTAATAGTGGAGGTATTATATACATAAATTATAAGGTATACGGAAAATAAACCCATTTCTCACCAAAGTGAAAGCAGGAGGGCTGCGACAGTGGCACAAATCAAGAGTTGAACATAACTGTACAATATTTTGGTTTAAGCCCTTATTCATGCAGGGAGGAACAGGCCATTTGACAAGGGAGCTGTGCAAACACAAATGATTACTGACTTTGGCTTTGAAGAACAGGGTAGAGGTGAAGGGATTAAATAATGCAAAGTGAACCATCAATAATGTTAGGGGGGGAGGGGTGAGAATATATCACAGGCAGTGGCAGAACACACTGGTAGGTATGCATGTCTATATAAAAAATTAATAATTAAATAAGGGAAAAATAATAGAGTAAACTAGCTGATACCCGCTACTACGTACGCTTGGATTAAGAATTTTGTTGCCAGAATTGAACATAGAAAGCTGTTGGTAATATAGGATTGGTCCCAAACAACACCGACTCAGCATAGTATGACAGGAAAGCCGTCACTATATCATTCTAAAGACGAACCTGTCTCATGAAGAGAATCAATTTCCAACATATTTAAAAACAGAAAAACAAACGAAGGTGGGGGGAGGGCAGGGGGGGTTATCTAAGGGCAGGTTTACTTCAGCTTGGTCTTTTCTTCTTTCTTCAGCATGAGCATCCGAATCTTGGGTTCTAATAACTTTAGCTGCTTGTGCTCTGCTAGAGCTAAGGCCAGTTTACGCCCGCGAGGCATGTCAAAAAAGAAGGAAAAATAAACTGGTGCCAGAAACATTTAAGTAGACACAAACTAATAGTACAGAGAGAATCGACATCTATACTAAATAATACGTTTTGTCTCTAAATGAAATTGAATAAGAAATCATACACTAACATAATGCTCAAGAAGCACCGCTTGAGCAATTGACGTATTATTACACATCTGTCTCTTTGTCACCATTCGATAAGTTCTCAAAGTTTTGTGACTACTACTGTTATTCATACCAAAAATTTGTCTTGTATCCTTCCTACAGATAGAAAGTATTTTCTTGTCCAATTCCAGCAATATCAGGTATAACCATTTTAGTCATCAAAACGTAACATAAAGACAGAGACATACTTCCACATTTATAGTAATATTAGTGCAGATCAGACACACACTTACTACGAACAACCCCTGAGGGATCAATATATCTTACACCTACAGCATTGCGAGACTACCTACCTACGATTTGTCTCGCATTACACCCCTAAATTTGTGATATCTACAGTTTAACATTCAATCCAAACAACTGATGGTCCAGGTGTGACTCTCACGATCAAAAGCAATTTTTAAAATCTTTGCCTCCACAGAGATTTGAACCTGTGATCACCATCCAAACAGCAGTAAGCAATAGCTTTAACCACCAAGCTACCAGACCACTATATGGAAAGGTAGCTACAGAGACCTACACATCCTACGTGACTGTCTATCGCCATTCAGTAATTTTTAAAAATTATAAGACAACATGTATTATTTATACAGAAAAATTGTAAACCAAATGTAGACAGTATTTTCTTCCTTGTTTCAAAGGATTAAGTGTACAAAGTTTCATCGAGATCAGATGAAAACTGTGGATTTGTATGAAGAACAAACAAACAAACAAACATACATTCATCTTTACATGGAAAAGAAAGAGAAAAAAAATACCCAACACTCACCAAAGTTGAAGGGAGGAGGGAAGCATCAACACAAAACAAGGCACAAACAAAAATACATATTTCGGGTGAAAACCCCTTTTCCAAGTTAGAACGCAATAGACCGTCGGAGGTGGTGGGGGAAGCAATGATAATATAACCACGAGTATAAGAAAGATTAAAATGGTTAAAAAAATAATAGTTAAAAAAATATAAATAAAAGTATAATTGAAAAATATATGAAACTATTGTACTGGCCAGTGGTGGGTGTATAGGGTGAGGATGGAAGGTATTAACAGAAATTAAGGCCTGGGGGATGTATAGTCTGCAGGATGTGTTGATATGCCAATTCCCTACCTGAGGAGTTCAGATTGGGAGGTAGTGTCTGGAAGTACTCTAATGGCTCTGACTGTGAAGCAGTTATTAAGGTCGCGGGTGTTGTGAGTAATGGCATGGTGAGCAACAGGGAGAACCAGGTTTTGGGAAGTAAACTGTCTGTCTGTGAACCATTCATTCTGATGGATAATGAGTTTGAGGATAAGGCCAATGTAGGAACTTGGACAGTGGAGGTAGGTGAGCTGGTAAATGAGATGGGTGGTCATACAAGTGGCATGCCCTATTATGGGGGTAGGTTCACCAGTAGTAGGGTTGCTATAGGTAGTGGTAGGTGGATGCATGCTGCAAGTTTTGCAATCGGGTCTCTTACAAGGGGAGGATCCAAACGATGGTTTAGGAGCATCAGAGGGTTGATATTTATGTACAAGAAAGTTTTTTAGATTAGGCGGTATGCTGAAGGTGAGTCGGGGTGTGGTGGGAAGGATACCAGGGAAGAGTGCGGCGCATACCAAGAAAGGATCTAAGAAAGTCATAGCCTAAACAAAGAATTTGGTTTAGTGATTCCAAGCCAGGAAAAAACTGGGTGATAAAAACAGGGTTCTGGTTGGCTTTAGGTTGTTCGTGTCGATGTGGGGGACAGTTCCTGAGTCTTGATAGCTGTTTTTCAACTAGTTCTGGAGGATAATTGCGGTTTAGTTCCTGGGTCGGGTGGTTGGTATACAGCAGTGATTTCAAAGATACGGCCCGCGAGCCGCATCCGGCCCCCGATCGCAATGTGACAGAGAAAGAAGATATTATATACTATACAATTAAATAAATAAAATGTTATAATAATTCAGTACTTTTTTTTATTATATCTGGCCCGCCTACACAATCTAAATTTAATATACGGCCCTCTGCTAAATTGAGTTTGACACCTTTGGTGTAGAGGGTAAAGGACCCATGATCAGAGCAGATTCTCAAATGGCTAGGCTGTATGGAATGGAATATTTTATATGATATGAATGGCAGCTATCAAAATGGAGATATTGTTGTAGGTTAGTGGGTTTTATGTGGACAGAGGTGTGTAAGTGACCATTCACCTGAAATATTGTATTTTTTTTGTTTGTGTGTTGTTTTGTGTTGCTGCTGCCCTCCTCCCTTCAACTTTGGTGAGTGTTGGGTGTTTTTTCCCCTTTCTTTTCCATGTAAATATTGCCTCGCGGCATTTCTTTCCTTTCATTGTTACCTGTACATTCATCTTTATATATACATATATATAAATATAACAATGAGCAAAAAATAAACATTAAAAATAATTATTAAAAACATTAACAAATAAAATAAGTGGCATTTACAGGTAGGGTCTTGTCAGATATTAAAACATAGTTGGATGTCTGGTATCCAGTATATTTTGATGAGCTAGTTTTCCATCTATGAAGTTCTTAGCACAATCGGTAGATTCCAGAAAAACTCTGCAGCTCTCACTGTAAAACAGTTTTTAAGATCAAGAGAACTGTGGGGATTGGCTTAGGGCTGATACTGAAAGATCTAGGTTGCAGATGCAAACTGTTTGCCTGTAGGCATTCATTCCAATTGATAGTTTTTTGGTTACTGGGGCTTATGTATGAACTAGTGCAGTGGAGGCAGGTTAGTTGGTATAGGAAGTGCATTGTGGAGCAAGTAGCATGTCAAATGATGGAAAAGGTTGCCCCTGCAGTCAGACCGGAATAGGTTGTAGTAGTTGAATGCATGTTTTAATTTTTGAAGAGAGGTCTGTTGCATGGAAAATATTTATGTGGTGGTTTCGGAGATTCCAAACGGGAATATTTGTAGATGAAGATGTTCTTGAAACTAGGGGGGTCTGCTGAAACATGTGCAAAGAACAGTGGGTAGAATTTATAGTAACAGGGTGCATTTTTCAGGGAAGCAGCGTGGGACGTCACACCTATGTCACAGGATTTTATTAGTAGAAACAAGGCGACAGTAGAAGAGATTTGCTTTTGTACAAGATCCACAAGGTACTAGTGGGAAATGAGGGATTCTGATAAAATTCTGCGAATACTGGGAGAACAGATGCATCTGCCATGGATCGCGTGGCCTTAAGGAAGGGAATGTTTTATGTGAAATGGATGGTAATTGTAGAAGTGTGGATAATGTTGCAAATAAGAGGGCTTGATATGGACAGGGGTGTGAAGGGCACCCTGCCATAGAGCAATGTCCACATCAAACATGATGTGTTAGTGGTGGCGAGTTCAGGTGAAGTTGATGAAATGGTTATTGATAATGGAATGTAAAAAATTTAGGAGATGGTTTTCACTGTGGTTCAAATCATAAATATATCATCTATCTATTAATCTACAACATACTTGACAATTGGAAGAGATGATGTTTCTGAAGAGACTGAAGTGAACTAAAGATATAAGGAAAGATGTACTGTGAAGTCTATGTTGGCTCCAGGAAGTGTATAAAGTGAAATAAGATAAGTGGAGACATGAAAGGAGTCTAGAGGTAGAGGAATGTGGACAAATATTGAAGAGAGTGTGGGTGTCTTTAATATTATTTTAAAATTCAATTTTAATTGCATGCTCCAGTGGCAATTTCCCTACACACCCGTCTTACCCCTTTCCTGATCCCACCTAAATTTGTCCATTACAAATTTCATCTTTAAATTCTTTCAACATTATTCATTATTCATCATTCATCATTTGTCTTGCTAATGTATTCCAATTCCTGACCCCCTTATCTATAAAAGGGAATCTTCCTTCACCTTTGTGCCTGAAATCGGTCTTTGGCAAAGTAAGGATGTTCAGTACTCATCAGTTTAGAATTATGATGTTACAGAATTTGTCCTTCTGATGCTGAAATGAGGATTTCACAATTTGAAATGACAACTGTGAACGGTCACCTAAAGACTAACATAAATGGTTAGCTTGTATGTAGACAACTAATGGCTCAGAATATACCCACCTCTTTCTTCTTTTGTGTCAAGTCTCGGTAACGCTTGAGACCTTCAGTCGTCAGCTGCTGAGGTGTCAGCTCAGGGAACTCTTTCTGCAGGTTTGCCTTCTCATCAGAGAACCATTGTACAAAAGACCCCAGCTTCTGCAAAAGTTTTCACCAGGCATATCACATATGATCAAGATAGTCTGATTATAGATTTAGAATAAAAATCGCATTAACATTGACTTTAGTGAATAAGACTAAAGATGTAATTAAATTACTTTATGGCATAAGCAAATTATTGTGAAAGGGTTTTTTGATAAATATAAACCAAATAATAATGCTTTCATAAAGTTACAAATGAAAAACACAAAACCCAACCAAATCCTAAAACTGAACCAGATGCATCAGAAGAATGAAGGGTTTTATCAGGGGGCGTCCATTAATGATGTAAGGTGAAATGTGGGGGAAGGGAGAGAGGGGTCTGGCGAAATCTCGCGTCAGGTCTTGAAATTTTTGTAGCATGGTAGAGCTAATCTGATGATGTTTAAAAGAAACAATTTATAAATGTAGGACCTAAAACCATATGGAGTGTATGTTGACCTTAGACAATGTTAAAACTTTCAAAAATAATGATGACAGAAAAAAATACAAACACTTGCTGTTCATGGTATCTGAATATGAAAAAAACAGGAATTTTTCACAGATCATTCTGAAGAATTAAACCAGTTTCCAATCAAAGAATAAAGTCTGAATAATGCATGACATCGGATCGATACTGGTAATGTTCTGTATATCAGATGATTGTAATATGCAATAGTAGACCTGGGTTTTTTTTTTTTTTTTTTTTTTTTTTGAAAAAAAGGAGGGAGGCAATTAGGATTGAGAACCACAGTACATACAATTCTTCTGAGCTGGAGAACTTTATATCTAATTACATGAGGAATGTCTGCAAGGAAAGAAAGTGGTTTGGAAATAACCAGCATGAGCTAAGAGAGGTTATTCTTGTAATTTTTATGCAAGACATTTCTGATTATTATTTATTTCCTTGTGGCCTTACGGTTCATTGACAATGAGTTCATTAGAGGCGGGAAAGGATGGCGTAGTAGGAAAGGGAAGTAATTCGGCCATGGTCTTTTGAAGAAACCACCCCATCATTTGCCTAGAGTGATTTTTGGAAACCATGAAAAACCAAAATCTAGATGTCCAGTGGAGTTTCAAGCCCATGTCCTTCTGAGGCCAGAGTTTTACCGCTCACCAGCCAGTTTTCTAATGAAATTAAGAATGGGGAACAAATGAATAGTGTAGCAACCGACCTCTCAAAAGCATTTGAAAGAGTGAGCCAAAGGATGTTGGTGAATGTAGTCAATGGAGTAAATCGGAATGTGGAGTGGGATACGATTGTATAATAAATTTAAAATGCAAGCAGGTTATGAACTACAGAGGGAGTTAAACAAGATGAATAGGTAACTTATGATTAACATAAATATTAATACACGTCAGTTTATTAGATGCACAGATTTGAAAGTAAAGATTTTATCTGAGTATATGGTAAAGGGTACAGGGCATAAAATGAAAATATGTTGGAATACAAATTGTTGATAAACTCAGTTATGGAAAACAAATCGGGGAAATGATAAGAGTTGTATCTATTTGGTAAATGTTTAGAGGATAAACTAGGAAGTAAAGGGAATGGGATACAAATCCTTGGTTAGGTCTATGATCAAATATAGTTGAATGTAATGAGACCCACTTCAAGGAAATCAAGTACAAGAATTAACAAAGGAAAAGAGGGGAAGGGGGGAAGCAAGAAATGACAGCTAGATTTGTTTGCGTATTTACTGCAGAACACAATCAGCAATGGATATGATTAAGGAGATGGGTTGGGAAGATATTGCAGGGTTTATAAGTAGCATACAGAGGTAATGAGGCCTTGAGCAAAGCATGTGGAGTAATATATGAAAGGGAAGAGACTAACATAACCATAAAATAACACTTTTTGAGGATTGGTACTGAACAATTTTCTACCAGAGAAAGAATTTAAAGTTAGAATTTGCATAGTGCATCAGCAGGCATGTAGGGAAATGGCCACGAGAATTTAACAGAAATTTATACTATTTACCAAAATTGTAGAAAAAATATTTCTGTATATAAAACTCATTTAAAAAAATTGCAATGATAAAGATATCAAAACTGTAGAATTTGGAATTTTTGTCTGTCTGCATGCACAGCATGCAAAAAAATTATGTACAGATTTTAATGAAGGTGCACATAATGATAGATTATGTCATAGATTATATATGATATGTTTTATCCAGATTAGTGATGTTCTTCTCAATGATAAAAAGTCCAAAACAGTAAATTTTTAAATTTAAATTAGTCGTAATTTCAATGGCTGGTAGAAACAAAGTAAGTTTTAAAAAAAGGGACTGCTCTTCTGCTTTTTCCTGCCCAGCCAACATTTTATTTGTCAGTGTTCTCAGTTTTGTGCTCCATGACACGCTGGAAACAACTACCAGGCGAAGTTGCTATGTAAGGCAAATAAACAACACATGCTCTTTGTAATCTTCTGGCACTTCATTTGTAAGATGGCAAAATATCATGTCATATCACCATGTTTACTCTGTTAGTTACCTGAAAATATATTAATTGAGGTTAAAAACTGTTGTTAAAGCAATAATTGGTTAATTATTTTGGCTTGTAATGGCGAGTTTGAAACAGATACTGAGATGTGAATGGAAAATAAAGATGTAAACTGTGATAGGTCAGAGCAGATGTGATTACATAAAACAGTTTACATATTTATTGAATTTTACACCTTACCATCTATTATTTGTAATTTTGGTGTTGTGCAATTAATTATTGCAACCATAACATAAATGGAAATTGACTAATTGATATGCAGTAAACCTGAAGTGCATCTGATATGACTACCACATGAATAATTTAACACTTTTCAGCTACCTCCAGAATTAGCCAATATCCCTACATGTATCTATACGACTACAATGACAGAATTCCCCATATTTGGCAATCATGAGCATCCACTTAACCTAAAAGACTAGAGATGTAAATTTTCGAACCAGGAATTTAACTTGCACATCTTGACCTCGCTGCTGCACCTGGCTTCATCCTTGAGGAGGAGAAAAGAATGGACAGAGAGAGAGAGAGAGAGACATTGCAGACTTACTGGTTGTTGCTCCTCTTTATGCTTCAGAGAGACCTCCTTATATCTCTTCATGGCTTCCCTGATGAGCTCAGAAGAGCTCATATCGGGGAACTCAGCCTGCATATTTGGTTTCTCTTCAGAGAACCATTGCGTAAATGACAGTGGGGCTTTCTTAGCTGCCGGCTCTGCCTGCTTGCCTGTCAGTGTTGTCTGCTTGACCTGTGGAAGATGCAAATAAATACAAACATATCTGATCAATAGTATACTATACAAATTGTGGAATGAAACACTATTTACACTGTTATTAATACATTCCGAAGGGTGTTACAAGAAATGGTTCTGGTTATACTACTAAATTTAGAACAAGAAAACTTAAGTAAATTTCTATGAATCCATGCTCATTATTGTAAATGGAAAACTATTAAGTTCGTTGCTGTACTAATACTACTGGCTTCTAATGTCTCTATCAAACTCTTCTTTTCTTACCTTTGATGTTTGTTGTGCAGGCTCAACAACAGTCTGCTTATTCTTTGAATTAACTTGTTGAATAAAAGCAGAATTCATCTTTGTAAGTCCTTTTCCAATTTCTTGCTGCTCAGAACTTTTCTTGAAAGGGTTGTGTTTCTTCAGTGATAAAGAGAGACTGGGACGAATTTCTACAGCATTCTTCTTCTGTTTAGCTGCCAACAGCAGGCTGCCCTGGTCTTTAACCAGAAGTGAATTATATATATATTTTTTTTACTATGATTGCACAGTATTAAAGGAAAAAAGGTAACATGCACCCTACATTTGTCATATTTACCACAGGAAAAAAAGGGGGAGGGGGAGTGTATTAGCTGACTTACTGCAAAAAGTAAATGTTTTATTAAATAACAAAACAAAACCTGTAATATAGTCATTTTGCTTCTTTCTCCACATCACATTTTGTACTATTTTATTTTACATGTTTTTCACCTCGTGAATGCTATTCAAAGTCATAAAAATTAAAGCTCAAAATCTCAAATAAGCATACAGAAACTGATGATCATATAAGAGGCTCACATAAATTTAAAAACATCTGTGTTTTTCCCCATTATTAGTCAGAAGACCAGATCTTTTACATTATTTGACTATCAAGTGATGTAACTGTGTAAAATAGTATTTATCCACTAATGTTCAAAACTAAAATAAAATTCCAAGTATAGGACCACTCTAATTATCATTTAAATAACTTCTTGACATTTAGAATTCCAAAATAACCAATATTCCTTTCAAACAACATAGAGAAATTATTGTGTTTATCAGATAACATTTTCTGGCAATCTTGTTTAGTTAATAATGTTGTTGGCAATAAACTTTTGAAATAACAGAGGGGGGAGGGGGCAGATCTGGGAAGGCAAATGTTAGTTCTGAAAATATCATAAAGCCAGTGATATGAGTGTTACTGGTAAACTGTATAAGTATAATGAACAAAGTAATGGAGTTTACGAACCTAATAGAGATACATGAACCTCAAGTAGTTATAGGGGTCTTGGTTAAAAGAAGGAGTACTAGAGAATGAGGTTTTCCCGATGGTTACAGGGCATACTGCAGAGATAGAGGAGCAACTGGGAGAGTGGTATTCATACTGGTTAGTATAGACTACTACAGTTCACTGGTGTTCAGAGATCATGGCAATGAGTTACTTGGGGTAGACTTCTGGGGGAATAAAAAAGGAAAAGTCGGGGTATTGGTTACTTACTGCAATGGCAGAATGAATGATAAAGATGAGGCTCTTGGGGAGAAACTAGATTAATATTCAGAAGTGAGCATACAATAGTCATCATTGGTGGGGATTTGAACTTACCAGGTGTCAGCTGGGTAGGAAATAAGATTAATAACACAAAGGAACAGAGATTTACAAATACCTTAGTAAGGGAAGGAAGCTTTGCACAGGTGGTTGAGGAAAAAATAAGGGGACCAAACATGTTGGATATTTTCCTAATAAAGCCAGATGATAACCTAATCGAGTGTCAAGTAACTGAAGGAATAAGTGATCATAATGCAGTTCTGGTGGATATAAGAGGATTCAGTAAACCAGTGGCCAGAATGGAAGGGGGAAATAGATAAAATTATAAAAAGGCACAAATCTTGGAACTGAAAAGATATTCCAGGGTTACTTTTATTAAATGGAAGAATGGCACAAGTTCAGTGGAGACAAATTGGGAGGAATTCAAGGAAATAATAAAAAAAAGGGTGAAGAAATGTTTATTACAGAACCAGGGGGTTGAGGAGGTTAAAGAGATTGGTGAGACGAGAAAATAACACAGTTAAGAAACAGGAAGGTTGTAGGGAATTCGTGAAACAACTAACCAAGGAATTAATAATGTCAATGAAACTGGCTAAGGATGAGTTTATGAAGAATATTACTAATGCAGGGGGACCTATGGCTGATGCATCTAGAAATTTCTATAGCTATATCAGGAAACTGAGGGGAAGAGAGGGTATTGAGACAATTATATATAAGGATGGAGAAGAGATAACTGAGGATTTAAAAAAGACAGAGTTATTAAGAAACTGGTTCAGTGAGACCATTAGGGACAATAATTCAGGGGTAATATCAGAAAACAAATCTGCATAGTTGGAGGTAGGCAGATTAGAAAATTGTATGAAGATATCATGATGGAATTAAGAAAACTAAAAAAGTGTAAATGGGTCAGTGTTGATAATATTACTACAGATGTCTTAAAGATAGTAGGATAGGACATTATACCTTACCTTGAAACTTTATTTAAATTGAGTCTGGATACTTGTTTACCAGATGACTGGAAAAGTGAGTTAGTAGTACCAGTCCATAAAGGAGGCGTGACAAACAGGGTCGAAAACTATAGGCCAATCAGCTTGACATCAGTGATAGGTAAATTAATGGAGACATTAATATGCAACCATATTAGAAGTGTTTGTGAGGAATGTAAGTGGTTTTCAAGTCAGCAACATGGCTTTAGATAAGTATATTCATGCAAATCTCAATTAGTAAGCTACACAGACGGAAAAAAAAATCCCAACACCAAGAAAGACTTGTGTTAGATAAACGAAATTTGGTAGGCGTGTTTATACATCTGAAAGATGACATCGATTCAAATTTCGCGCTTCGCGCATAAGTGTGGCGCTAGTAGCGCTACTCAGAGCTTGCAAATCAGGTTTGCTTTAAATACGCGCTGTAAAGTTTGTGAACGTTATTTACCGCTGAGATTTGACATAGTGAGTTGATGTTAGCCAAGAATGCCTTTAAGAAGACGAAGAAGCCATTATCAACAGCTCACCGAGTTTGAACGAGGTCGTGTAATAGGGCTACGAGAAGGTGGATTTTCTTTTCGCGATATTGCAGAAAGACTTGGCCGGAATGTATCCACTGTGCATGATTGTTGGGTGCAGTGGTCAAGGGATGGTACTGCCTCAAGAAGACCGGGTTCCGGGAGGCCACGTGGCACTACTGAGAGGGAAGACCGCCGTATTCGGCGTACAGCTGTGGCGCATCGTACTGCGTCTGCGGCAGAAATTCGAGCTGCAGTTGGTACCACAGTGACACAACGAACTGTTAGAAATCGGTTACTTCAAGGACAGCTCCGAGCCAGGCGCCCTGTAGCGTGCATTCCACTGACTACAAGCCATCGCCGTTTGCGACTCCAGTGGTGTCAAGCCAGAGCTCATTGGAGGACGGAGTGGAGATCTGTTGTGTTTTCTGATGAAAGCAGGTTCTGCCTTGGTGCCAGTGATGGCCGAGTGTTGGTCAGAAGGAGGCCAGGGGAACGCCTGCAACCAAACTGTCTGCGGCCTAGACACACTGGACCTACACCTGGAGTCATGGTCTGGGGAGCAATTTCCTATGACAGCAGGAGCACTCTTGTGGTTATACCAAACACACTGACTGCAAATTTGTACGTCAGTCTGGTAATTCAACCTGTAGTGCTGCCATTCATGAACAGCATTCAAGGGGGAGTTTTTCAACAGGATAACGCTCGCCCTCATACCGCTGTTGTCTCGCAACGTGCTCTACAGAGTGTCGACATGTTACCTTGGCCTGCGAGATCACCAGATCTGTCTCCAATTGAACACGTATGGGATATCATTGGACGACAACTCCAGCATCATCCACAGCCAGCACTGACCGTCCCAGTATTGACAGCACAAGTACAACAAACATGGAACTCCATACCACAAAGTGACATTCGAAACCTGTATGACACAATGCATTCACGTTTGCAGGCTTGCATTCAAAATTCTGGAGGTTACACCGGCTATTAATTTAACAGTATTTCACATTTGAAATGCATTTTCTTGAGCTTAAATTAACCTGTGATCTTGAAAATTTAATCAATTAAACATGTTAACTTGACAAATGCATTGTCCAAATTTCATTACTCTACAATAATTTTTTCTTGGTGTTGGAATTTTTTTTCCGTCTGTGTATATGTAAGATATTTCTGATGAAATGGACAGGGGAGATCAAGTTGATAGTATAGCACTAGATTTTTCGAAGGCCTTTGACAGAAAGAGCCATAAAATGGTGCTAAATAAGGTGAAAACTATTGGAGTTGATAAAAAGGTGATTTGCTGGGTAGAAGAATTCCTAAAAGGTAGAAAGCAAAAAGTAAGGGTAGGAAATGCAGTATCAAAAGGAGTAGGAGTGAATATGGGAGTTGCACAGGGTAGTGAATTGGGACCATTGTTATTTGTTATTCTAATGAATGATTGTATTAATGGTTTACTGTCAGAAGTTAGATTGTTTGCAGATGACATAATGTTATATAAAAGGATTAAATCAATAGAAGACTCCCAGGGTGATCTAGATAGGATAACTAGCTGGGTGAGTCAACACGGGTTGAAGATAAATGCAAAGGTTAATAGGTACACAGCTAAAAAGCTAAAGGTTGATTATGATTATAAAGTTGGGAAGGAGCTACTTATTGAAGATTTGAAATGTAAATACCTTGGCGTAACATTTGATAGCTGACTGAACTGGGCAGGACAAATTTGACAGGTAACAGGGAATAGGGTTCACAATCCTTCACCTGTTGGAAAGAGTGATGAGGGATGCACTAGAGAAGTAAGGGAATTAGGGTACAAAATTTTGGTCAGACCACTGCTGGAATATGGTGGTGTAGTTTGGGACCCACATTTTGGGTATCAAATACAGGAGTTGGAGGGGGTACAGTGGAGGGCTGCCAGATTTGTCTTTGGAAATTACCGCAGAACACAATCGGTAACTAACATGATACAGGAGGTGGAGTGGGATTCATTGGACGATAGAAGGAGGATGAAGCGAGTCATGGGAGTGTACGAGGCCTAAACTGGTGATGAAGCATGGAAAGATATTGGTGGGAAAATTAAGAGAGGTGCTTGGAAGGATAAGGTTGACCATGACCACAAGCTGGCACTTAATTTCAAGCATAAGTGTGTGGGAAAATTTTCTTTTGTAGGAAAGAGTGTGAGGGATTGGAATAAATTGCCAAGAGAAGTGTTGAATAATTTACTGGAAACACTGAAGGAATTTAATGTAAAAATTAGTAGAGGGCAATAGTAGGTTGGAAGAGGAAAGGAGAAAGAGTGGTGTGTAGGGAGATTGCCACTGGAGCGGGCACTCCATCACAATTTTATCAATCATCAACATCATCATCATCAGTGTTATGCCATAAGATATACTGAGAAAGTAAGAGAAATTTATGCAGTCTTTTTTTGACTTCGAAAAAGCTTCTGAGAGTGTGCAATAGAAAAAGCTGATGGATAGCATGAAGAGGAGTAGATAGAATGGCGAGAATAAAGAAACTAACAATCAAGACTGAAAATGAGATGTTGGAGAAAGCAGCATTGGGAGTGGCACTAGGCAAGGTTATTGCCTTTCTCTGTTATTGTTCAGTATATACCTAGAAGAGATTATTGGGAAATGTTTAGATGGAAAAGAGGAGTGCATATTGGTGGAAAGAGAATAGAATATATGAGATCTGTTGATAATATGATCTAGTTAACAGAAAGTGAATGAACTCTGAACAAAATGCTGGGAGATCAAAATAAAGCTTGCGAAGAGTATGGAATCATAATCAATAAAGAAAAAACAAGGAGTATGGTGATTGGTAAAGGAAAGAAACGGATAAATATTAAGATAGGGCAAGCTAAGAACGAGCCTTCAAATATCTTGGACGTAAAATCAGCGAGGGCGTGAGATGCTACCAAGAGGGTAAAACTTCTATTGCTGTAGTAAGAGGTGATTATTAAATGGAAAAGTAGATAAAGCGCTGAGGAAAAGACTTGGCAAATGTTTTGTATGAAGTGTGTCACTTTTAAGGTGCAGAGAAATGGACACTAAGATGAGAGGATGGAAAATGGGTAGAAGTGTCTTGATATGTGGATGAAGTGTCTTGATATGTGGATGCGGTAATAATAGTGCTATAATTAGTAAAACTATTGGTTTTATACCTTTCCCAGAAGACTCGGCAAGGAATAGGAATGAAAGTAGCTTGGCCATTATGAAGGAACCAATCTGGCATTTGTTTAGAGGATTTAAGGGGGACAATAGAAAACTGAAATTTGGATGGTCAGAACAGGGATTAAACCGATTTCCTCCCATATGCTAATCCTGAAAATTACCAGTCATCTAGCATACTTGGTTTCTACAGGAAGAACTTAAGATAAAGAATAGTAAGTGCAGGACCTGAAAAATCCCATCAAGAGTAAAGACAGAGTTGTGGGGTTTCATTTAGACCTGAAAAGTATATTGATAAACTGCACATTAAATTTTGAAACAGCAATGTCGCTAATTTGTGCTCTAAGAGTTACTGAAATATTAATCGCAGAAAAGCAATTCTTGCAAAAATAGGCAAAGTCTTATGCTCGTGTAGCGACAAAAAGTTATGAGATCTTCTTCTGAGCCAAGCCTACACTTTACAGCAGGGGTGCCTTGAACATTCTTCTGGCCTGTGAGATTCATCACACTTTTACAAAATACATTTTATATTTCATTTCTAGTGTTATATATTTCTTCACAATGTGCATTTAGTATCATTATTATTATATTATATATGTTTACCGGTAAGAATAATAGTAAACACAGTAATAACTGGTGTTTAAATCCAAGAAAATGTCTCTAATGGGGATATATAATTTTATATGCAGCCCGCAGAGTTATGATGCACTTCCAAAGTGGCCCGCAAGATCATTTGGGTTGGCCATTCCTGATTTACAGTGTGTATTCACTTCACTTTGTTAAACAGAGTAGTCTCTCTTGGTGTTACTGATTTTATTTAGTATTTAACAAAATTTGGTGATTGGCCATTGTGCATGCCATGTTTTAGTAAACCTATATAAATATCTTAAATGCATTGCTTTATCAAACTTACAAATATATAAAAGCCAAGATTTCGCTCACACTTTTTTGAGTTTGACAAGTATATATTATGCCTTCAATTTCAGTAAAAATCACAACGTACATAATAGCCAAGTCACCATAATTTTTTTTTAAATTCTAAATAAATGATCTATAACACCGAGAGAAAACCATTCTGTTTCAGTGAAGTGAATACACACTGTAAAGCGTAAACTTGGCTCAGAAGATGATCTCATAACTTTTTGTCACTACATGAGCACGAGACTAGGCCTATTTTTACAAGAATTGTTTTTCTGGGATCTCATTTTTTTGCAAGTTGATTGCTTATTCTCTGAACTGTTGCTAAAATACAATGATTATATTCCAAAATCGGTGAATAAGAACATTTCAGAATTGAAGACATCAATATACATTACCTACAATGCTCCACTCTTTGAAGAGTGTGCGCCATAGCCGAGCAATGCACATTGCCACTGGTTTAACTACCGCCATAAATAAATTACCACTAACTTCCAAACTAAGAACAGGAACAAATTAAAATTTAGTATGTGCGTTAAACTCTGTTAAATCTCTGAGCACATAGCTTCATCCAGAGAAAAGCAATTAACCAACAAATATATGCCACAATTTTTCATGTTTGGGATTGTAATTAAATAAATACGGAGAAAAACCCCAATATTAGATTTTTCTTATGATTCAGGGATGAAACCATACATATGTACCAAATTACTTGTTTCTAGGATAACAGGAAGTTTGATGTCAGGGTGTTGTGATTGAAATAAAATTTTGAATTTCACTAACTTCCAAAGTAAGGAAAGGACAGAAGTAAAATTTAACACAGTAGTTAAACTCAGTAAGCTAACTCAACAGTTGAAATCTGAGGTACGTAGAATTATTAGGGTGAAAGCGATTTCACATTAGGAAAGATAAGGGGTACTAGATCTATGAAATTTACAAGTTACAGACATTTCTTCTAATATGTGAGTAAAATGTAATCTGTGGACCAAATTTTAGCTTTCTACGACTACGGGAAGTTTCTTATAGTTTTGATGATCATCAGTGAGAGAGCGAGTGACAAAATCACTGAAATTTGCATATTAATAACATGCGAACTAAGAACAGTAATGAAATAAAATTTAGTATGTTTGCTAAGACTGTTGATATCTATATATTTGAGACATGTAGCATCAGTATGACCTAAGAAATTAAGGTACAAAAATGGCTTGAATCACTTCGAAAAAAGGGTAGTCAGGGCTGCTGTTGACTCTACTTGGCACCCAGATGACACACAAACAGTATAAATAAATAATAAAGGATAGGAAAAAACTGATCAACAAAGTTGAAGGCTGCTATGATTATATCAACATACAAGACAAACACAAAAAACCATATTTTTGTTTAAAACCTTATTCATGTTGGAGTGATTGGGCAATTAGGTATGGGAGAAGTGCACATACTTTATCTCATGACTGGCTAGGCATTGGGGACAGGGTGTGGGTAGTGGAGGTGAACTATCAATATATGTCGGGAAAAGACTACACAGCCAGTGTCCAGGTTGATACGTACATATAATGTACAAACTATTAAGAAGACAATAAATAAATTTAAAATAATTTTGTTAAAATTACTATTAGATAAAGTAAAATAAAGTAAGTGACGGGTTAAAATGCAGTTTTATTGGTGACTGAGGCCCGGGGGGAGTTTGGTATCCAGGATATTGAGGCATATTTTGCACTGGCCTCAATCACTGATAACCCTATCATTTAACTCATCACTTGTTTTATTTTACTTTATCCAATAATACCTTTAACAAAATTCTTTACTCTCTGCTTTAATACAATGTTCTTTTCTAATAATAATAATAAAGCCGAACACTTACCACAGATGATGGCGACTGGAAATGACGAACACAAAAAAAGACTAACACAAGAGATGCAATATTTCAGCAGTTAGCCTTACTCTTGCCATAAGTGAGACGCCATTTCTAACAAGAATAAGGTTAGCCACCAAAATATTGCATTTTTTTTTTATTTTTTTTTGTCTTTTATTGTGTTCGTCACTCCCAGCTGTCGTAGTCTGTGGAAAGTGTTGATCTTATTTCCCTATCCTTCCTTCTGCCCCTATCGAATGGCCCAATCCCTCCTACATGAATACAATTTTAAACCAAAGTATTGTTTGATTGTGTATGTCTTGTGTGTTGTGTACTCAATGCAGCCTTCAATTTTAAAGAGTGGTGGGTTTTTACCTATCCTTTATTATTTATATTGCCTAAAAGCAGTTTCCTTCTCATTTAGCATCATCACAAACAATAGATGGAATTATTAAGCTAAAAACAATGTAATTTTCTTCTTGTAGTATTATGTGATAAATTTTAAAACACTGAAAATAAGTTGGTTATGCTAAAGTAAGAAGTCTGAAAATTGGTGTTAATGTGCTTGTCTAGGAAACTGACTGCTCCCCAGTAAATTCCCAGTAGCATCAGCAATTTTTAAGGGTCTTTGCTTTGTGAATATGAGTTACATTGAAATCTCTACACGATTCAGATTCAACATTACGTTTTTGTGTTGACTAAGGATCATATATTCAGCATATTTACTTAAAAGGAGGGCTTAATGTTTGCCCACTGATCATCATCTCTTTGAATTATGGAATAAAGGAAGCTGCCAGAAGAATGAGCATCATGGCTTGTAAGTAACCACAGCCAGAATATGAGCATAGGCTGTTATACAGCTCAAAGTCAATTATGTGCAGAAAAGAGCTATTAGGATGCTGTTTAGGTTAAAACTAAGAACTTCTTGCAGACAATTTAAAAGGCTATTTTACAGTGACTTCTCAGTACATACATTCCCTCATGTACTTTGTTATAGAGAATAGGGAAAATTCTCATCACTCACCCAAGTTGAAGGCTGAGATGAGTGAAAAACGTGATAGAGAATGAGCCATATGGTGTGCACATGCCAAAGTTTATCACATGACTGGCTGGGCAGCGGAATACGGTGGGAGAGGAGGTGGTGAGGGTGAACTGTAAAGAATTTAACTATCAGTAAGTCGGGAAAGACTAAGGTGATATATACAAATATATATATATCGGTGGTGATAAAATTAATATATGTAATCGTCGGCTTCCGCGGCCAGAGTCGGTTCATTCTTGGCTGTCCGGGTGACACCGTGTCATAATTCGTGTAGCTGAAGTTTCGACCATCATCCTGTGGTCTTCTTCCAGTTCTGCCCTGGAAGACGACCACAGAAGGATGGTCAAAACGAATCATGACGTGGTGTCACCCAGAGAGCCAAGAATCAAAATTAATATATGTAACAAAAGGGTACCGAGTATTAAAGCGAACGATAAAAAAATAAATTTGGAAGAAATTGGTTAAGATTATTACTAGTTAAATGACAATACCAATAATAATGAGTGATGGATCAAAAGGTAGAATTTTATCGGTGGTTGAGAGCAAGTGGGTGTTGGTATCCAGGATATTTTGGTATGCAAGTTCCCATCTCTGAAGTTCTTAAGCAGCGGTGGTTTTGGGGAAAACTCTGATTGCTCTCACAGCGAAACAGTCATTGAGCTTGTCAGAATTGTGGTAATTGGCATGTTCTGGTGCTGGAAGGTATAATATTGGAAGGTACAATATCCTGGATGCCAGACACCCACCTGACCTCAACCACCGATAAAATTCTAGCTTTCGACCTATCACTCATTATTATTATTAGTATTATCATGCATCATTTAAATGGTAATAACTTTAACAAATTTCTTCCAAATTTTTTTATTGTTCACTTTAACACTCAATAGCTTTCATTATATATATTAGTTTTATCACCACCTGCAATATATATGTTTATATATATCATCTTAGTCTTTCCCAACATATCGATAGTTCACCTCTTTAGAGTTTACCCCCGCCACCTCCTCCCCCCCCTGTCTTCCACTGCCCAGACAATCACGTGGTAAACTTCAGTGTGTCCACACCTCCTAAGCCATATGGTTCGTTCCCTATCACATGAATAAGAAGCAAAACTGGACATGTTTTTGCTTGTCGCATATGTTTCCCACTCATCTCAGCCTTCAACTTTAGTGAGTGATGAGTCATTTTTCCTATCCTTTGTTATTTATATTGCCTAAAGGCTGTTTCCTTTTTCCTTAGTATCAGTACTTTGTTATAGGACATTTTAACTTGTTTACATCTGACAGGTACATAATTTCAATACAAGAAACAAAAATGACTTTACAAGACAAAAACATCATTGTCATCATTATATTGGTTGTCTGGATGGAACTGGGAACTCTGATGAAAGCCACAAAATAATGGCTAAAATGTCAGGACCATCAAAATAACATTAACAATGACAAGAGAGGTCTATGCAATCACCATTGTCATTAGTACAAAGAGGAGTTATTCTGGGAAACATTTGTTTAATAAACTTCATAAAAATATGAAATATTTTGTAGATAATAAACATGTATTTAAAGAAAAACTGAGAGATTATATTATTGGCAGCTCCTACTCCAGCCATGATTTTATATGAAAGAACTGTATCTAATATTCCTTTTACACTATTTGGTTGCAAAAATTACTGTTTATTTTACTTATAATAACAATGATCAGGAAAATGCTTTAAGTAAATAAAACTAAGGAAGGATAGGGAATTATGACCTAACACTTGCCATAGATGAAGGTGGCTGGGACGATGAAAACAAAAAAACACCAGACGGTGGTCTCTGTGAACACATCTGACTCCGCCTGGTGTGTCATTTATGCATGTATAAGGCTGTAGGCTGAAATATTACGCTTCTCTGATGTGTGTGTGTTTTTTTGTGTTCGTTGTACCGGCCACCTTCATCTGTGGTAAGTGTTGGGTTATATTTCCCTATCCTTCCTTTGTTTATTTTACTTGTAACATATAATACTTTTTACTATGATTATTATTCATCTTGAACGAATAAATATTTACATCTACATCTACATATATACTCTGCAATTCACAAAATTGTGGGTGGCAGAGGGTGCTCAGCACCAAAGCTAATCTCTTTGCTGTGCATTCCAATCCCTAATGGTGCAAGGGAAAAAAGAATTCATATAAGAATCAGTCCGGCACCTTATTTCTCCAATTTTATCTTTCCTGTCCTTCCGACTCAAATAGGTTGGTGGAAGAAGTATTTCACTACACTCAAAAGTGAAAGTGGGAGTATGCATGTTTACCAATAAGTTTAAACGAAACGTGTGTCGTCTATCTACCAGAGACTCCCAACCTAGTCTACTAATCAGTTCTGTGACGCTTTCATAAGGACTGTAGCAAGCGGTCACGAATCGAGCGGCTCTTCTCTGTACTTTCTCTATACTTTTGATCAATCCCTTACGAAACGGGTCCCAAATGGCACAACAATAATCCAAATGTGGACGCACAAGAGATTTGTACGCATTACAATTTTTCAAGATTCGACCTATGAATCGCAGCTTAGAATTTGCTCTACCTACTAACGAATTAATGTGTATGTCCCATTTCATGTTCCTTTGTACTGTTACTCCCAAATAATTCATAGAATCGACCATATCAATAACTGTATTGTTTAACTCTTATTTCTGAACAATTGGATTCTTTTTGTTAGTTATCCTCATTGTCTTGCACTTTTTACAATTTAGAGTAAGTTGCCACTCAGTGCACCAAGCCAAAATAACATCCAGATCGCGGTTTACGTTCTAAATTCCGTAAGTCCTTCCTCAGCAGGGATTGATGGAACAAGAGTACCAAAATAAAAAAGGCCCAGAAACATTACATTGATAAATTCAATTAAAATTATATGAGTTTTGTAGAAGATTTGCAGTAAGGTAATCAAAACAGTCCAACAAAAATTGGAGATCTAACAATATGTCATACTAAACATTTTCTAACCTATTATATTTTCCTCGCCTGCTTATCTATGGAGACAGTAATAGAGGAGAATAATATCATACTAACTGTCACTTGGTTAGTTAATAGTCTGATTTAAAATAATAATAATAATAATAACAGTACACTTCTCAGCGATCATGATAATTGTGATAAATTCTTTCGATATCACTATCAACCAAACTTAAATCGGTTTACAAAAATGTTGCCTATAACAGATTCAACATGACAAAATTAAATTCAAGAATCTAAAAAGAAAAAAAATCCTATAATCTCACTGAGCAACAACACTGTTTTCAAAAAACATATTCAGTTTAAACTGTCAACATTAATCAAAAGTGCTACAGTTTTACTCACCAACAATTCCTGCAGGAGAAGGAGTACTTGCAAAAGGGTCATAATCCTCCATAACTGCCTCACCGTTTGCATCCGACCATCCATTTTGAATGATTTCTGGGCTTGATGTTCTTTCAGAAGCCTCCAGGAAAAACCTAAGACAATAATGATAAAGCCCTTTGAGTTGAAATAAATTTGGATGGAATCTACACATTTTTCGGAATATTCAACATAATATGACTGAAGAAGATAAAAATCTGTTACACTCTGCAGATGCTCATCTTAATACTAATCCTACCCAGGACAAATCTGCACTACACTTTGCATAAATTTTTAATAACAAGTATGACCAAATCCTTATGAACTGAGATTTAATTCAAGGAACATAATTTATAGCATCAGAATGTCTATTTACTTCGCCTTTCATTTGATCACAAGTCTGGAAACATTTTCATATGAAAAAAGATGGAAATCAATACAGCAACAAACCTTGGATAATTGTCCTCATTTTCCATATATATTTGCAAGCAGAAAAAAATGTGAGTACCTTGAAAAATTTTAGCAAATGCTAACACAGTTGTAAGTAGGTTTTCAAATTTAATCACAAATGTCTTCTTAGTATTTTTATTTTCTGCATA
This sequence comes from Vandiemenella viatica, assembly GCA_031002005.1. Classification (NCBI taxonomy): domain Eukaryota; kingdom Metazoa; phylum Arthropoda; class Insecta; order Orthoptera; family Morabidae; genus Vandiemenella; species Vandiemenella viatica. Next base: position 56,136,587 of record JARYHS010008074.1, read on the forward strand.
AAATATGGGTAGTTATCATTTTTAAACTATAAAATAATAACTGATCATAAAATACTGCCAAATCTAAGAAAAATATGAAATTAATGAAAGTTTTTAGATGCACTTCCATACACAGCTAAGCAGCCAACAAGAGTTCATTTACAGAAAGTTACATGTTACTGTGTGATTGGGGCAGAACATCTTGTTAAACTTGGGTATTTTCTATTTTTGGGGCCATAAGGCTCATGTGGTAATTTGACTCAAGGATTAAGAGTGGGAAGGAAACTGGCCATTATTGATATTATCAAATCACCCCACATTCAGCTGATTTCAAGAAGTTATAAAGAAAAATTTGGGCAGGAATTGGGTTTAAGCAAATATGGGAACAACAGAAAAGCTAAAGTTTAGATATATGAATTTGGTTCAAAAGTAAGAAGCTGAAGTGTCTTTCATATAAGTCAAGATTACATGGCCGATCCAACAAATTATACAGATAGAATGAAAACTGAGCTTAAAGTACTGATGTATTCAAATATAACCAATGCTAATGAAGTGAAACAGACAGGCCCATTTGCCACAAACCATGTAAGCTAATGCATATTCTGAGAAACATCTTTTAAAAATGTGCATTAAAACCACATCATTTTCCCCCAACTATCTGATATTATAATTAGAATGGAAAGTAAAGGAGTGGCAGGATTTGAACACAAAAATAAATTATTTTTAAAGGATACCATCTTGTTGATTACAGTGAAACATCTTGTGAAGCATTCATGTTTCACTTAATCAAGATCAGCATTACGAAGACACAGCTCTTTTTAATATTAAAAATTAACTTTTGTGTGTAAGTGCGTACACATACAACAAGTGAAACTTCTATCTTTCATACCCTTTTTAATATGTATTTTTTGTGTAAATTTATAAGTTTCTTTTGCACTTGAGTGGAAGAATGGTACTACCTTTATAGCATTTGTACAGTAAGTAGGAAGTTTGTTCAAGTTATTCTCGTAAACAAATGAAAATTATAAAAAATTTAAAGCACACTTCGTTAGATTCTAGAGTACTGCATCAAGCCTTTGTATGTTGAATATCAAGCTTTTGTTTCGGAGAACAACTAGGGGAAATTTATCGATAACCATTCTTATAATCAATATGATGCGAGAGACAGCAAAATAAAATGTTTATTTGGAACAAATGAAATCTGTGTGTGTGTGTACTTATATAAATGATACCTTTTTATTATACTAGTTGATAACCGTGACTTCGTACATGTGGATTAAGAATTTCATTGCCAGAATTAAATACAGTAGAACTACAATTATCCGAATCAATTGGGACCGGACCCCGTTCGGATAATAAGAAATTCGGATATTTGGATTTTTTTCTGAAAATGGTCTATTTTAATTAATTATTGGATGCATGTCGAAAATGGGAGAAAAACAGCTTTTAATTAAATAAATGAAAAGGCAACACTTTTATATGTTAAGCGTACTTACAAGTGCTGTACATTAGTACAGTATGTACTTACTGTACTGTAAATAAGCCATTGCTTGCTGAACATCTCGGTCAAAGTGAGCTGTTTACATGTAATCATCTATTTTTGGGCAGCCTAGTCGCGCAAACGCTTGACAGTGAGAAGTTGCATGTGGTCACACTTGGACTGATGCTCCATTCACATCAACGCTGATGGTCCCGTGTCTGCTTCAACTTCGATATTAAGGACAACTTCTTCCTTGACACTTTCTTCTCTCACACTTTCAATAAGTTCATTATCATTTAGAATTTCATACCCATGGTCTGACGAATCTCTGAACAGCCAGGAAGTTTCAAAAGAATGTTTCTGAATTCTTCAAGTGACACGTCATCCACATCTTCTCCTGTCTCTTCCCTTTCTTTTTCTTGAGTTTCTTTTTACTTTTTCTTTTCCTTTTCTTCTTCAGTTGGTATTGCTAACACACCTTCTTCGTCTTCGCCCTCCACCAAACGTTTCCCTAAAATTGCCTTCTGTAATGGCGTTTCATGGCTTCAATAACAGACTGGTTGCAACAAGCTTGTGATGTTTTGTGGAAAAAAGGGTTGTTTTAAACAGGTCATTCCCTCTTTCCAAAACTTCTTCGGTGGCATGAGTTGGTGCATATCAACAATCAAAAGCACTTTACTTCCTTCTTTTACAAGAGATTTTTGGGGCTTTTACACTTCAGGGATGAAAATTTTGCCGTACCACTCTGTAAACAATGCTGCAGTCATCCATGCTTTGGGTTGATTTTTTATAAAAGAGGGGAAGTTTTTACGTAGTACGTTTCCATCATAATTAAAAAAGCAATTCAGATAATCGGAGTTTGGATAATTGGAGTTCTACTTGTAAGATATCTATTAAATTTTGTAACTGCTTGACAAAATTTTGTGCTCAGAACCACGAGTTAGATTGGATAGAATATTATTGCATTTCATTTTCAATTATGTTTATTCAAGTTAGAAAGCAGATTTACAGTTTTTAAGATAGTATTTTTAATTTTTTCAATTTCAACATTCTTCGGCATTCGCCTGGAGTGGGAAAGTTCATACATAAAGTATTTATTTTTGGCTAAAGGATTAAAGTTAGGATATTTTTCATAATAACTTAAGTTAACATTTATTTATAAAGTTTCAAGGAGATTGAATTATTTTTATTGTCAAGGTCAGATTAGCTAATATAAGGACTTCAGATGTGCGATGTGATATCTGACGAGCTTCCCATCAGCCACCCCTGTGAAAGAGGAAAAGATTTGTTCCCACCCCTCGCGTGAGAACAGTCGCTAGGAATATTTGAGAAGCAGGAAGTGCTATGTGATATAGGCGCATGCGTGCAGTTGTTCGCCCTCAGTCGTACAGAAGCAGTTGGCGCGATAACATGTAGCTCAGTAGGCCGGAAAGTTTTATACCTAGCACATCAGTGAAAGTTTTATTTTGGAATGATGCCGCTTGTTTTATTCAAGTTAACCATAATGTCGTGTTAAAATAGTATTTCTCCAAGTGAGGCCTCGGGATTGTCTAAATTAACTAAGCTTTTGAACAATGGGAGCGTGTGACGAACTTTTATTAGCTTTCCTCAACTAGTGATTTAATCCTTTGAACTATTGGGGTGTGGTCTGGCTTGACCAGTTAATCGAACTTGTAAAACATTACTTTGGAAAAGTCGTCTGATTGCCTGTACAGTGTTTGGTTTTGTGAAATTGAAGAATATAATTGTTTAAATGGCATTGAACTATTTATTGAACTTTACCTTTTCATAGTTTTTGGGTTAAAATCTATCAGGCGATCGTATTATCCTAACTAAGCCAAAACTGTAGCATCCAAGGCTACACACGGTCACAGTTAAGATTCAAGCTTTATGCAGAACCCCTTTGTAAGCTTTGGTTCTTACATACTGTATAGAAAGCTGTTGGTAACGTAGGATTTGTCCCAAACAATACCGAGTCGGTATAATATGACACAAAAGCCATCACTATATCATTCTACCGTCGAACCTGTCTCATGAAGAGAATCAATTTCCAACATATTTAAGACCATAAAAGCAAACGAAGGTGCGGGGATGTGGAGAGGGTTAACTAAGGGCAGCTTTATTTCATCTCAGTCTTCTTTCTTAAGCATGAGCATCTGATTCTTGGGTTCTAATAAGTTTAGTTGCTTGTGCTCTGCTAGAGCTATACCTTAGACCAGTTTACACCCACAAGGCACGTCAAAAAAGAAGGCAAAATAAACTGGTGCCAGAAACATTTAAACACACACAAAGTAATAATACAGTGCAGATCAAACCGACATTTATACTAAATAATACATTTTGTCTCTAAACAAAATTTATTAACAAATCATATGCTAACATAATGCACGAGAAGCAGAGCTTGAGCTACCAACGTAACATTACAGACTAACATACACATCCGTTTCTCTGTCACCATTCGATAAGTCCTCAAAATTTCGTGACTACAACTGTTATTCATACCGAAAAAATGTCCTATGCCCTTCCTACAGATACACAGTATTTCCTTGTCAAGTTCCATCCATATCAGTCTAGACATTTAGTTGTCAAAACTTCACAAAAAGACAGACACTTACTTCCGCATTTATAATATTATTAGTGCTTATCACACACACATTGACTGCGAGAGTACCAACCCCCGAGGGATCAATATAATGTAAAAAAGTGTAAACCTACAGCATTGCTAGACTACCTATGATTTGCCTCGCATTGCACCCCTAGATTTGTGGTATCTACAGTTTAACATGCAACCCGAACATCCGACGGTCCATGCGCGACTCATACGATCAAAAACAATTTTTAAAAATCTTTGCTTCCATGGGGATTTAAACCAGAGACCTCGCTCCAAACATCAGTAGGCAAGCGCTTTAACCACTGAGCTACCAGACCGCTGTAGGGAAAGGTAGTACAGAGACCTACACATCATATGCGTCTATCGCCATTCAGTAATTTTTCAAAATTATATGACAATATGTATTAGTTATACAGAAAGAAGAATGCTATGCCCATCCTAATGCCAAATAGCATCTCCTCATCAAATTTCATCACGATTGGATTAGCCGTTTAGCGCAAGAAACTTAACAGACAGAGAGACAGACACAGTTACTTTCGCATTTATATTATTAGTATAGATACACAACACACGTATAAAAATGATAATACACGAAAAATTTAATAATCTCGGTTACATCGTAAACATAAACACATATGGCATGGAATAGACTGTAGCATAAACACAACGCCATCTACTGGATGGTTACCTAACCTAGATAACCAAGTGTTGTGTTGATAATTTAACACATCATCTGTTAGAAACTTATTGAACTATAACAATAATTTCGTGAGGTTGTAATGACCTGGTGACAGGTTTTCTATTGGCATTCTGTCCCTGCCGTAGCCGTCTTAACCTAGCCCGCCAATCCTGGCAGGTACAGGGAACCTATAGTTAAACGTGGAATACTGAACCAAGGTACAGTCTTGGCATACTTCACGTTACAAAACAAGCTGTGCCAGAGGTGAAGGCCGGGTTAAGTGCCTATGAAAATCCCCGCCGAAACATGGATTTGAACTGGGGACCTTTCGATCTCCATTCAGATGCCTTAACCATTGAGCCACCAGACTGCTCAAACTTATAGAACTGACAAATAATTACAAACCATTGTCCTATGACAAACATTTAATTCGCAATAATAAATATTGAGGTCAATAATCGAGATAAAAACTTTTATATCTTTTAAGTTGAGCCAAATTACACACAGTATGCCAAATTTAATAAAATCGGTTAAGTAGTTTCGGAGTTTATCTCAGGCAAACATTGTGACGCGAGATTTATATATATATATAGTATGTTGATGATAATAATTATTTTAATAGTAATTTATATTATTGCTATTATTCTACTTCCATCGTATTTGGTGAAATTTTTTTCCTAATTGATGGTTTACGATAGCTGAAATAGGAAATATATGTTTCACAATTAATGTGATCCATTATTTAACAAAAATAACTGCTTGCATCAAAGTATCGTTAAGAGGGTATGCACAGAAAATTAAGTGCGTATTTGCATAATTTTGAATCACTTGCACACTTCACATATAATGCTAACAAATTTGTCTACTAGCATACCCAAAGAAGTTTCACTTCAATAAATCATCTTTAGTTATGTTTCAGAAGATAATTTACAGGGGAAGCCATGTCGCAGCCCTCCAGCCTTCAACTTTGGTAAATGATGAGTTATTTTCGATATCATTTTTTTTATTATTTACATTGCCTAAAATAGTTTCCATTTCCTTAAAATCACAAATAATTACAAAGGATATAAATAGATATTTAAACGCAAAGCAGAAGTTACCTGGAGGCAGGTGCAGCTGACATGACAGCAGTGATTTCGGGTGAAGGATGCTCACGTTGGCGTTTTGCTGCCTCCTCGGTCAGGCGCTCTGCTAGGTGCCGCTTGCCTACCTTGGTGGCATACTTCACAGCCAGCTGAAGCACATGCTGAGAGCCCATCAGTGCACCAAGTTCTACAGCTCTGCGTTCTAAGCCGCTCTTACATGCCAACTGCAGAAGTAAAAACATAAAAATTTTAAGTACAGATGTTCAAGGAAAAAAATATCGGACAACACAAATGTTTAGAAAACAAATGATCAGATGAGGATGACAATGTGTGTAACAGATCAGAAGTGGAGAAAATCTGCTTCCTAATGGCTGGAAATGTTAGAAGAATAACTGAAAAGCCAAAATCAAGCAGATTGGGAGAAGACTAATGAAACAACTGAAGATAAGATAGCAGGTGTGGTTACTGCAGTAATGTAATATTTACAAAAAATTTAATTTACTTTTCTTAATTTAATTTGAATATTCACTTTATTAATTTGTTCTTCATTAAATTCTTATTTCTATGAATAACAACAGTACGAAAAAAGATGAATGTAATGTAGGTTAGAATTTATTTTGAAGAGAAACACATTAATATATTTGTGTAAGAGCGGGGTTTTCTCAGTGTTGTATATATATTTAAAATTCTCTTGGGTAACTTACCAAGTGAGTCTACTGATGAAACAAGACATTCATCAACAGACTCACTTGGCTGGTTACCCAAGAGAATTTTTTTCAAGTTAGTCTGAACTATAAGTTAGTTTGTTCAAAGAGAACGGAGCTTGCAATCATTAGTTACATTACCACGTTTTTGGGAAATATACATAAACTCTATTATAAGGAAATAGGAAGTTTAACATGAAGGATTTGAAGACACAAGTGGAGGAAGGTTGATTATAGGCAAACAGGATTTTACCGCCAAACTTTCCTATTTTCTAGCATAGTGAGTGAGAAAGAAATGATTAAATTATTCAAGCACGTGAGAAAGTGCCTAAAGAATTCCAGGGACAAAGAAAAATAATTTTAGTTAAGATATATTAGGATTTGATGGTGGCAGCAAATACTAAAAATAAACAAACAAATTCTCAATTTAAGTGGAACCATCGGCCAGACAATTGAAATGTTGTTGAGATTGGAAAATAAGGAGATAAAAAGAAGGTTCCAAGTTCACCAAGACATAAATTCCGTATTTACAGCAATTTTTAAATAGATGAAGGAAAGCTATAAAATTGCTGTTCTGTAGGTGAAACACAAGGAGTGACCCCCATTCGAGGTACAGGAAATACAATTTAACTAGAGTACTACTGCTTGTGTTAGAAAGGTGTAACTGAAATTTGATTCCCATGCTTAGCAAATTCATTAATATGTTTCCTACAACATTTCTGTTAGTATTTTTGGGGTTTACACCATCATGGGTGGAAAGGGTCCACCCCGAGACCCTACGCCAGCCTGCCTCCTGGGTTTCACATGGGGAGTGGACTTAAATTAAAACTGATAACTAGTGAAAGGAGAAAATATTCATCCCCTCTCACTTGCTGTGGTTATATATTATTCCTTTTTTGTCAATAAAAAAGTATTTGATTTATTAACAATAAATAAACTTTAAAAATCGATATAGAAATTTTTATAAAAAGTAGTAATGTTCATAAAATATTGACACCCTTAAATTACAAATAATCCCTCCTCCCCCTCAGTTATCTAAGATATGAGTCCATATCATGCACAAATTGCCCTTGAATTCTATTCTCTTTTTTGTGTCCAGTGTACTGTCTTTTTCTTACAATAGAAGTAAAAAGCAAATATTTGTAGAAACATTTTCTTGTTTTTTTTTTTAACTGATTAAATAATTGTAATTAAGAATTACAAATTATATGATCACCACTAGGCATGAATTTAATGGTTTTAATTATGTATGTATAAATCTCATATATAAATATTTTATTTTTGTAACAGGAATGATAACATACATTTTAAATTTTATTTAATTTAGATTCTTTATATGTACCCAATGTTATGAAGTAGCTACAAAAATTTTGAATTTTACTGACAAAAAGAAATTTTGTTCCCGTGTGAATATTTATACATTCATAACATTGCATATGAAGAGAACCATTATGTGGTTTCACATTAAATATTAAGTACACAATGAATTGTAATTTCCATCCGTCCGAATTCACACTTGTTGGAGATTACTTTTTGCACTCCCTAATGCTACTGGTATCATATTATACCTATGCATGCCATTTAAGGAGGGCTACAGGGAAGAGTGACAGTATTACATCATTCATATATGGTACTGTTCATCACTGAAAAAAGAATTAAATTATAAAAAAGGGATGAGGGAGGGTGCAAAAAGAAAATACTAACTGAAAAGTTTCATAAACTGAAAGCAAAGCAAATGAATCTCAATTTTCCTGTGGAATTTTCTGTACTTTATAGAAGAGCATTCCAGTTTCAAAGTACAAACTGGTAAATGATTTAATACTAGATTAATAAGCAGTATAATTATATCAGTAAAAAGCTGTTACCCACTGCAAATAGCTTGATGAGAGTTTCCTTGATGGTAACCTCAACGTCATCCTTATCAGTGTTATAGCTCTCGTCTGTTCTGCTCACTACATCCAGGCTATCCAACACCAACCGTGAACGCCATAGTTTCTCCTCTAGTTCTGCTTTCTCCGTTGTTTGCTCGCATAGTGGGATCTGTACAGAAATGAATCCAAACATAAAAAATTAAATCTGTTATCACATAATAATCTCTCTAATGCTAATCAAAATTAATTGATCCATAAAGGCAGTTTTATGCAATACAGAATGTTTAATTCAGAAACGAGACCTAAAAGTGGAAGAAATTGTCTTTAAAATCTTAGTTGTTTTGGTGGAAAACAGGTCATCTCAGATACTTATAGCCTTTCTAATAAGACAACGTTTTTTAAAGGTTTAGTTAATCAAGTTATCATATTTCTCAATAAATAATTTTGTAGTTTTGTCATGTTTTTCCATTTGTTTTGCGAGCAGAATGGCAACTGTTTTATTTTTTATCTTTCAGAAATTGTGTTTTCTTTAGGAAGGTTTTCTAGTTTTCTTATCACAAAACAAACAAATCCCATTAACATTTTGTAATGACCTCCTTGCCAAGGTTGTAGGTATTGCATTATTCGTTTAACATAACAATTTAGTGTGTAATAATAATAATAATAAAAGGTTTCAGTATTTTTGACCTTATGCCTCCTATTTTTGATATTTTGATCTCAGTCTAGAAATTTTAAATAAATTTCATGGGCTAAACAGAACTTGATATTGCATAGACTTCTGCAGTTGTTAATGTTTTATTAGTTATCGGGATGCAACTATAGTTAGGTTACAAAAAATTGATGCAGTTACACCTGGATAACTATAAGTATAGAACTTGGTGTATTTGTAAGATGGTCAAAAATCTTTTAATTTTAGGTCATCAATATAATATTTTTTAAAACATACAGATCTAAAAATTCTATGTCTAAGACAACAGACGTTTAAGAAAATTTATGCTGTAATGATACACAAATTTAATCACTGCATTTTTTTAACTGTTTGTACAGAATGAAAATCAATTTTTTTAAATTGTTTTCTGATATCTTACTATGCTTATAATCAACCTTGCATACTAATTGCCAATCAGAGACAAGTTACAGTTGACCAAAATATCACATGTGCATTAATGACAAAGATCATCATGTCTTGCCAAAGTTTCAGTGATTGCTCAACTATATACATATATTAGCTTTTATTGTTATTTATTAATTTTGATGGCAGTTGCAGCCTGGTGGTAATTTCTCTAGTCACCTACTTCTGCAATCCTCTGTTCTTTACTTTAAATTACATTGATGTCTGTGGTAAATTGTTCAGCATATCCCTCCGTAGTTTATTCTTGTCTCTCACTCAAATACCTAATAAATTTTCCCATTCCATCATGCCTGGAATCAACTGCTATGTTATGATAATCTCTTTGCTTCCATGTACATCTAACTCTACTTCTAATATCAAATCCTAGCCTCATAATCAATCTAAAAAAATTCCAGCATGCAAAATCAATACAACCCAACTTAATAGTTCTAGATTTCAAGAATTAGAAAATACAGTCTATTAGGACAAAAATTGTTTGAAGTATTCCATGAAGTTAAACCAGAAGCAACAAAAATCCCCTACAATAATTATACCAATAACTTTATTCTGTGTTTAAATTTTTCATGTTACTTAGTTACTAAGAAATTTTATATACAATATTTAAAATTTACTACTTGAAGGGGGGGATCAAGAAAAACAAAGATACTTATATAGTTGGCATTCCGGAAATGAATCGTAGGCCTAATAAACACGATAATGGTCCACACGATAAATTAGCCTTCTTGCCGTACTCTGGCGCCACAACATCTAGGGTCGGAAGAGTCCTGGCAAGAAATGGCATTAAGACCATTTTTCTGCCACCACCAAAATTGAGAAACATTTTGCGCTCTCCAAAAGATGACCTTGCCCTGCGTACACCCGGAGTTTACTGCATCCCGTGTGAATGTGGAAAGAAATACATCGGTCAGACCATACGGCGCGTACAACAACGTTGTTTGGAACACGCCCGACATGTTCGCCTGGGGCAAAAAGATAAATCAGCAGTGGCGGAACATAGTTTGACAGAAGGACATGGTTTCAATTCAAAGCGACTAAGGTGTTGACACATGCGAGAGGCTTCTGGGACAGCGTCATTAAAGAAGCATTTGAAATTCGCCTCGCGTCTGATTTGGTAAACAGGGATTGTGGATTCCAGATAAGTGATGCATGGATTCCTGTAATTGAGGCTGCTCATCACCAACGCTCTGCTTTTTGTGTTCCGCGGGCGTCTAATGACATCTGAGATGCTGCTAGGCAACATAACAACATCTGTTGTTGCCATGCCAGTTTACAAATAACACGCTCAAGGCTGACTTCAAGGCAGACTTCAAGACTTGCAACTGCACCTGAAGATGGCGACGCAGAATAAAGTCGCCGAAATATTGTGTATTAATAACAACATCACTCGGTTTGTTGCCCGAGAAACGTTTATAAATAAACAACGCCGAGAAAGATTACATTCATTTATACTTATATAGTGTTTGTTGATTTAGAAAAAGGTTTTGATAATGTTAGGTGGGACAAGATGTTCATAATTTTAATGAAGTCAGGTCTAAAATATCGAGATAGAAGAATAATTTATAAACTATATAAGAATCAAGGGGCTATAATAAAAGTAGAGAACCATGAGAAAAGTGCATCAGTTATAAAGCGTGTGATACACAGTTGTAGTCTATTCCCATTAATATTCAACTTGTATGTAGAATAAGCAATAAACAAAATAAAAGAAAAATTTTCATATGGCATAAGTGTTCAGGGTGAAAAAATCAGTATGCTATGATTTTCTGATGACATTGTCTTGTTAGCAGAATAGGCTGAGGATATTGAGAGGTTACTGAATGGCATGAACAAAATACTGAAGGAAGATTTTGGACTGAATATAAATCAAATCAAGACAAAAGTGATGAAATGTAGCAGAAATGATACCAATATTAGTAGATTAAATATAAAAACAGGATCGGATACAATAGGAGAAGTAAATGAATTCTGTTACTTGGGAAGCAAAATTACAACCGATGGCCGAAACAAGAATGATTTTAAAAGCAAAATAGCACTGGCAAAAAGAGCCTTCATGAAAAAGATAACATTGATCTAGCAATCAGAAAGAAGTTTTTAAAACTGTGTGTGGAGCACAGTACTTTATGGTAGCAAATCATGGACTTTTAGGAATACCTGAAAGAAAGAAAATTGATGCATTTCAAATGTGGTGCTAGAGAAGAATGCTGAAAATTAAGTGGACAAACAAAGTACGAATGAACGAGTTTTGGAAATGGGTGAGGAAAGAAGATTGTGGAAGAAGCTTACAGAAAGAAGAGACAGGCTGGTTGGTCATATTTTGAGACATGCTGGATTGGATAATTTGTTAGTGGAGGGAACAGTTGAAGGTAAGAACAGTAGAGGAAGACAAAGATTAAAATATATGAATCAGATAATTGCTGACGTGGGTTATAAGGGATATGTAGAGATGAAGTGGTTAGTTCAAGAAAGGAAGAGATGGAGACTGATGACAGCAAAAAAAAAAAATTAATCACAAAAGATAGGAAAGTACCAAACACTTATCATAGATGAAGGCAGGAGAGCAGTTAAAAAAAGTGTGATTATTATTTACGATTAATTTCTTTTCCATATACATTATCAACAATATTGTTTTGTCTCCCCTCACCTAGCACCCCTGCTTTAAACAAGCCATTCATATGGATGGATTTACTGTGGACACCTGCTCTGACCTATTCATGTCCTCCACGCTTGATCTTCAAGAGTTGGAGCAGTCTGATTTATTGTGTGTTTGTGTTGTTGCACTCCTCTTCACATCAACTTTGATAGGTCATGTGTCTACTTTATGTTTGCTTTCAATATTAGTATTGCCTCATACTGTTTCTTCCAAGATGTGCTTAGCATTAGGTACCCAGACCAGTTTTGATGTTGGAATCCTCTTTTGAGTACAATCGTATCAAATCATAGCATTTTATTTTTACTGTGTGGCTGAAAACAATAGAACTCTGAATAGGAATTTTTTCTAATGGTAATAGGCTACTTTTATTTTTATTTTTGTTAACTACAGCTTACCTTGAGAAAAAGCTCAACGACAACCGGACGCGGCATGGTTGGAGGATAGCGTGCACCCTTGCACAGCACACAGCGCACTGCCTGGTAACGTTCACTCAAACCCAGAACAAAGTAGTGGTCTGACTTGCCACTGCACTGTAACCAACAATACAATTCATACATACATTAAGTATTAGTACTATAAACTTATTTGGATGGAGGGAAATGATATTGTTAGATTATGAGAATAAAAAAAAGGGAGAAATAACACAAAGAGACAGTTTTAGCACATACTTCCTGCAATGATGCAATAATTAATAACTCCCAATGCATTCAAATAACAAATAAAATTAACTACAGCAGAAAGGAGTGAACTCCAAGAATTCTTCCCCCAGTGATTCAACTTTATATACCATCTTGATTCCAGCTCTAATAATTGAAATTTCCTTTTATAAACAAACTCGGCATTTAAAATTTTGGCATACCTGAAATCTTTGCCGTATTTTCATCCCAAATTCTTTACCACAGTGATCTATACACCTGTATTTATTAGCTCTGAAATGGCGTAACTTCCAACAAAAAAACTCACGCACCCCTCCTCGTACAACCATCCCAATTTATTTATAGACTTGAAAAACTTTACCTACTAATTTCAACTTTAACTGAGAACAAGAGTTATGGTAATTTACCGTCACACATCTGCAATTTTAATTAAGAGGTACACCACACTTAATCGAAAAAATTAGCACCATGAATAAACTTTCAGTCTACAGCATCACGAAAAGAATATACTCCAGATGACATTAGTTTTAATTTTTTTTTATTTTCTTAGTTCATTCAGTATAGTTTAGGGGAAAAGGTCTCCATAAAATTTATCTGCTAAAAATGTGACGATGTTTAAGCTAAATACAGATTTCATTGAATAGTGAATTGTGTTATCCCATTCTGCCTTAGCAGGTAAATACAAATGCCACTGTATTATATAACATTGCAGGTATACTCAATAAAAATAAGACAGTCCGAAAAGCCTTCTTGCTTTAATCCTTAAAGTAAAATTGCAAATATATATTTTATAATTTCAAATAATGATCACTGAATCTCCCTCAACATTTTCTTGTAAAGTATCAGGAAAATGGATGATCTGGATTAACTATGTCTCTCTCTCTCTCTCTCTCTCTGTGTGTGTGTGTGTGTGTGTGTGTGTGTGAGGGAAACTTATCTCCTCTGAAAAGTGTCAGATAAACTAATTAAATTGGTTGCACCATATGTAGAATTTTTTTTTACTTATGGCACCTCGTCGAGGTCATTTAGAGGTGGGATGGGATTGGGGACAAGGGACGGGAAGGAATTCAGCCATGGCCTTTCTGAAGGAAGCACCCTGGCATTCGCCTGGAGTGATTTGGGGAAACCATGGAAAACCCAAATCTGGATGCTCGGACGGGGACTCACATGTAGAAATAGTTGTGTTAGACTGACCTGGGAAGAAGTGTCACAGACGGGTGTCCAGTAGCCACGCCGTGTCAGCAAGCGTACGAGGCCAGACGAGTCAACAGTGCAGGGAGATCCCTCATCTGAGAAGCCTGCCCAGCTAAGTGTAGCACTGGGTGCAAGAGGCAGTGGTTCAAACCGCTTCACACCACTCACTGCACCTTCTCCGACTGTCATCACCGAGTACACCAGACCTGCCAATAATTGCATTATCCTTCGTTTAGTATTTTTGTGCATACAACAGTACTGAAGATACAATCGCTGATTCTGAATCAGTAATTAATATTGTGTGTGCGTGTTTTTGATAGCTGTATAAACTGTCCGTTACATGTAATGTGCATATAATGACACCCAAAGTAACTAATTTAATTTAATATCAATTCTGCGAAATATTTGAGGGGGTTGTATATAACCAATGTGAAGCAAAAGTCTTGAACATATCCTCTATTTACTCCAAGTACATCTCCCCAGAATAAAATCAGCAGTTCACTTATCTGACGTTTCTGAAAACATATAGTTTTAACGACAATATGGGGAATAGAAAATAATAGCAGAAGCACTCACCATGCTTGGTGGGGAAAAATGGATGTTTGAGAAAAATGCCATTAAATTAAAAAACTTCTCAATATAGCATGTCAAACTGTTGATAGCATTTTTTTAAGATCTAAAGGAAATTCAGTATCTGTATCAACTAAATTTTCTTGCAGTAGCTGCTGTTGTGGTTTACTATTCACAGAATGAAAAATTAGTCTTTTAATCTTATATATATATAAATAGACATTTTTTTCCTATATTTCACTTTTCAGCCACCACTACCTAGCACAGATCACTGATGTTTGTGGGTGGAAGTAGCATGGAGTTTCCTGTCGTGCACAACGTTGGCCGAATGCCGATAGCTGTGGGGATGTGGGAGATATAATGATTAAAGTTGGTCAGTGCAGGGCGTTTTCATATTTCGACCAAAAATTCGTATCTCCGTATACTTCTCTTTCCTGCCACAACTACATAACATAGACCTTTGGTGTTTGTGTGTGGTAGTAGAATCGTCTTTCCTGTCGTGCACTATGGTTGTTAGATGTCGGTAGCTATGGGGTGTGGGAGATATGGGGGTTGAAAGTGGTCGACCTGTGGCAATTTCATACTTCTGCCAAAGACAAAAGTGTCATGGTGTATCACTTTTCAGCGAAAACTATAGATCACAGATAACTGGCGTTTGTGTGTAGTAGTAGCACAGAGTCACCTTTCGATCACAACAGCGGCCGAATTTCAGAAACTGTGGTACTGTGGTAGATATGGTGGTTGTAAGTGGCCGACCAAGGATATTTTCGTATTTCGACTGTCTCATATGTCACTTTTCTGCCACAACTACATAGCATAGAGCATTGGTGTTTGTGTTTGGTAGTAGAATCGTATCTCATGTAGTGCACTATGGTTGTTAGATGTCGGTAGCTATGGGGTGGGAGAAATGGGGGTTGAAAGTGGTCGACCTGTACTTCTGCCAAAGACAAAAGTGTCATGGTGTATCACTTTTCAGCGAAAACTACAGATCACAGATAACTGGCGTTTGTGTGTAGTAGTAGCACAGAGTCACCTTTCGATCACAACAGCGGCCGAATTTCAGAAACTGTGGTAGATATGGTGGTTGTAAGTGGCCGACCAAGGATATTTTCGTATTTCGACGAAAGGCATGTGTCTCCGCAGATTTCACTTTTCTGCCACGACTACATAGCATAGAGCATTGGTGTTTATGTGTGGTAGTAGAATCGTGTCTGTTGTCGTGCACTATGGTTGTTAGATGTCTGTAGCTATGGGGGTGTGGAAGATATGGGGGATGAAAATGGTCGACCTGCGGCAATTTCATATTTCTGCCAAAGACGCATGTGTCACGGTGTATCACTTTTAAGTGAAAACTATCAATCGCAGATCACTGACGTTTGTGTGTGGTAGTAATACAGAGTCTCCCATCGATCACAACTTTGGTCGAAATTTGGTAACTGTGGGAGTGTGTGAGATATGGTGTTTGAAATTGGTCGATCATGAATATTTTGATCCAAAGACTTGTGTGTATCCGTAAATTTTACATTGCTGCCGGAACTACATAGCGCAGAAGACTGGTATTTTTGTGTGGTAATAGTATCGAGTCTCCCATCGTGCTCTATGGTGGTTAGATGTCTATAGCTGTCAATATGAATTCTTTACAATCACGAACGAAGTCGTGGGTACCAGCTAGTATTTCTTTGAAAATCTTATTGAGTTAAAATCTTAATTTCTATTTGATGCCATAGTTACTACACAATCCATCAATCTTACGATAGAAACATCGATACTCATTGACATTCCATCAGCCACTTTCCCAAAATTATGTACCATGTTCTCAAATACAAGATTCTGACACCTCTGGTTGATTTACATGTTCACTTTTTATATTAAGAGTATATAAATGACAACTGCAATATGGTAGTTACCAGCTCCACTGTGACAAATAACAAGGAGGAGTCGGTCTCGACTCGCGAGGCAGACTATAGGTCCTGGCAGTGACAGCACCTCACGTTGTGAACCGGCAATGGTGAAAAGACGCAAGTGACGTACATCACTGGCAGCTGCTACCCATCCACGACCTGCACTCACCGCCAGTACCTCCTCTCCAGACGGCATTTCCACTGTCCACTCACGAGCACCATCCCATGATGATAGTAGCACACACACCATCTTGCTGCCCAACAAACTACTACTTAGAACTAAGCTATATCCAATTAATAATCTAAATTTCTAATACAAACAGATAATGTTTATTATGTAGAACTTACATGCCACATAAAACTACCATAATTAGTTCTACCATTAATTTACAATAGAAGTAAGGTTCACAGAACCTGCTGGTCTTGGATGATGCTTGCAGGACTTTTCCATGAGGTAATAAAGATCATGGTCACTAGGGATTAGCAAAACAAGTGCCTACATGTTGATTCTTGAGTGCCCGGGTGGCGCCGCGTCACATTTCTTGAAACTGACGTTTCGACCCTCATTCTGGGGTCTTCTTCCAGGGCAGAAGACCCCAGAATGAGGGTCAAAACGTCGGTTTAAAGAAACATGATGCGGCACCATCCGGACAGCAAAGAATCAACTGACTCTGGCTGCGGAAGCCTACGATTACAAGTGCCTAAATACTTACTCAATAATACTGCATCCTGGAGATAAGGTTAATTTGCCATGCTGACCACTTACACATAACCAAGACTCCCACTGACTTTTGGCAAGGTACAGGATTCATAATTTCCAGTATTAGCCAGCAAATTAGTTTTTTTTTATATCCACCAACATTTACAAGCAAGTGGTACACCAGAATAACTAAATAAACTGGAAATTATAGGTAACAATGAAAGGAAAGAAATATCACAAGGCAATATTTATATGGAAAGGCAGATGAAATACACCCAACACCAGGCCCTCCGCTAGCTGTTTGAGCGCCCGAGTGCAATACCGATTATGCCGCCCCGTGTCTAAACTGTGAGATTGCCGCCCCTTCGAACATTATTTGCCGCCCCCATCCCGTTGCCATCCCGAGTGTCGCCGCGGCCGACCAAAGCAGCTGTTGAGCTAAAAAAAAAGGTCGCCCGCTACATAATACGCTGCAAATTTCGTTGCGGCGACAATGGAGTCGCAACTATCGCGGGGCGGCGACTGTCGATCACTCGTTTTGCCGCCCCCCTCAATGTGCCGCCCGCGTGCGGTGCACGCCTTGCACGCCCGCTTACGGCGGCCCTGCCCAACACTCACCAAAGTTGAAGGGAGGAGGGCAGCAGCAACACAAAAACAAATAAAATACAATATTTTTGGCAAAACCCTTCAAGTCAACAGATGTAAGTGGCTGGGCTTGCGCAAGACTTGCATACCAAGCAGCCACTTATTCTAGAGTGAGTGGCTGTGTCGAATGCAAGTCTTGCGCAAGCCCAGCCACTTACATCTGTTGACTTGAAGGGTTTTGCCAAAAATATTGTATTTTATTTGTTTTTGTGTTGCTGCTGCCCTCCTCCCTTCAACTTTGGTGAGTATGGGTGTATTTCATCTGTCTTTCCATATAAATAAACTGGAAGTTGGATTCACAAGCACAGGGCATAAAAAATATTAATAAGAAACATTTTTGGAACATGAACAACTGGAACCTAAGCTGCTAAATTAATGATATGATGCTGTTGAAGAAAAGAATCGATGAAACACTAATAGAGCGACAATAATCTTTGCATTTTTCTTGAAGTCATCAAGACAGTAATATTGGTTTGGTGACACTGTTAGTGGAGAGAAGTCAAGTCTCCTTTTATAAACCATCCACAACCAAAGTGTGAAAAAATATTCATTGGATTTCACAAAATGACTCTACAAAGCTATAGAATATTCAATAAAATCTATTACTACCATTACTTTTGTTACCTTTTTTGCACCACATAAATGAAACCATAATGCAAATACAGTTACTTACATGTTTAAATAACAATCACAGATTAGTTGTATATAACTATCACTCTTTTCTTGGTTTCAGTAAATTTTATCACAAAGGAAGATAAATATATAGCACACAAATTTAAGGCTCCTGGAAATGATATTCTTATATGACTGTCGTAGAGAAAACTGGATATGCAAAGACAAAATGATTAACGCAATATATAAAGACATGAAGGATTGAATAAAACCACTCAGATAAAGAAATTAAAATTATTCACACTGTTGATTTAGTAAATATAAATTATTTTTGAGCAGAACATTAATTAGGGATCTGATTATATTGTAAGTCTTGTCACCTGGGAGAGTCTTCATCTCCCTCACAAGCCAGCACGAGGACCTCATCAGTCAGGGAAGCAATCGAGTGCTTCAGGAAGTTAGGCAGTCGTATTGAGTGATGCACAGAAGCATCATGGAATTCCACATCAATTGCATTTTCTTCCTCTGTATTGGAACACCGCACAATGCCCACAGAGTTCCACACCTATGATGAAAACATAATTACTATGATATCGAGTGTTGTAGCAGCAACAATTAGATTAAAAAAAAGGCATGAACAGCTAATAGAGGTAAAAGATGAAGATATCTTAATTGGCGCACTTCTCTTCAAAGCATTTTTGTATGAAAGATAAAGTAGTAGGCCTTCAGCTGTCAAATGTTTATTAGACTTCTAGAATTCTAATCTTATTCATTTTTAACAAGTTATCATTGCAATGAAAAAGAAAGGTGGTGCTTTGTGTTTTGGGTTATCTGCTGAAAATTGTTACAAAGCTGCTAAACTTGTTTCTTCCAAAACAGTGTTCATTGCAAGTCAATTATTTGGTCACCACCCATGCAGATTTTGGCCATAAAATATTGTAAATAATGGTAAAAGCTTTATTTCAGTATTGTAACAGCTTGTACATAACCACATTTATTGAATGTTCTGATTATTCACAGCTAACACCCAATACACACTAGGAAAAGTGTTTGTTTAAAGGAGTCTCTGATTTGAAAATTGCAGGTCTGATTAGGAGATTTTAAGATAATATAATGTTTTCAATTTAATGGTGTAATGTTCTTAACCACCTAATGTAGTAGCATATGTGATATAGATTTTTATATAATGGTACACACAGTTTTGATAGTTTTCAGTCACTTCTTGTACCTCTGCTTGACTTAATTTCAATGTCAGTTCCTTCTGTTGCATAAAGAAATATACTTCTCTAAAGTTCACTCAATTACTGAAAATACAAATGCATGCACTAACAAATTGTTAAATTACTTACTATGTTGTATAATGAAACACAGCCAAACCTGTTGCAAATATTCAATGAATTTATTGACCGGTTTCGACCCGCCTTAAGGGAGTCTTCTTCAGAAACCTGTAGATATTGTACATTATTAGTGGCCTGTGCATAGTGGCGGTAACTAGTTTGATGGCAGGTGTCGCAGGTGGCGCCATCTGCCATCAAACTAGTTACCGCCACTATGCACAGGCCAGTCGGCACTCGGCAGTAAGCTGCCGCCCAGATTAGACGCTGGCTCTGTGATGCACGCTGGCTGCCGGATGGTTAGCCAGATAATAAATTTTAATGTGTGACTTTAGTACAAAAGTGTACTATTTTATTGAAAAGTGTTTTTAGTTTTAAGTAATATATTTTAACTAGTGAGTATCCACAAATTTTCATGTATATATTTAAAGTTTAATATCAGATGCACTAATAATGTACAATATCTACAGGTTTCTGAAGAAGACTCCCTTAAGGCGGGTCAAAACCGGTCAATAAATTCATTGAATATTTGCAACAGGTTTGGCTGTGTTTTCATTATACAATTGAAGAAACACCGTTGCTGTTGATGCTGCCATGCTCAAGATTTACTTACTATATGTTGATAAAAAAGCTTCAGCCTGTATGCCGAGGGTCATGGTTCTTAATTTGATTTCTCCACTCCTAATTTAGAAACACTATATTGCAAACTCAAACTGGGCACAATTAACACTTTAATATAAAATACTTGAATATGGTCTCCCAGGCCTGTGAGAAATGAGCTCATTTTCAAACACAGCAAACTTCACCAAAAGCTGATGATTTACAACTGACTAAAACAATGCATTAAAAGCCGATGATACTGTGCGACTTGCCTCTGCATCATATGCTATAAAATCTATTATCAGATAGATTCACTCATGTTAACAGAAGTAAAATAACTATTTTTTTTTAATTTCCTATCAAAGTATGTTTATAAAAGCATATTTTTATTACTCATGAAGTTTAAGATACTGCTTACAGGTAAAGACGTTAAGTTAATAATACCTCAAGAGAATATGAAGTACATAATCATGGAACATCTGTTCTCATATTTGCAACAAAAAATTTCTATAGAAATATCAGTAATACTAGGAGTAATCAATGGCAAATGATGAATACGCCGATTGGGTACAATTAAAGCTGATACCAACATCTAGCTTAGAGAACAGACGGAAGCAGTGCCAAGAAATAATGTGGCAAAGCCGTGGTCTATGGAGTGTGCAAAAGCTATAGATAAATTAGCGTTTATTGGAAAGAAGAGGGAGAATGAACAGACTGTCCACAAAGAGTGTAATTGTGCTAAAAAAAACATTGTTCTCTGGATTACCATCCGAACATTCATCTGGATGATTACACAAAACTATCTTAGATGTTAGTAAGCATTCATTGCTGGTGTGCAGGACTGCAAAATTTGTACTCATGCCATATGTACATAAACATTTACAGCGTCTGATTTTTTACACGCTACACCCATTGGCAATTCAGTGTTTATATGAAATGCTACATTTATCTTCCTTCTCACTACGCTTATTATCAGCAGAAACATTTTTAGTTCCCTTAATGAATATAGTGTACAGTTTTCTGCATTAACAAACAATCTTTAAGGGAGAAATTTTAGGAAATAGTTTGTAACATTTAAGACTATTTCAAAAGTATTTTCTTCTCATGAAAAAAAGACATTTGCCCATTTTTCTACACTACATTGCATCAAGTACATGTTTATATTGCATTTAGTCCCTTCATCACAATAATGCAGAAATTTATTGAGCTCAGGATCTATTACTATTATCTGAACAGACTTTTAAAGTTCAACTACCACATAATTAAAAATAAGATATGCCAGTATACTGTCCCATCAAATGCAATCCAGTATAAAGTTTACTTTCCCCATACAACCTAGTACTTCATTCTGGAAAAAAACTTTATAATCTAGTTCATTTAGTGCCATAAAAATACACTGAAAGGAAGAATATTATACTACATAATGATTTTTATAAATAAACATCTATTTGCTCACCATGAAGCGATACTGTAGATGCGCCGGAGTTGATGAAGGCTGGAAGGGTGGTTGTAGCTCAACGCCTAGTGGGCGTAAAGCTGAAGCACTGAACTTGCTTTCTGTGTCATCATCCATCCCTAAAAATAAGAGGAATTTTTTTTAAAAAACCATCAAATATATGATAATTTCAAAACACTTTTTCAAATGATAATTCACAGAGTGTATCCAAAACAGCAAGAAAATTTAATAAAAAATAGGAATTAGTCTCCATTTGCGTTACTTCATCTGTAAAGGAGGGACAAGCTGACTTACAGAGAAATGACAAGGCAGCTTAAGTTATTTTCACTATCAAAATTTAGTATAATAATTAATTTAATTGCAATGGAGCACAGGCTCCGGTGGAAATTTCCCTACACCCCCATCTTCCCCTTATCCAGCACCCACCTACATTTGCTCTCTACAAATTTTATCTTTAAATTCTTTCAACGTTTTCGGTAAATTATTCATCATTTCTCTCCGTAACTCATTCCAATCCCTGACACCCTTACCTAAAATAGAGAATCTTCCCACACCCTTGTGCTTGAAATCAAGTGCCAGCTTGTGGTCATGGTCATCTTTTCCCTTCCATGCACTACTTTTCATACCTACTCCAATATCTTTCCATGCCTCATCACAAGTATACGGCCTGTACACTCCCATGACCCTCCTCATCCTCCTCCTGTCTTGCAATGAATCCCATCCCAGCTCCTTTATCATATCCGTCACTGATTGCATTCTGCGATAATTTCCAAAAACAAATCTAGCAGCCCTTTTTTGCACCCTCTCCAACTCCTGTATTTGATATGTAAAATGAAGGTCCCATACTACTCTATCATATTCGAGCAATGGTCTGACCAAAGTTTTGTAACCCAATTCATTTACTTCTGTCGTACATCCCCTCATCACTCTCTCAAACATGTGCAGAATTTTCAAACCTTTTCCTACCACCTGTCCAATGTGTCCTGCCCAGGTAAGCTTGTTATCAAATGTAATGCCAAGATATTTACATTTCAAGTCTTCAACAAGTAATTCTTTTCCACCTTATATTCACTCAGGCTGCACCACGAGGTAATATGTACACAATTTTGCCCTTTTTAGGTTAGTGTGGTTTTAGGAGACTAATGGGGTGCTGATAACGGACACACAAATATAGTGCAAGTTGATGAAACAATTAAGGAGGTGTCACAATAAGATTGTGATGGGAAGTGATGAAGTTATACTTTACAGTTGCAGCATTGGTAGAGTGCAGGTGCGTTCTGTTTGCACATTATTCAACACTTTAGCAGCTAACAGTGTGAGCGATTTGAATTTCCAAGATGACAAAATTTATGATTACGAGTGTTCTTAAAATTAGGACCTAGACGGTCTGAAGAACAAACTTTTGGATGTCAAAGAAAAAATTTTGTTTTTGGGATGGAACCTGTGTAACCTAAACATCAGGGAGAGACCACAAGTGGAAGCATTAGAAGAGATGTTAAGGAGGAAATGACTGTAGCGATTGGGTCATGTTAAGATGGAGGAGGGGAGGATGCCGAAAGTAGCACTGCTGAACAGCTGAGGCCAGTTGGAAGATCTTGGGCAAGATGGATGGACCAAGTGAAGAAAGATGCAAAGGCTAAGGGAGTTGTTTTTGAGAAAAAATCTTGGAATGACTGCCAGGCTTGAAAGAGGGTGTGCAGGATGACCCACAAAAGCGGAAACGTCTAATGATGATGATGATGATGATTATTATTATTATATAGGAGCCCTACTGCAATTCATTTAAAGGCGGATGGCAGTGAAAGAGACTGCAGGGAGTATACAAGCCATTCATCTGTGAAGATTGCCTGGAAGGTTACTGAGAGGAGGATTGTGAGAAGTACATGGAAGGGAAGAGAAAACTATAAACTAACTACCACTACATGCCAGCAATAAGGAAATTTAACCTATAAACATATTTGTTTTATCAGATCTTTCCAGTGCTCGTTTGTAGTCCGAGATATTATTAGCATCGCATCCTCAAGTAAAACATACTTCCGCCTTAGCCAATGCAAACTTTCTTTTTGTTTTTACGACCTTTTACTCGGCGTATTTGATGTTGTAAGTAGGTTTTTTTTTTTCCTTCTTTTTTTCTCCTGATTATTGGTTATTCTCAATTTAACCTATAAACAATTGTGTTTTTATTAGATTTTACTGGTGCTCATTTGTGGTCCAAGATATTATTAGCATCGCGACCTGAAGTAAAACATACTTCCGCCTTAGCCAGTGCATATTTTCTGTTTGTTTTTACGAAGTTTTACTCGGCATTTTTGACGTTGTAAATAGTAAATTCCCCCCCCCCCCCAAGATATTATTAGCATTGCGACTTCAAGAAAACTTCCGCATTAGCCCACGCAAACATTTTTGTTTTGAAGTTTATACTCGGCATTTTGGACGTTGTAAGAACTTTTTTTGGTGACTTATTACTGACCCTTATTTTTTTAGCCCAATATGCTACTTTCAGAAATCTATCTGTCCAGTTACCATTTCCAAACCTCACATTTGGCCAAACTAAATTCTCACATTCTGTTTCTGCAGTCTTGCCTCTCTCTAAATATTCCGCCAAATGGTTTAACTATTAAACTTCCAGTTTCTGGCTGCCATACAAAATTTCACCCATCACTTCATGCTTTCCGTTTCACACAATTCCTTTCTCTCACCCAGCTGGTTCTTCAACAGTATATTCACATGGCATATCAACATTCCTCTCAGCTTGTCTCACTCCACAAAATCCTCTGCCTTTCATTCCCTCACCTCATTCATCATATGCAACAGATCCTGTCAGACTGCAGGCAGTTGCAGACCCAACATGCACAAAAACATCTTCAAAAGCTTTCAACTCTTGTTAGGAGCTATTTATCTCTAGGCCTTTCCCTCCCCTATCAACATTTCACTCCTGTAAATCACACACCAACCCCACCCCTAGTTGCCAAGACTCCATGCTTGGCTCACCTCCTCAATCTACCCCATCCAAACCCTTTACCACCTGCTCGAAAACCCCCTACCTCTCCTCCAGTTAAACCTAAACAGTCGGTCATTAATCTCTCCTCCACCCCCCTGACTGACCCTCAAATATCGGTCCTATCCAAAGGACTCACCTTTTCTCCGACCCCCAAGTTCGACCATGCTGCTCTGGTCCGGGACTCGTTGGCGTTCTGCCACCCTTCTTCTCTGGCGGTACCATTTTACCGTCACAGGAAAACACACCAGCCGACAGAGCGAGATTGAGCCCAGTCTACAGCAGTTTAAACATGCATCTTCTCTGGATCCTCCCCGGCTCCCACAAAACCATCCCCTTATTCTATTCCAGGAGTTCCTCACATCTACTCTTTCCTCACCCTATTTCCTAAACTCCATCTCACACTCTAAAAACCTCAGCAATATGGAAACTCGAGCTATGAGAGAACTGTCTAAAAACCATAACATCATCATCCTCCCTGCCGACAAAGGCTCAACCACAGTAGTGATGGACCACAATGATTGTTTGGCTGAGGCCCTAAGGCAACTGTCTGATACTAACACCTACCTTCCACGAGTTACAGATCTTCTACCTCCATATTACAGGAAATAAAAAATCATCTTGACCTGCAAGGCCTCTCTCCTCAGTCCATCTCCCTCCTGATTCCCCAGAATCCCTGCACTCCCACACTGTATCTTCTTCCTAAGATCCACAAGCCTAGTAATCCTGGGCGACCTATAGTTGCGGCATATGGATCGCCCACTAAAAGGATTTCAGCTTTTGTGAATCAACATCTCCAACCCTTTTTTCAAAATCTTCCCTCCTAAGTGAAAGACACATTTCCTTGAACACCTATCCACAATCCACACACCTCTACCTCAAGATTCCTTCCTGGTCTCCATTGATGTAACTTCCCTCTATACCAACATTCCCCATAGTCAGGGCCTCAGTGCCCTAGAACACTACCTAGACCTACAACCGCCACATAGCCTGCCTAGTACATACTTCCTTTCAACTTTGGCCCATATAGTTCTCTCCAAAAATTTCTTTACCTTAATTCTATAGTATATCACCAAAACCGCGGCACCAACATGGGCACCCGCATGGCTCCATCCTATGCCAACCTATTCTTTGGTCATCTGGGGGAACGTTTCCTGAACAACACTCCCTTTAAAACTACTGTGTGGTTCAGATACATAGATGACATATTTATGATCTGGACCCACAGCGAAAACCACCTCCATGAATTCCTCCACTCCCTTAACAATACCAACAATTCCATCAATTTCACCTGGACTTTCTCTTGCTCACACATCACATTCCTCGATGTTGACATCACGCTCAGGCACGGTGTCCTTAATACCGCAGTCCACATCAAACCCACTAATTTACAGCAGTATCTACACTTTGATAGCTCTCCAAAAGCACCATATAGATCTTATCCTTGCAATAGATCCCGCTGTAAAACCTGCAGCATGCTTCCACCCACCACTACATATGCCAATCCCACTACAGGGGAAACTTTCCCCATTATTGGACATGCCACCTGTTCAACTACTCATCTTATATACCAACTGGCCGCTATTGCACTAGTTCTTACATAGGCCTCACCACACAGCAACTCTCTGTTAGAATGAATGGCCACAGACAAACAATCCACACCTGCAACCTGTACCTTCCAATACCAGAACATGCCAATAGCCATGATTCCAACAACCTCAACGACTGTTTTACTGTGAGAGCAGTCAGAGTTTTCCCTGACAGCACCACTGCAGCAGAACTCCGGAGATGGAAAAAATGTTAAGAGTCATTAGATAACGTTCATTGTGTACACACGTACCGAGCCTAATGGCCCATTTTACTACTAGTGAACAAGGCAGATGCCGAAATATTGTGTAGTTGTTTGTCAGCATAAGTGTTCCCTCTCATCGCAGCAGTCAACTTTGGTATGTGGTGGGTTAATTTCCCTTTCTTTTCTTACTTTCATCGCCTAAAAAATGTAATTCATACAAACAAATACCAATAGGTACAAAAAACATAGTACACTGTGCACAACTATAACTTATGTACAATATATTTTAAAGTAAACATTTCTGTCTGATTTGTGGAAATAATAGGAACTAATCCCATTACATTTAAACAACATTAGACACAGTGACACATTAGTGATGTATACCCATACTTGTGTATAATTGTCCGTAGCTACTGTATGTCTACAGTCTCGGCTGGCACACGAGAAATTGTATGTTGCTTCTGTGTGATACACTAATTTGTCACTACAGTAAGTTCGCACCTCACCAGTCACCAACTGATAAGCTCTCACTACAGTAAACGATCTGCTGCATAAATGTGTTCATCCAAAGCCATTACATAATTACATATTGTTTCATTTTCAACCTCTACATAATCTACAACATGAATACTAACTGTGCTACATCTAAAATCTCACAAGCAAATACAAAATGTGCCTCACTTATCCTCCAAAGCTAAAGTCTTTTCACAGATTTAAAACTAATGCGTATTCTGCACAGTACCTGGAATGCTAGGTAAATCTATATCATCTCCTGTGACACTTCCTTCTGCTGTAGGTAATGGAACAGATGCTTTGATCTTTTCCAATGAAATTACATTCTCAGAGTCTTCGTCTTCCTCATTGTCAAACCCAAAGGTGGCTACAGCCGAGCGTTCTGGAGTGCTTGAAAACTGTGACAAAGCATGTATCAATGTTTTAATTTCAAATAAAGCTCTTCATTTGCTCATAAATCAGAAAAATAAATGATCATGTACTTATATACTAATATTTAATAAACATATTTCACAATGCTCACAAAAAGATTTTGTATCTCTAAATGTTTTGAAGACCTTACTTTTGCGATTTCCTTCATATGTGTTCAAATTATCTGTTTCTAGGACCACGGGAAGAAATGTGGAATTATAATGATGGAGTCACAGTTAGTTGAAAATTCTGAATTTCACGAACTTTCAAAGAAAGGGGAGGAATGAAACAAAATTTAACACATTAGTTAAACTTAGTAAGCTTCATCTATAATGAATATCAGAGAAATACACATATATTAGAGTAGAAATTAATTTCATGTTTGAAAAAGATAAGGAAAAAAACACGAAATTTACTAATTTTAAAATTTTCTTATAATTTGGGGATCAGCTGTGTACCAGACTTTGGCTTTCTGTGACTACAGAAGTACGTTTAGAGTTTTGAAGATAATCAGTGAGTGAGTGTGAGTGATAAAAATGCTGAAAGGTGCATATTAATAACTTCCAAACTAAGAACAGGATTGAAACAAAATTTAATGTATTTGCTGAGATTGTTAACATCTATGCACAATAGAAATTAGATGCACTTAGCATCATATAGACTAAGCTATTAAGGTAAAAAAAAAAAAAAAAAAAAAAAAAAAAAAAAAAAAGAGTTCAGAATCGCTTCAGGAAAAGGGTAGACAGTGGCACCATTGGCATGATGTGACGGGCACACTGCTGTACACCCAGATGTAACTTCTGTGACCATGCCACACAAAATCAGAACATGAATTTGTTAGAAATGTGAGTTGTTGATCTGTTTCTTTCCTGGTATTCATATAATACTTGTCCTTTTAATAAGCAATTCACACACACTTTAAAATATATATATTCAGTCATACTTTGAAGCTCTTTATGTCAGTATAACTAAGATAACATCAACCAACAGATCACTGTAAAATATGAATAACTAACTTAGACCTCAACCTGAAGGTTGGTTCGATCCTTCAGAATGAGGCATACCAAGCCATTGTATCAGATCAAGGATGGGCTGTTCCTTTCCTCTAGGACCGAACATTTAAGGCACAATCTGGGTCACAGAACATCCTGGTGTAGCTCATATAATAAAACACTACTCTCAAAAATTACTGACCCCACTGGGATTCGAACCCAGAACCGGACTCTGAACTTCTGAAAGTAAGCAACTTAACCACGGAGCTATCAAACTACTACAAAATACGCATACCATATGGGGGGGGGGGAACAATGAAATGTAAATCACACATCTGAAGAGTAGGACAAGTATTCATTAATTGCCTTCTTTTTTGTGTTATTTAGAATAAATTATCTGTCAACACTAATATACCTATGGAAACACACAAAATGACAATATTCAAAAACAAAGAAAAATAATCTATACTTATAACATTAACTAGGTGCTAATTGGTTTTCTTCATGACGTAAATGCTTAAGACCTCAGTTCTGTCTGGTTGGATGAAAGAGAATCACAGAAAACGACAATTCAGATTTCAAATAATGTATAGCAGAGGTTAAAATAAGATATGATTCATTTTGATGTGAAGTCAGAAAGCTGAGAAATTTAATGTTGTTGTTGTTGTTGCTTTAGGGTGTTTCGACAACGAGATCATTAGCGCCCTATGACGAGAAATTTAAGATAGAAACTTTTTTTTTCAATGCAATTTAAGAAAAAGCTACTGGTCAGATTTAGTGACTTCTGGAAGTCAAAATATTTATCAAGATTTCAGCACTGGCAATGTGTTTCAGCACTGGTTTAAGAGAGAGGTTCATACTTCATGTGAATGAAGTTGTGGGCAAAGGCTAGTTAATAAATGAGTATATGGATTTTTAGAAACGAATACTGACTGAATCCTTATTATGAATACTATAATTCAAGGGGAAGGAAAAAACAGAAGCAACACAATTTAGTATTGAGAGGTAAGAGAAGCATACAGTATGTATGCCTTGCAAATAAAACTGCAGAATCATTAACTTTTAAAAACTAACAAATCTGCCTTTATGGGCTGGATGAGGAAGAAGATGCTAGAAACCATGAAATACAAGGACAAACGATTTTTTTTATTTTTTTTTAAATCCCATATTTCTGAAAAAACAAATTGGGAGGGGGAATTTTACTGGCTTATGCTGACAGTTCACCCTCATTCGTTAACACAAGGACAGTCATAATACACACACTTCTGTGCATCCACCCTCAGAGGTAACAACTTGTAAAAATGTTGGATGTAGTCTTCTCGGGAGACTAGCCAAGTAAACAGAGCCTGAGATCGCCGAAATATCATGTGGAAGCACCTTGTTTACTCGGCTAGTCTCCCGAGAAGACTACATCCATTCTCAACGCCGAGAAAGACTTCGTTCCTTGTAAAAATGTTACATGAAACCTGACACTACTTTAAATATATAGCTTAATCATAACAGCTATCTGTTCTGGTTTCCCCTCCACTTCAACATTCGACTAGAATCATTTATTCCAACTCTATAAAACCAAATCCAAATTTTACCGCTTGATGAAAGAAAACAGAAAATTAAAAGTGATTGTAACAGTTTTTGCTACTGTAATTATTCGCCTCAGTATAATAGAATAAGTTAAACATATTTTGCAAATATCTGAAGTTTGTGTTAGAAAATGCAGAAAGCTGAAGCACCAGCCTTTTTGGGAAAAAAAAACTTGATTTAGATAAAATTAGAACAAAGAACTTTATACATTTTATAAATAAAAAAATAAAGATAGAAGAAACTCACAGCAGTGACAGAGGCATCAGGTGATAGGCAATCCTCAATGGTGCCCAGCTGACCTGAAAAATCACAGTACGCAATTTCACCATTGCCTGCAGGATTCCAAGCCAGGCTGCATACCAGCAGTCTCTGTGCATGCTGTACCCGAGCAACCAGACTCTGGCTGTTCACCTCCCACACACAGATGTCGCCACCAGTTGTTGATCCGGCAATATACTGGCCACACGGCGAGAAGGCACATATCGAGAATGCCTACAGGTATACAATTAACACCAAATAATCAAAACAATCTCTAAAGTAATTACTATAATGAACAATTTAAAAAATATATTTTTGTCTGTAATATTTGTATTAACATTGAAGACTAAGGCAAGGGGTAATTTTTTTTTTTTTTGGGATGTGGGTTAGTAATTTGTTTAAAACTCCCTCAACAATGATAAAAATAATACTCTTCCTGTTCAATCTTATGATTATAATATTAATAAAGAATCTGAAACATTACTAATATCAAATGACAACAGGACACCTTACAAAAAATTGAACAGGAAAGAATAGTGAACTTTTTTTTTGTTTTAATGCCTTGTCCACACTATAATACAACATTATTTGGTTGGCAGTCGGAGAAATCTACAAACTATTGCTCACTATCATTTCCCACCAAATCTGATAGCAAAGTTATCCACATTTTTATCACTAATAATGTATTTTTGATGAACATTTAACTGTTGATTCAAATAATAAATTTGAAACTACTATGGTGTAGACCATCCTTCAATAAATAATCTCTGGAGATGAATTGTTTGATTGATGAGTTTTAAAAAGTTTTCAATAAATTAATAAGTAATTCCAATAGTTGAGTCACGATTGATAGCCAATTGTAACTCCAACACTTAACCCTTTCCTACTGGCTATTGGAAATAAAGGGAAATTTATTATTTCAATTATATATTTGTATAAAGGTACTTGAAATTAAACACACATATTTTTTTCAATTTTTTTTTTGGAACTCTAAGTGCTAATTACTAAGCCGGTACTTATAAGTACCGTCAGGGATTTTGTGTATCACAGTATGTACAGAAATAGCAACTGAAATTAATTATGTTCATATTGGTATGAAATGTTTGCCTCATGATATTAAAAAAAAAAAAAAAAAAAAAAAAAAAAAATAATTCTTTTTGCTCATTCAGACACAAAAGACATTGTAGTGCAACATTTGGAATGATGTTTCGACTGTATTTTCTTCATTCTACATACTTCACATCTTCATCTGATTTTTACAATTTAGGGACAGTGTACACCTCTGTTTCCCAATCTTACATCTCTCATTGTGGAATAGTATGACTTGTGTTGTTTGAATGGATGAGGGCTTGGTGAAATATATATAGATGACCTTTTCTTCTTACCGATATCCTTCATAGTCATCATACCTTGTGCAAAGGATCTTCTAAAAAAATTTAGAGACTTTTTTTTCAAATATCGGACCATTTATGTTATAGGCATTGACAAATTCAACATCCAGAATTCCCAAAAACAATCTTTACCATGATTTCGGTAAACTTCTGTCAGCATTGCACAAAGTCATCAGCTGATCAGCAGTATCAACCCCACACATGAAGGTATTGTAGTCCTTGACGACTCCTGAGAATGAAATTGTCGACTTCAATCCATCTTTTTCTTTGCATATAACTAGTGGTGTAACAACAGGGTGGCAGGATGGGCAAAATGCTACGGGACATACTGCCGGAGGTGGTGTCCGATGACCGGCCAGAGAGGCCCTCTGGTCCAAGATCCACCAGGTCACCAATCCAACCCGAGAGAGGGCCCATCTGTTGAAGTTGCCATTGACCCCAACCAGTGTAGTGGAGTTTCACCGCTGCCATGAAAATTTGATACTAAATGTATGACCTTTTTATCCTTCCATTTCCAGTAGCAAATACCTAGGTTTGTAAATTCATTGTCACAATCTCCTCTTTTTAGTTTTCCATCAGCAGATTGTTAGAAAGTCCCTTGCAGTAGGGTCTGATTCTCCCACAGACAACAATACATCAACAGGCTTAACAATGCAGTTGACACTGGTATTGTCGAATTATATGGTGGTAAATACAGTGGTACTTATAAGTACCGTCAGGGAGGAAAGGGTTAAATGCAGACGTGATGAATCAGGATAAGTATCAACAGAAACTTCCATCAAAAAGAATTATCAGAAGTCACAATGTGCTGGAGCACAATCCTTATGAAGACATATCAGTGATCGAAATGTTTCAGTCTGTTGAAATGATAACCCCTGCTGAAAAATTTAAGGGAGCCAGAGGCATAATTTTTGAAAGGCAGCTCATCTTGTAACAGATTTGAAGAAATTTACAGTAAAGTTAGAAGACATAATGGACTGCAGATTGTGGAACACTGTTGTATTGTGATTGCATAAAATGATTGCTGTAAGTATCCCCTGTTGTCTCTCAATTTACATTCACCGAGGTTAAAAAAACAGCTATAAAATTTTTAAGTTATGGAAAACATTGGTGATTATGGCCAACGATACTGTACACAACTTACTCCTGTCATTTGTCTACTTACTGTACACTTTATGGAAGTTATTCAATTAGACAACAGAAAATTATCCATCCGCCAAGCAAGTTTCCTACATTAATTTATAAAATGACGCCAATGCAACTGTATTATGTAGGTTTATTGCCGTACACGTTTCACCTCTCCTCGAGGCATCATCAGCGACAAATTATTTACATTAGTGGATTTCAGGATAGTAACCACACATCTTTGCTTTCTCTCCAAAGCATGTTTCCATTACAGCCATTTGTCTTTCCTACAGTTTTATCCACATTCCACAACTCCAATGCCTAAAGCCGTATCTTGTAATCATAGGATTCTGCGTCCGTAGTCAGTTGTTGAATCATGGCTAATCCCCCATGAGTACAAAGCCAAAAACTATTTAAGTGGTTTTCGGTTTTACAACTAGTCAACAGTGGTAGTGTTAGAGACAGAAACAAGACAGGAAACTACAGAAAATTATTGTAAAAAGGCAGGGGGAAAATATCTGTACGATAATGAGTTAAACACAATGAATAACGGAAAGAGAATTGGTGGCTGGACAAAGTGACAAAAGCACAGATTATCTCTAAAATAAAAATTACACAGTTAAGTGAAGCAAAGGAATTTACTATCATAGTAAATTTAATACCACTGCCCCTTTCCAAAATACAGCAGCATACCTAACTCACTTAAATAAACCTTCTACAAGAATATGGTGCTTATTCTCATACTGTATAAGAAAGATACTTCTTGCTTCACAAAATATATTTAATTCTTGAATACTCTTCTACTGACCTTGGTAGCACGTTCATCAGACAGCATAGCAACACTGTTCCACGTGTCCCGCTCAAACAGGCGCAGCTGCCTGGCATCTGGTAGTGCCAAATAACGTCCATTAGGTGGCTGCCACGCAGGACGGCAAAGCACTTCTGCAGTGTGGAATGAATTCGAGCCGGGCACACAGCGCCATGTGTGCACTGCTGAAGGTGGTGATTGATCCAGACTCCAAGCCCGTGCTGTCCCATCACAGCTCGATGAAGCCTACACATTCCACAATACATGCAACTGAATATTGTTGATGTACTGACAGCTAACTTTATAAAAGGAGACAACATTGATAGGCAACAGTTAATCATGATCGGAAGACACAAAATGTGGGCTGTGTATTTAAGATTAGAACTGACAGCATCATGGCTTCACAAATGACTGCTAAGAAAGCCTTTCTCTAGCTTGACAGGATGAAAAAAGATAAGATACTGATTACTGGATATAAGCAAGTTAAGACGAAGGAACAAGCAGTTATCACGACACTGAAGTTAATAAACAATTTAGGAATTTTCAGAGTTAAAATCATTGTTAACAGTAGGCTATGAAGCACATAGGATGGTAGTCAGAGCAACAAATATTTACTTGCTCAATGGCAGTTAATCATTTAAAGAAAGACAGAGGGAATTGAAATTAGGAAAAAAAATACTAGAGAAAAAAAAAAAAGACATAAAAAAAGATCTAAGTCAAATACTCATAAAAATTTATGTATTAAAATCTAACTAATAAATATGTAACAAAATCAAAGCAAACACTATTTTAAGTGTCGATTCCTGCAAATGGAAGAGAAAAAGAACGAAAACAGTGTTGAAAGTAGGTTGAGGAGGGAAGCAAGAAAGATGAGAGAAAGGATTGTAGGACTATCCAAGACTAAAAGTACACCACACTCACCAATTAATTTAAGAGGAATCACTACTCGAAAGAGAGTACTGATAGCAAACATTTTGAAACACAAATAGCACCAATACTTTCAATTCTACTGTCATAACAAATGCTACCTCATTTTCTTTCCTTTCTCTGATATTAGTGTCAAAATTTGAAGCCCCTATTTTTTAGCTCAATTAACTACCACTGAGCAAGAAGTGATTAATTGTTCTCTGATTTTCCAACTGAGCTGAAATAAGGTTATAAGCCTGAAAATCTCAAAATTGTTAATGTTAATGTTTCAGCACTATTCTACACCCAGCTTTAATTTTAGTTTATACCCATATTCCTATTTATACTTTGTACTGTTTAATCTTAATTAAATCTATTTCACTATTAAAATAATAAATGATTTATTTTTAAGAGGTAACAACTGTTTAAGCCAAATCAAATGGGTTTCAAGTGGCCAAATTTTGGTCATTTAAAGTTTTAATTGAGACCTGTTCCTATTTTTCAATCTTTGTATTTTCTTGTTTTTTTTTTTTTTTTTTTTTTTTTTAAACAGTTTAACGTCCCTTTTTAACAACGTGGTCTTTAGAGACGGGAAAGGATGGGGGCAAGGAATGGGAAGGAATTCGGCCATGGCCTTTTGAAGGAAGCATCCTGGCATTCACCTGGAGTGATTTGGGGAAACCATGGAAAACCAAAATCTGGATGCCCAGACAGGGATTTGAACCACTGTCCTCCTGAATGCGAGACCAGAACGCTAACCGTTACACCACCACGCTTGGTCCTAATCTCAAACAATTAATTTAAGGTAACAGTCTCCCATATGCCAGACCAAACATTATTACTCAACCACCAGTATTGATACAAATGCGAGGAGGAGAGGTTTGTGATTACTGATTGTTGAAACATGACCAAGTCAACTTGATCCGCCCACCACTGCCATCTCTACCTGCCACTTCTTGTTTATCTTTGGCTTCAAGTAAGACTCAATGTGTACACATCTGATACCTTTGCCATATGTCTCACCTCTAACATTAAAGTTTTTACTGAAATATTGTAAAGTGTGCTTGCATTGTTAAGGTTATGGCAGCCCTCCTGCCTTTATCTGTTGTGAATGATGGGTCTACTTTCCCTATCCTTTCTTATTATAAATACAAAACTTTGTTTCCATTTCCTTTAACACTTTTCTACATAGGTAAGTTAGTTATTCTGCAGAATTATTTTTATTTTTCCATTAATTTTATATTAACTCACATCACTATGTAATAATTGCTGAAAGAGGATTGAAAGTGTGCATTTTTGCATGCATAAGAGCCATGTTAATAAGCAAGTATTTGTGGAGATTATTTTTGCTGCTCACATACTAATCATCTATTTACATATCTCGCTGTCAATTCAGAAATAGTACAACAGTGACTGTGAAAGCTATTACGAGGGTGAGTCAAATGAAAACCTTAAATATTTTTTTAAATATTATTTATTGTGCAGAAGTGGTACAAAGCTGTATCACATTTCAAAATAATCTTCCCCACGCTCAATGCAAGTCCTCCAGCACTTACAAAGTGCATAAATTTCTTTAGAAAAAAAATCTTTTGGTAGTCCACGCAACCACTCATGCACCGCGTGGCGTACCTCTTCATCAGAACAGAACTTCCCCCCTCCCACTGCTTCTTTGAGTGGTCCAAACATATGGAAATCATCTGGTGAGTATAGTGGATGAGGAAGACACTCAAAATGCAGGTCTGTGATTGTTGCAACTGTTGTACGTTCAGTGGGGGGCCTTGCATTATCATGTTGCAAAAGGACACCTAATGACAGAAATCCATGTCGCTTTGATTTGATTGCAGACCGAAGATGATTATTTAGGAGATCTGTGTATGATGCACTGGTGACAGTGGTCCCTCTAGTCATGTAATGCTCCAAAATGACGCCTTTTTTGTCCCAAAAGAGTGTCAGCATAACCTTCCCTGCTGATGGTTCTGTTCGAAACTTCTTTGGCTTTGGTGATGAGGAATGGCAACATTCCTTGCTTGCTCTCTTCATTTCCGGTTGGTGGAAGTGAACCAGGTTTCGTCCCCAGTAACGATTCTTGCAAGGAAGCCATCACTTTCTCGTTCAAAGAAGAAGTTATTCACAAGCATCAACACGTCGTTCTCTCATTTCAGGAGTCAGCTGCCGTGGCACCCACCTTGCAGACACTTTGTGAAACTGGAGCACATCATGCTCAATGAGGTGTGCTGAACCATGACTAATCTTTAAACATGCTGCAATGTCATTCAGTGTCACTCGGCGGTTTTCCATCACTATGGCTTCAACTGCTGCAATGTTCTGTGGAGTCAATACTCGTTGTGCCTGACCTGGACGAGGAGCATCTTCCACTGATGTCACACCATTTGCGAACTTCCTACTCCATTCGTAGACTTGCTGCTGTGACAAACATGCATCACCGTACTGAACCTTCATTCTTTGATGAATTTCAAT
Organism: Vandiemenella viatica; assembly: GCA_031002005.1. Taxonomy (NCBI): domain Eukaryota; kingdom Metazoa; phylum Arthropoda; class Insecta; order Orthoptera; family Morabidae; genus Vandiemenella; species Vandiemenella viatica. Next base: position 56,173,699 of record JARYHS010008074.1, read on the forward strand.
AGGTTTCACACCTTCACTACTCAAAACCGAATAACAGAACGCTGTTCTTCCCTGGTGCAAGTCTCAAGTGGGGCAGCCATCTTTATACTGATACTGCGACGGTATTTGTGCATCTGCACTATGCTGCCACCTACAGGCCATTCTGCATGCTGCTTGTAGGATAACGGCGCGAAATTTCGATTTTTTTATTACAAATTTAAGCTTTTCATTTGACTCACCCTCATAGTATCTAAAAATTATTATTTTATTATATATTTTTAATATATATAATATTTTATGTTATTATTATTATTTTCTTTTCAAATTTAGTTTGAATTATATTTTGCTCTTCCCACCAACCAGAGATTAGTTTGGATATTTATCTATGCTCGGGTATTAGTTCTACTTTTCCGATGTTTGAATTTACCCCCACCATTTTCCCAACCGGCGGTCTTTCTGTAAGGCAGTCTCCAGCTGTGCCCCCCTCTCATAATGTTCTACCGTTGACGAAGGGTTTATCCCAAAAATTACTTTATTATTTGTGTTTGTCTTTTCTGTGTGATCGCGCCCCACATCCATCATTTAAAGGTAAGTGGTGGCCCATTTCCCTATCCTGCAGGTATCTCACACATTCAATAATCTTATAAAAATTACACTAAACTTTGTATTTACAATCAATAATGAAGATAACATATTATGTTTCGAAGGTTTATCAATACTGAGAGCAAATTTTTAACAGTTTCTCTGTACTATCGCTACCCTACTGCCCACATCCTTTCTAAAATCACATCACATGGAACACATCTGAAAAATGGACCTATTTTTTATGGGAATCTTGGAGTCATTTGTGTATGAACAATGATGACGATGAATTGGTTCATTTAACCACATCACCCATGGATAAATAAATGCAACAATGATACATTTGTTCAAAAACTTAGGCTTGAAGAACTAGGCAACGACATTCACTTACCACATATTTTTCCTTAGGGTCAATAGCAACACTGAGAATAGGTGCTGTGTGGCCAGTTAAAACTTGTGTTTGCGATGTTTCCAAGTCAGTCACATGTATTTCAGTGTCGCTGGAAAGAAAAAAGAAAAAACTAACAATTAAGTTCAAGTTAGAATGGATTTTTTGTAATTTTAAACTCAGCACATATTATATTTAAAAAAAAGTTAAATAAAGGATCCGTTTTATATTTTTTGATATGCAAATTTTGACAGTCTTGAATAGAAACTGCCTAGCAATAAATTGATAGAAGGTTTTCGAACTCAACATTCTAATCCTCATTTTTATTCAGCATATTTGGCAATATTTCAGACTCCTACATTTAGTAGGGAGGGTGAAAAAAAATTGAATCAACAAAGAAAGGAAACTGGGTGACAAGGACCAAGTCAGTTCAAATGTGATGGGTTGGTACAGAATGCACAGCACAGATAAAAGATTCAGAAGACAAGATTAGCTATGAAATTGCCATAAAACTAGATAATAGAGAACCATGACCACAAAAGAACACTTGATTTCAACCATAAAGAATGTTCTGTTTTCCTCTGCAGGTAATTTCTAAAAAAGAAATTAGTGGCTGGAATAGGTTACCAAAGTATGTGGAGAACCACACACAACCGACAGTGGCAGAATACGAAGCAAAAATCCATATGGAATAAAAGTTTAGTAATGGGAATCGGCGCAGGGCCCTATCAAAAATAACTTTAGAAATTACTGCTTTCACCATGAAATCAGGTCATCTATAAAGAAAACTCAACAGCTCAAAAAGCTGAAAACGACAAAACTGTTCAATTTTCAAAGTTTATTTATTGTATGTGACTTGTATTTTATTGAATAAATCATAATTTTTATTTGGTTACATCACTACACTAACTGAAAAGACAGGTGAAATGGGGTGAGGAGTCTTTCAATCAGATGATGGAGAACTCTTCTTTCAAAAATCCTGTCTGAACCATCTAAAACAAACTTCAGCAGCATCAAACTCCTAGTACTCAAATAAAAGTTCGTCCTTTCCAGCAGACCATCAATTGGATCCTTTCCCTGCAATAGGGCATGCTCTAAAATTTGTAACATTAATTCCATTGTTAACATCTTTACCCACAAAATAAATGCTCACCATCACTCTGTTTGCCATATATGGGAACTCTAAGGTTAAGTAGCAGCTAATGTATACACACATTGAACTAACTTCACTAGTGTGGCAGTAAGGTCAACCTTATCCGAAATGACCACCATGCAGGCTGTTGACCGTAGACTGAAGAAATCGCCTGGTATACCTCAAAGACAATACAGAATATTGCAGGAGGGTAGCAGGCTTTTACCATACCTTCATGGCATTCACCAAGAAAACATTCCCTTGTCTTGGGAATATCTGATCGGAGTGAGAGAAGATTTTATACACAGACCTCAAGTTTCATTCTTACAACATGAAGACTATACAGGAACTTATACAATATAACTTGTTCAACAGGGAAGCTCCTTGGATGCCCATGTTGGAAAATTTCACATGGTTGGCTTCTTCATGAGCTCTATCTACTCTTGTGACTATTCTCTGGGATGAGGTCTTTAATTATATGCTGCATACAACTGACAAATCTTAATATGCTATTCACCATGCTACAGTAGCATCAGAAGAGTAAATCATAAGAAAAACAATATTTGAACGATATTGTATATAAAACAGAATGATGACAAAAATAAAATTGTTTTCCATAGTGGCAAAATAATACTTGGTATGGGATCTACGTTGTATGTTTTGTAGTAGTTGTTGTTGTTACTATTATTATTCAGGCTTTAGGGCACGTCAATATCAAGATTATTAGCACCCTGACTAATACCTGAAGTAACGTGGCATAAATTACAATTGCCGTCTGTGTAGCCGACTGTAAAGGGGTTGGCCACACGGACAGCAGAATAAAATAAAATACTGACTGAAATACCGTCTGCATGGCCGACTGTAAAGAGGTCGGCCACACAGACTGCACAGTAAAATATAAAACTGAAACTATGGCTGTATACTGGCCATAAAAGATAAAAACACAAACACTTACTGGTTGCCTGTAATAGGGCTAGCCAGATTAAAACAACGAACTAACTGGCCAGCTATAAAAGGACCAGCCAGATCAAAACAATGGGCTGGTTGTAAAAGGGCCAGCCAGATAAAAAAATGTCAAACATAAAAATGTACACATAAATTCATAAAAATTAGAATGTTTCTTGGATTCATGGTTGTAAAAGGCCATCAATCCAATCTAAAACCTAGGCCGATCTGCCCAAAATTTTTGGGACAAGACCGGCCAAACTACAAAACTTTAAAACCTTAGCCACGTTGTCACTGTCATCGTTTTAAAATAAAGGACAGGTCGTTGGCTAGGCCAACGTCTGCGCTTAAATCTAAAAATATCACACAGTCCATTAAAATGTGGCACACCGTCAAAGGTACGCCACAAGCATCACATTCCAGAGGGTCCTCTCAGCAGAGAAGGAAACAATGAATCAAGAGGACAGTGCCCTATACGCAGGCAAGTAAGGAGAACCTTATCACTCCTCACCCGCTGGAAGGAACTGCTCCATGGCTTAATGGTCAGTTTGACCAACCGGAGCTTATTATGCTCGATTTCTAACCACCGCCTCCGCCATACCTCAAAAACAATTCTCTTCGCTGACAAGGCAAGGTTTGACTTTGGGACCAGAGTAAAGTTGGTTCTGACCTTCTTGCAGGCCATCTTGGCAGCTTCATCAGCTGCCTAGTTTCCCCTGGTTCCCACACGATCGTGCACCCAGCAGAATTAAACCTCCTTCCCATAGGATTGGAGGGAAAGGAGGGTGTTCTGGATGTCCTAGACCAAGCGGTCTGCTGTGCAGATGTTTACTAGCACCTGAATACAGCTCAGGTAATCGCAGCATATGATGAACCTTCTATCGCACATTATTCTCATATGATGGAGCAACTTTAACAAAGCGTAACACTCTGCGGTGTATACGCTGCACATAAAATTCAGCTTATACCTATAAGTCGCTTGGGAGAACACTACAGAGCATCCTACTCCATTTGTCTGCTTAGATCCATCAGTATATACCGGGGTAAAATCGTGATGTTGTTTTAAAACATCGCTAAAATCCTGATAAAAACATTGTCAACAGTAAACAGCTTGTTGTGCCATGACAGTTCTAAAAGCATTCTAGGCCTTCATAAAATGCCAGGGAGGAGATTTACTCCAACCCTGGTGATAAAATGAGGGCATCTCAAAACCATATTCATCTAAAATAGCCCTTGTACAGTAGCTAAACGGTTTGGTTGCTCTTGGGCGATTATTATATAGCCGTTCGAAGTTTGGGCGAATAACAATGTCGTACATTGGACTGCCAGGTGTTGTGGCAATGTGTAAATAGTGTTGCACCATGAGGAGATGCTGGTGGATGGAAAGCGGCAGCTCAGACTCAGCACAAATGCTGGGTATCGGACTGGTGCGGTATGCACCCGCGACGAGCCTAATTCCTGCATGGTGGACACTATCCAGTATCTGTAGATAACTGTCCTGTGCTGAACCATATACTATGCAACCATACTCCAACCATGACTGTACAAAGGCTGTATGAAATTGTAGCAGGCAGGAGCGATCAGCACCTCATGACCAGGCGCATAGACATTTTAAAACATTTAAAGCTTTTGAGGCTCTGGCTTTCACATCTTTAAGATGTGGCCGTTAAGTTAGACTACTGTCTAAAATAAGGACCAGAAACCAAATAGATTACGTAAAAGTTAAAACGGTGTTCCTCAAGATAAGGTGGGGCTCTGGAAAAAAGACTTCTTCTAAGAGTAAAAAGTACACACTGGGTTTTCTTTGCAGAGAATTGAAAACTGGTGCGCACTGACAATTCATCCAGCCTGTTCTGCGCGAGTTGCAGCTGCCGTTCAGTGCTTATACGGCCGGACGATGTACAAAAAATTAAAAAATCACCTACGTGCAAGGAGTACCGATTGGGACACCTTATTATGTTTGATATGCTGTTGATTGCAATATCGGAAAGGGTTACACTTAAAACTGAACCCTGGGGAACTCTGTTTTCCTGGATAAAAAGATCCGACATTTCGCTACCGACTAGGTAACGAAAGCAAAATTCTGATAAAAAAAGATTTTTAAAAATAGGGCAGATTATCCCTAAATCCCCATGCGTGTAATTGTTTTAAAATGACATGCCACCAGGTAGTATTGTAGGCCTTTTCAATATAAAAAAAACACTCTAATAAGGTGTTGGCTGAGGTTAAATGTGTCCTGTATGGCCACTTCCAGCAGGATCAGGTTGTCCATAGTGGAACAGAATTTCCTGAATCCACACTGAAAGTGGCTCAGAAGATTTTGGGATTCCAGACACCATAAAAGGCGGCGATTGACCATCCTCTCCAGTGTCTTCCCCATGCAGCTTGTCAGAGCAATACTATGATTGGTACCTGATAACAACTTGTCCTTCCCAGATTTTAAAATAGGTACTATCGTTGCTTCTTTCCACAAGTCGGTCCATATACAGTTAAAAATATTCAGAAGGTACTCTTTAGCATCTTTACTTAGATGCCTCAGCATCTGGTACTGTATCATGTTAGGCTCTGAAGTGGTATCTATAACACTGTTCAGCACAGATTCGAGCACCCAAAGCGAAAATGGGATGTTATAGGCCTCCGAGTCCAATGAATAGAAGCACAGCACGCGCCTTTCAGCAGCTGCTGAGCACGAGGGTGCAATTTATCAGACGAAGTGATGGCAGCGAAATTCTCCGCAGTCAGCTGTTCTATGCTTCATTCGTCGGTAACTATACATCCCTGATCCAGTAATCCAGATATTGGAGGGCAGGAGTACCTTACGGATACACAGAAAATGGACTCCCAAACTTTTGATGAAGTAGTGGCATGGATAACTGTGCACACAAAGTTCTGCCATGACCTTTTTTTTGGTTCTCCTTAATAACATGAGACGCCTTAGTTCTAGCACTGCTAGGTTGTCAGCTGTTAGTTGCAACCTAAATCGGCGTCCCTAAATAGCTGAACAACATTAGTCATTCCACCAGGGAACGGGTATTCTTCACAGCGTTCCAGAGCTTTTCGGTAGGGAAACATCAGCCGCCTTGTGAAACGCATTAGTGAAATGGTTCACCATCTCCTCAATGTTTTGACATGGCTGGATACAAAGTGATCAGCGGAATAGCGGCCAATCGGCTTTTCTGACGTTCTATTTGTGTCAGTTATTGCCTCCTACACGTTCAAATCTAAGTGTATCCATATAGGGAAGTGGTCATTTCCATGAAGGTCATGATCCACCTCCCAATGCACAGAGTCTGCAATTGTTGAAGAGCATAGTGAAAGGTCAATGGCAGAAGACGAACCGGAAACAGTGGTGAAATTAGTCATTTGCCCTGTGTTCAGGATACAAATTCCCTCCAGCTCTATCAAACCACCAACCACTCGGCCCCTGGTGCAATCGGTGGTGGAACCAACAATGCACTGTGGGCGTTGAAATCCCCCAAAAGGAGAAAGGGCTGAGTGAGTTGATACCAACCAAGTAGTCGTAGGTTATGGTCAAACTTGGTGGTACATAAATAGAGCATACGGTCAGTTGGACAGGACTGTGTATTTTCACCGTTACTGCTTGTAATGAGTAGATGAGAGCAATGGGTTCAGAATGGACAGTGTTTAGGACAAACACAGCCACTCCCCCTTTCATTCAATCACCCTCGGTGTTGTCTTTCCTGTACAGGTCATATCCTCTTAGCACCGGTTGGTGTGTTGGTCTAAAATGTGTCTCTTGCAGACACAAACACAAGGGTTTAGACCGTGTGAAGATTTCTACTTCTTCTTTGTGAACCTGATAACCATTTAAGTTCCATTGTAGTATGGGAGCCATCTTACCTATTCAAACTCACCTGCCCCGAGTCGGGTGGGTCGTCGTCTGATGATTGCCAAGGAACGGAACTAGGTTCATCCACCAGCATTTTGGTGTCTTTGAGCTCTGAAGACTCCTTCAATTACGTGAGGGCCTTGGTGACGTGTGGATTCTTCTTCTACTAAGGACTTCTCCCCTTCTTCTCCTTGCCAGTTGTCGATCTGGGAGGAGAAGTAGAAGGGGACTTCACAAACATAGTGGAGTCCATATGTTTAAACTTCGGACCCCAAACCTTCTGCACTGTTTGCCATCCAATACTAGCTGATGGTGTTTCCGATATTATTTCTCTTGCAGTTGCTGCTGTTTCTGTAGCAGAGTGTCCCTCGGCTGCAGTGGATGGCTGTGCTTTTGCTGGTGGAACGGATGAACCTGCTGTTGTAGTGATTGGAGTTGCAGACGTGTTCCACGGTGCTTGGTGTTAAGACCTTGATGGATGTGGAGCCACATTTGCTCTGAAATGTGCACATTGGGCTTATGCCCATGTCGGCAGCAGACGTCTGTGTAGCAACACTTTGTTTCCTGATGGGAGCTGACAATGTCTTTGCCAAGCTGGTTGTGAAGACGGGTGGTGCTAGGGCCTTATAGCATTTCTTCACATCGCCATATGATAACCGCTCTTTTCAGCTGCTGCATCTTTTTTTCTTCCAGATACACCTGACACTTCCTGTTCCAAGCTGGGTGTGGCCCAGAGCAGTTTACACACACCTGTGGGAGGGTGCAAACAGCACCTGGCTCAAGTGATGTCTTTCACATTCCCCACAGGTGGGGTTGCCTTTGCAGTTCGCCAGCGTATGCCTGAACCTCTGGCCCTTGAAGCAGCACATGTGGTCCGGTACATATGGGCGAATGTTCAGATTTAAATATCCAGCCTTGATGACTTTCAGCAACGTTGGGAGCGTCAAACGTCAGGACAAAGGTGGCAGTCTTCTCAATATTGCCGTTATCCCTTTGTGTGATCTGATGAATCTCGACCACATTCTCTGATTCCCACTCCTTAAGGAGTTCCTCGGTCTCTGTATCAATCAAGTCTCAGCAGATGACCACCCCTTTGCTGCTATTTAGAGTTTTATGGAGTTTGCACTTTACTGCCAACTCCCCGAGCTTCTCACACTTAAGATGTAAAACAGATTGCTTGTAGATGGATGTTTCGAGAAACAGTGTTCCATTCCCCAGCTTTATCACGCTTTTAAGTGTTCCAGCTATACCTTCTAAGCCTTTCTGTATGTAAAATGGAGAGACCTTCTCAAAAGATCCCTCCTTTCTTCCCATTATTACAAAGACATTATCTATAAGATAACCCTTCCTGTTACTATCTTCACTCTCAGGAGGAGGGCTTTCAACCCTCTCTCACTTGCCAATCCGTTGGGCGTTTGGAAAAGCCTGCGACCCGCCTGCGCCATAGGAAGTAGAAGATTTGGGTATTTTGTTTTTGATTTTGTTCCCACAAGTCCGGAGGAAAACGATTGAGCAGCGTGGAGTCCCCGTATCACACCGCCAAGCCTATTGCAACAGGGGTGCGGCAGGTGCCCCTGAAGTTGTACACTATAGGGTGGTTTGCCTCACCATGCATCCACCTTCTCAGCACATTACTCGCCTTGAGGTTGAGGTTTTTTTTAAATAGATGTTTGTACTGTCCTCGTGATCCAGTTGATGAAGCCAAGATACCTATTCTCCTTTTCACACAACGTTCCACTGCCACACCCTACGGCGGTCGTTGAAGCATGGAAGGAGTTTACGGTGTGGGAAACTTGCGGTGCTTACAAGTTTCCAGCTCGGGCACCACGGGTTCACCAAACCCTAACCTAGCACTTGCGTATCAGGCCCCTGCGGGATTTGTATGTTTTACTCATGTTCCAAGTTTGGTAAACCTTTTTACCACAAACTGTACATTAGGAAAGAGGAATCATTATCTATAACAGATGAAGGCAAGGTAGCATAAATAAAATAAAAAACGAACACTGAACTTGTAAGAATTTTGGGTTAATTCTAGAGCATGGTACTGCTACCACTACTTTCCGCTACAAATGTAATACGTTCCCTGCATGTACGGATTTTCTCAGGCAGGAACATACCAAATGTATTATATCCATAATTATTTATGGTTAGTAACAATAATTTTCAACATTAGTGATATCACTATCTAGAATTAAGCAAAAAGATTTTCACAATAGTGTAACAACGTTGCCAGTGCAGGGGTCATAACAACCTAAACTGTTTCTTTCTTTCCTTGCGGTTGTGGTTAGATTGAAATTCGGCCAGGACCAGGAGAAAAATTTCGTAAAAGCATTTGAAATGCAGTATTTGTATACAGCAAAAGCACTGGGCGATACGTATCCATCATTAAGTTGTAGAAAATATATTCTTAGCGTTAATTTATTGTGCCTATTTGCAACAGAGACAAACTGAAATGAAAAGAACACATAATATAGTTTTTTTATGTTTTATTGGCAAAATAGTCTGCAGATTATTTTGCTGATACCTGTAGCTAATTGTATAATTTTGGATATATGGATATAGAAATAAATGGAATGGATTAGTTTTAGATTTTAATAACAGAACTACAGACATTTTTATTTTTTACTTATGGCTTTATGCCTCATTGACGTCAAGGTCATTAGAGTTGGGAGGGGACTGGGGACAAGGAACGGGAAGGAATTTGGCCATTGCCTTTTTTTTTGTTGTTCACCTGGACTGATTTGCGGAAACCATGGAAAACCCAAATCTGGATGCCTGGATGGGGAGTCAAACTGGCGCTCGGTAATTTTTCAATTATTATGATATAAATTTATATAAATATAGTATTTTGTTTGTTGTTAAAATGTTACATACATATTGTCACAGGTGGTAGTGAAAAATAAAAGTAGATATTCATGAACGTACAGATGTGAACTGTATCAATGAAGCAGGGAAAAAGAAAAGAGAAAAAAAAAGGAAAAATGATCAACAGTAAACAAATTTAGAAGAATTTTATTAAAATTAATAAACAATATGTGATGGGTTACTGGTAGGATCTTATCAGTGATTTAAGGCCAGGAGGATATTTTGGCACTCGAGTTCCCATCTACAAAGTTCAGATGAGGTGGTGTGTTAGTCTTAGAAGCAGTGACGAAGTTACTGTACTCTATTGATCTCCAGTATTTATACCATGCAAGAACAAACAACAAAAAGGCAGTTACTGAAAACTGCTAGATGTCTTACCACGATCCAGAGACAAGTTTCTTTCCACTGTTGCTGATAACAACATGCGTTACAGTTGCAGAAAAACGTGTGACAATCTGGTCCCTACTTGGTTCAGGGAATGTGTAGGCTTGAACATTATTATTGTCTGTTCCAACATAAAAATAGTCGCCCTGCAATAACAAAGAAATCAGGTAAAGTAAACAAACAGAACCAAATCAACAGTAAAATTATACTTAGGGGACTTGGTAGTATTTATAAGGTATGATAAAGTTCCACTAAGGTTGAAACATTGAGTCATTTTCCAAATGCTACTAGGTCAGATGGTTTTTACACTCTTATTTCAGTATTCTCAACAACTATTGTAAAACTTTAGTTCTATCAAATTTTGATGACAAGATAACATTTGGGATTCAATATGGTAGACAACACTGTAGATGTATGAACGAAGGTTTTGCCAGCAAGTCAAAGCAATACAGTCTTCTATAGGATTTGTTGCCATATACTACTGTCACATCTCAATGTTTTGACAGTGTACTCTGTCATCTTCATCAGCTGAGTACGCATAATGTTCACAAGAAAATCACTCCTAGTTTCTGATGTTGGTCTGCTTATATAACATATGCTTCATCAATGGCTGGGTGGCTGTATATGTGGTCATTGTCAGATGATTAATGAGGGTGGTCATGGAGCAGTGGCTCTATTCAGCCTTACCCAATTTCTGCAATCAGCTGACTGATGATTTTCAGCAGATTTTTTAACATCTAAACTTCTGTTCGAGTGTAACAGTGCTAGTATTTGCGGAAATATGTGTTAGTGACCTGTATCTCTATTAATTGTACTGTAACTCAATCATATTTTTCCAGTTTAATTAATGATAGATTTTCAAATTAAGAGGTTCTGGCTAGCCCCTTCATATTATTAAAAGTGTCACAACACTAATCCATGACAAACACGGTTTTCTTGAATGAATAGGTCAGATATTTAACAGATTCAGTACTGAAAGCAACACCATGACAGAAATGATTGTATAAATAAGCATAGTTCCCCTAAAAAGCAGAATATAAACCTGTTTAAAACTTCCATGATGTCAGGTAATATTATAAGCCTTTTCATCATCAAAACACATGCCCAAATGATATAAATTGGGAACAAATGTGTTCTGTATTACCACCTCCAATGGAATCAGGATATCGACAGTAAATTGGAACATCCTAAAACCAAGATCAAAGAGGTCTAGGAGACCTTGTGGTTTGAGACATAAGACAAGGCTGTGGTTCATCATTTTCTCTAGCGTCTCCCCAATGCAGTTCATTAAGGCTACCTGGAATAACTAACTTCTAATGATCTGTCCTTTCCATGAGTTGTGGAAGCACACTGGTGTTTTTTATGCATGTTTGCCATCAAACAAGAGCCGATATGCCTTGCTCGTAAAACTCTGAACTAACAGAGGCCAGCCACTTTCTTACAGCTGTAATGACAGCATCCCTGTTGGAAAATAGTACCCCATAATCCATCTTTCATTGGCCCAAAGAGATAAAAGTTTGAAGGTGGGCTATAAAGAGGTTTTGATAGGACAGTCCATCCCAATTTTGAAATATGTACAGTGATAGTGAAACTGGTATGGGGCCTGGGAATATCATTTTGCAAGCAAAAGATTTTCTTCTTCTCTGGCCTGACTCTAGAAATCCTGGCTTTTAACTTAGTCAATGTTTCCTTGTAGCAGTTGGAATTAACAGTTTACCCAGTCTCCAGAACATCAAATAGAATCATACCCTGTCTATCCCAAAAAACAGTACACATCAATTTCAATGCAGATGGCAGTGTTTTTAACGCTTTTTTATGGAGAATTTATATGATGCCACTCCATTGATTTGTCTTTTGTTTTCTGGCTCGTAGTGGTTACACCACATCTCATCGACGGTGATGATGCTTTCAGGAAATTGTTACCTTCAACCTCAAATTGATTCAGCAAGTCCTGACAGATCTCTATTCGATAATTTTTCTGACTATGTATGTATCCGTGAGATCCATCTCACACAAACTTTGTGATTACCCAGCATTCCTGCACTGAAGATGACGTTAAGCTGTGTACAGAGTTTCTTGGTTGTAATTCTCTGATCCAGACAAATGAACTAATTTAGGTGTTGTTAATTGTGAGGAGTGGCAGAAGAGCAGGGGCACCCCAGCCATTGTTTGTCGTGAATGTCAGTTTCACCACTGTTGAACCGCACTAACCAGTACCTCACTGTACTCACATCCACTGTGCACCTTTAACAAGTGTTGATGGATGTCAATGGGTTGAATTAAGATCATTAGCGGGTAGATTCAAATGATACTGCAACACCACCAACACCCAGCTGGACACTATGCATCCACACACACAAATTTTGGAGGCATTAGTGCCAGATCAACCCTCGTACAATTAAAATATCCAAGAGGTAATCTTTATTATTTTTACCAAGATGCCTAAGCATCTCAAACGAGATCTGATCTGCACCCGTTGCTGAGTCAATGGCACAACTTGGGCCCGATTTCAGCACCACATAGTAAACAGGTGGTTGTATATTTTGGTACTTGATGAAAAGAAGTGAAAACCATCCTTCTCTGGCACAGTACTTAACTGTCAAACTCAAAGGTCACAACTGGCATTTGAAGCGCCATCAGCTGCACAGTGCTATGTTGGTCAGTATGTACTCATCAGCCAGTAATCTAGATACTGGCAATTGAGAGTAGGTACAACATATACGACTGTGAGCCGTGCGCGGCTCTCTGTCGCTAGGCGGCTGTTTCATATCGCTAACTTCTCCGCTAGGGCGCGCGGCGGCCAGGTTCCGGCCATCTGGTGGCGATTGTCATCTTTCGCCGGCCGATAGAGAGCGCTGTGAATGTGAGTGCCCTCTATCGGTCTGTAGAGAGGATTTAAGGGGCGACCCGGCTCAGGAAAGAGGTCAGTCTCTGCGAGCAGTCTCGGCTAGGAAGTGAACAGTCTGAGGAGGAAGTGGCGGTGTCGGAAGCGGCAGTTGAAGAAGGCGACGTGCTCCATGCACGGGCAACAGTTAGGCGGAGCAACGTGATACTTGGCCGTCGACGAGGGGTTATTGACGGTGCCTGGTCTGACAAGCAGTTCTGAGTGGCCGTAAACTGTGTCGTCGCCTCACATGCCCAGACTATATGGCAGTTTGGGGTGTCCTCGTAAAGTGTGCGCTTTGGCACCTTCTGGAGCAACCTGTGCCTTCATGTTCCACGAGTGGATAGACTGTTAGAGAGTTCGTGGAATTCAGACAATTCAACTTCGTTGTATTTTCTGCTTCCTCGGTGCAATTGGAGATTTTTTGTTTGGTGTTCGTGCTTGCGTGGGACAATCTATGTCACTAATGGCTGTTCTTTCACATGAGGGAAACAGTGTATGTATGTTTGTCTGTACCCTTGAGGGGTGCTGAAACATTAAAACAGACCAGTGTTGTTTGAGCTCAACTGATATAAGTGCCTTGAGAAGCTCGATCTTTGGAAATCCTGTTTAGGAACTTATAGCACCGGATATTCTACCATTATTAAATTGTTGTTTAGACATAAGTAAATTTAAGTGTGTGTATCCTTGGACTCTTGGGCCATCATGGATCATTAAGGCCAACTAGTATTGTGGTTATTTAATGTAAGTATATCTTGGGGGAATTTTAAGTAACCGATTGGTAATCAAGCTTATTACATGATATAGTGTGGAAATCTTATATTTGAAGTTGTTGATATTGTTGTGTAAAGCTGTATTGTATTTGGTATTTATTGTAATAAACAAGACTGAGACAATTGTAACCATGCGCCCACATGCTTGCCAACCTAACTACCACCTCAGACTGACAGACTCTTGCATTTTCGATGATGTGGAACAATAACAGTGCTCACAAACCACTGTCATGACATGTTTTTGCTCTCCTTAATAATACAATGAGCCTTTGCAAGTGCAATTTGGAATGCTGCTGGGTTCTCTGTAACTGGGTGCAACATAATACACAAAAATACTATCATTAATTTCCACAGAGGAACTGGTTTTCGTTACAGCATTCCCAAACTTTTAGGCATTGAAGTAAACACTATATTGTGAACCACTTTTCTGAAGCAATCCACCTTGTCCTGCATTCTATTACAATGTTGTAAGACAGCTAAATGTCTGTCAATTGGCTTTATTATTATTACTGAGCCTGGCTTTATGGCTCACTAACATTGAGGTCGTCAGAGCCAGGAGGGGATGAGGGGCAAGCAATGCTAAGGAATTATGACAACTTATTTATTTTTTAAGGAACTATCCCAGCATTTGCCTGGACTGATTTCGGGAAACCATGGAAAACCAAACTCTGGATAACCAGACAGGGATTTTAACCTGCCCAATTACCAAAATGCTAGGCCTGAAAATAACTGCTCACCAACCAGACCCAGTTTGACATTGTTGATGTTAATTTCAGAGGTTTTTTCCCCCCCTCACTTCATGTCTCAACTCCAGGTGTACACGTATAAGAAAATGTATCACACCCATGAAGCTCATGTTCTACTTCCCATTGCACAGAGCCTGCAAGTGAAGGAGAACATAGTGAAATGTCAATGGCAGAGGAAGAACTGGAATTAGTTGCAAAGTATGTCATTTGTCCAGTGTTCAAGAGGAATATTTCCTCTTGCTCTATAAATCCAGAAATTACACAATCTCTGTGGCAGTCGGTGCTTGAACACTGTTAGTGTTGAAATATCCTAACAGGAGAGATGACCAAGTAACATCAAATATGACCAAGTAAGTTGCCTTGGAATATGTTAGTTAGGTAATGTGTCATAATCGACAGGTACACTGGAAAGTAAATGGGCAAAGCACATGGTTAGTTGATCTGTATCATAGATTTTTATCTCTAATGCCTATGGGCTGAAGGTGAGAGTGACAGATTTGGATTGTACCATATTTTCAACAAACATTGCATACCCATCCTTTGCTTGGCGACCCTCGGCATAATCCTTTCTATACAGATTGTTCCCTTCTAGCACTGGGAGGTGTGCTGGTATAAAATGTTTCTCCTGTAAAAAGATACACAATGCTTTATATTGTGCTGAGAGTTAAACCATCTTTGCAAACCTGAAACCATTTGCATTCCACTAAATTATGGAGCCATTCTATCTGTTCAGCTTAAACTGCCCCAGTTCATGTCGAATCTAAAACTGAATAAGGATAGGTTTACACAACATCATTAGGCATAACTAAGCATCAGAGAATACAGAGGACATTTCAGATTCCGTAAAGCTGTCGAACAAGTTTGTTCTTTTGTTTTTCTTCGGCTTTTTTCCTTCATCAGATGGTAGGTTTGGGGGAGACAAAGATATTATGAATTTTATCCTTTCTGTCTCCATAAATTTTGCACCTTGACTCTTTTAAGGATGTGGCTGTGTGTGTAAAGACTTCTCTTGTTCAGATTTTAGAATTACAGAGATGGTGGAGGTAGAAAATGTTTTGACAGATATAACAGTGTTGCTGGATGACAGTAGCAACATTTTTATAATGGAGGAAGTGAACTGGGCACTGCATTTTAATTTTCAAGCTTACATTTTTAGGTGATGTCTGTATGCCAACTTTAGAATTCTTTTACTTGAATTTTGACAAAGCTAGACACAAATACTAGCAGTACAGTCAGTCACCTCATATAGCCTCTTTGCCTCATTATATGGTACTCTCTGCTTAGCCTTAAATCATTGTATATTATATTCCTCTCAGTACCCCAGACTCTCTTTACACCAGGCTTAACGTGTTCCAGAGCAATTCACACCTGCCCAAGACATCACACACTCAGTACCTGGCTCATACTTCCAAAACACTCTTTGCATGAAATAGTCAAATGTCCAAACCTGGTACTAAAACAATTTATTTTTTCCTTTGAGCTTAACACTTCGTCAATATCAATAGGCACGGGAAAGGACTAGAACAAGGAATGGGAAGGAAATCAGCCATGACCTTTGAAATGAGTGATTTTGCCTGAAGTGATTTAAGGAAATTATGAAAAATTAGAATCCTTGTCTGAAAAAACATTAGAAACCACGTTCCCCCAAATGCCAGGACCAAGCATTAACACTCGCACAATGTGCTTGGTCACTGAAAACAGCACAAGGGGTTTGACACACATGGGTGAATCCAGCTTTGATTCCTTTTAGCAAAGTTGGAGTGTCAGAAATCAATACAAAAGTTTTTTTTTTTCCTTATTTCTCCTTTATGAGATCCTCAGTATCAATAGCCATTAGCTTGTGACATCATATAATTCTCATTCTGCGAGTAAGTGACTTGTGGATTTCACACATGTTGTTAAATGCTCCAAGTTTTAACATTTCACTAGAACTGAAACATACCTGCTGGCTGATGTCTCCAGCAGAAATAATGCTTTATTTAACTTTTTCAAGATTTCAGAGTGCCAGCAAGACCTTCCAATCCCTTAGATATGTAACAGAAGCCGCCACCTCACAAGTACTATTCTTTCTGTTTATGATGACAAAGACATTCTCAGGTGGAACTAATTTTCTGATACTGTCACAATTTACAGAAGTGAGTGGCCTGGGCCCTTTTTTTTTTCTTTTTTGGGTGTGCAAGGTGTTTGGCAGCCCATCTAAACCACACACTGATTTGTATTTCAAATTGAAATTTCTTAATGAAGGTATTTTAAAAATAGAATCCATTTTGAATAGAGCCCAGAGAGTAAACCAAGCCTAATAAACAAAGATGTATCTAGAATCCATAAGGTTGCACACTAGCGAGTGGTTTTCCGCATGACCTATTCAATTCCTTGGCACATGTCTAATCTTTGACTTAAATATGTATAACAATGAGCAGGAAAATGCTTTAAGTCAATAAAATTAAGAAAGTGTAGGGAAATATGACCCAACAATTACAACAGATTAAGGCAGCTGGAACGAACGAACACAAAAAACAAACACAAGAAAAGCGCTATATTTTGGCGTATAGCCTTATTAAGGTGCCTGCATACCTCTGTTCATATCAAACCTACAGCAGTATCTTCATTTTAACAGTTGTCATCCCTCCCACATCAAACGTTCTCTACCATACAGTCTGGCCGTCCGTGGAAGGCACATCTGCTCTGATGAAGAATCTCTTTCCCGATACACACTAACCCTGTCTGGAGCTCTCATCTCCTGCAGCTACCCCCCTGACTTAGTATACAAACAAATCACTCGTGCTATAGCCCTTCCTGTGCACAGCCACTCTAAGACTGTACCCCTTGAAACTAACCGCAGCTCTGCTTTCAATCACTCAGTTCTTCCCTGGTCTCGAGTATATTAACCTAATCCTTCACTGTGGGAATGATTTCCAACGTTCCTTCCCCAGGATGCGCGCCCTTCGGGTTTTATCTAACAGGCAATACCGCTGCCTCGCGACTGTTAACATGCCGTAATTGTGACGTCACGTTCACGTACAGTCAATTTTTGTGACTATAATTTAAAGCTGTACAATATCAACATAAACTGATATGCTGAAGGTAGGTCACATGCAGGCGGCCGCTGGTAAGCGGCCGCAGATGTCTGATAACACAACCAGATGTTCAGTTTTGATATAGGAATTGACTGTACGTGAACGTGACGTCATGATGACGACATGTTAACAGTCGCGAGGCAGCAGTATTGCCTGTTAGATAAAATCCCACCATTCTCCATAAAATCTTACCCACTGACCCACACACGTGTTTTAGCAGACCACTAAATATAAAAATATCTTGGTTCATAAGTACTCACCCAGTAATTCCCCCAAACTACCACAGGGATCATTCCTGTGCAACAGACCCTGCTATAAAACATGCAGTGTGCATCCAGCTATTAGCACTTACTACAATCCTACCACAGATGAAACATTACCCATCACTGGTCATGATACTTGCATAACACACCTCATATGTCAACTTACCTGTCTCCATTGCTCCAGCTCATATATAGGCCTCACTACTAACCCCTTAGCTATCAGAATGAAAGGCCACAGGCAGACAGTAGGTCTATATGCTAACAATGAGGCCCATCCTGTAGAAAAACATGCCAGTTCCCACAAACTGAATAATTTTAACATCTGTTTCTCAGTTAGGGCGATCCGAGTCTTTCCTGATAACACAACCTCCTTTGAACAACGTAGATGAGAACTAGCCTATCAGAATA